>CM061157.1:7218677-7578677 GCA_030710495.1 Labroides dimidiatus
TGGATGGACAAACCTGCAAGCTTAGCCTTATCCATGCAAAGACTACACAGCTTCTAAAGCTATGAATATAACATTTGTAAAAGGGCACCTTGTTTGACAAAGTGAACAATTACAACAAATCAGCAAACAATATGGATTTATTGTATTTATTCATAAAGTTTGAATGTTGTTGAAGAAACATTCCAGCCCGCTCTCACAGCAGCTTCATGAGGATCACACTGAAAATACTGCAGCTGATTGTCCCTGTGTTTAAAGTGATAACCAGAACAGCTGACATCCATGTTACTCTGTTGTAAATTACCATTATTACAAGACAGATATGGACCCTATTTTGGGGTATTTCCACCCTCCACTTGTCGTTGATAATAAGTGTGTCTGAGGGATGCATGATGTGTGTTTGGCTGCAATCTTTTCTAAAACACAGCTTTGGGAGGTTTCAACAACCAGATTTCATTTACACTTAGCTTTTGTGAGATGAGATAGCAATCCATCAAGAGGTCTCACATTACTGAGAGCAAATGTGTAACACAGCTTGTGTCCTTAGCAAACTGGTAGGAGATACAACCTAATCTGCTGTATGTCTATGACGCTGAAAATGGTGACTCAAAACCATTTAAAGCCATGAGCAAGGACATTGTCGATAAAATGTAATCAAACATTAACCAAGGACATATTTTCCCCTCTTAAAAGGTGTATTTATGCTTCTTGTGCCCTTTTTCAAGTTTTCTGTTTCTTTGTCTCTTCCACAAATAAAACTTGAGACCCTTTCTCATTTTCCCCAAACAACAAAAAGTCAACCAAGGTTTGTTTTTTTTTTCTTTGAAACAAACATATTTCTTGAAAGAAATATCTCCCAGGGCCTTGAGCTTTTTGAACCTGCCATGCTACTGCAGACGTTGTAATCCAACAACGTCTGGTATAGAGCTGTTTGATGGTGGCGGCATGATGGTTGACCCAGCTGGTGTTGAAAATGCCGCCCGAGGGTGTGAATTGATTTGAATCTTTAATAGCTTGATCAAAGATTGTATGGGTGTGTTATTCCCACATGTGACTCTGTTAACCCCATGCGGTTGATTTATTGAAAGTAGAATAAATACTTACACACAATCAAAAGGTTAAAATGCAACAGCCTTACCTCAATGCAACACAATAACCTTGGCTCCAGGGGCCTTTTAACGGGTGTTTGATCCTGGATGAGACAACATTTATGTTATGACTCGGCTCATGAAGGTGAAGGGTCTCTGCCTTCATCTGAGGTGTTGATCTTTTGTTCAGCATGTAGCAGCTCAGCTGGTACAGATGGAAATGTGGCGAGTGGGTTGACACAGAGCTGTACAGAGTTTGATATGTGCTGATTCATTTAGTTGTTATTTGAGTTGTGTTTGTGAATGTAAAAAAAAAGATTTTTTTATAGTCATATAGTCCAGGGTCTGCTGTTCAATTTGATGTGTAACATTACTATATTATTTCGTGATTAGTGTATTATTTCACACTGTTTGCAGAGTGATGTCAAAGTTCTCTAGAGTTCAAAGGGTAATGTAATACAACAAACGCCTCTCACACAAGGTACAACAATTAGACTAGTATAACATCTAGCTCGAAGTGTCTGCCCATCATATAATGCTCACCTCTTCAGCCTCTTCATACACCTGCTCCACGCTGATTGGTCCAGCAGTCCCGACCAATCACCCAGTCGCTGGCTTTCTAAGGGAGCAACATCCTCTCACACACAGATACTCACGGTCAGCACACAAACTCTATGGTCAAATCTCAGATTGATAAAATGACATGCAGGGGCTCTTGGGTATTAAAGACGAATTGTTTGATACAGTTATGGTCAGACTCTTCTCATAGAAAAATGAGGGTAAATTACAAAAAAAGCATCATAAACATATCCCAGTTCACAGAAAACTGTTGTCAGAGAAGTAAGTATTTATTGTTCAAGAAAAAGAGTCAAACTGAGTGTAAATTTTGGATCTATCATGAGGGTCCAGGAGTATTCCAACAGATGTGTAGATCTGCCTTGTTTGCAGTTGTACTGAGATTCCTAAGCAGCACTTTAAACGGATGGTATGTCAGGAACAGAGTGAACCTTTCTGTTGTTTACAGGGTTGGTTTTAACAGGAGTGAGATGTATGAGAGGAGTAAACACTAAAGACAGTATTCTGTATTTAAATCTCTTTTTTTGGAAGAAGAACCCTTTAAATCTTTTCTCAATGAGACTCCTGAGTGGCATCACTATTGCTGTGTTTTTTTTTTGTTTTGGCGAGATGCTTCTTTTTCTCAGAAAAAATCTAACTGCCACAAAATTAATGTTATATGTTGGTTTTATTTTGGTGTCAACTCCAGTTAAAATAAATCATGGAGTGACATTACTAGAACTATAAATATTTTCACCAACTAGTGGTTCTTGTACCAATAATCAATAATTTAGACAACTCAAATTCCACATCCATTTCCTGTAGTTCTGGAGCATTAATTTATTAATTTTGCTGGATGCACTCTTTAGATGGAAGAAAAAAAAAACTCATCGTGGGAGGAGGAACTCTTATAGTTAGTGGGATGTGTTAATGAACCAAAGACCTGTGATTTATTCTTATTTAAACATAAAGAAAAAGAAAAAAAACAGAATTATCAAACAGCACAATGCAAGAAACTATAGAAAGGTTACAGTGTAAACAAGGAAGCCAAACGGAAATAAATTTTGTTCATGAGAAAGTGGACTAGATATTACTTTTTGACTGAAATACAGTTTTCTCTATGATCCAACCAAAACCAGGAAGAAAGAACTGTTTCTTCTGCATTTTTTGACTCTCAATTCGTCTCAGCTACCTTGACTGCTGTTTCAGATATTTGGATTTATTAGCACTTTTTTTTTTGAAATCCCTTCCATTATGCAAGTAGGTGTCAGTAGACAGAGGAGGGAACAGATAGGAAGTGGGTTTAAAGCTAAAAGGAGAGAAAAATAAAGAAAAACTCAAGAAATGGAATGAGTCATGTCTCTATTGCAGGTTTTAAGTCTAGTGCAGTATTTCAGCTGGATGGAGTTTGGTTTGAATGGCACACAGTTATTACTGTAATAGCTGAATATATGAACCTCAGTATCTTTTTTGTTCAAAAAACACAGAACATAAACCTTTACTTCACTGGAAACCCATTATGGTAAAAAGAGCACTGCTAATTAAATAATAACACACACTGTAAAGGACATATTCCCCAAGTTGGTTAAAGGGAATTAGCTGCCCAGTATTTGAAGCTGCATCACTCATCAGTCACACTGAGCAGTCCTGGTGTCCGGGACTCATTTCATGGTAGCAATTGTCTCTCCTCAGAACAAATCTCAGGTCAGTAAACATCCTGCACAGCTGTCACGGGGAAGAATCGACGCCGGTAATGAGAGCGCAAACACTCATGGATCAGCAGGCGCTAATGGCTGTTATTATTTTTATTTAGTGATTGTTTCAGCAGGCTGCATTCAGCATTAATTGACACACAGTTGGAATCCTGAGTAAGTTTTATTAGATTAGTGTGGCTTACAGTCACAAGCAGGATGCTTTTTTTTTTTTTTAGTTCTTTTTCTCAGCTACCTCCATTCTGTGGCATATATAACCATTTGATTATATACACAAACACCTTATTGTATTGGTGCTAAAATATATTTGAGTCTATTTTATAATGTTATGGTTAAAAAATATGTTTTAGGTCAAACACATACAGTGTCTGCTTGCTCAGACCTTTATAATTTGGAGTTTTACATAATATTTCAAATTAATTTCTTTTAAAATTCAAGCTGTAAGATGACAATGCATGGATTGAAAGGACAGACAAGTAGTTTTTTTTTTTTTATATACTGGAATAAAATATAAAAAGTACTGTCAAATAAAATACCAACTGCTGGAAAGGGCTGATGAATCAAAGACAGACAGTGTTGAGTATGACTCTGCTTTCCCATCTTTTACTTCATGCACAACTCATCTGTAAAAGCAAACAGGTATAAAAAGAATCATAACGCTACTACATAACTGGTTTTGTTAACATAATCAGGACCAACATTCAACTGAAACTGTGTCAGGACTCATTGCTTTCATAATTCATGCATGTTTTTATGTGGTTTCTGTGCACAACTTCTGTCCTGCTCGATCTGCACCAAGGCAAATTGACACGTCACAGCTGCAGAGTTCAGCAAAAAATGGGACTTTTGATCATCTGCTGTGACCTGCTGAAGCAGGGACGAAGCTGGACTCTAACGGAACAGATCTAGTGACTTAAATAGAAACCCCTCTGATCCGGTGCTGTGACGGAGTATTTTGGCCTGACATAATTTACTTCAGCTTACATCCAGCTGCTGGCTTCTCCCAGCTTTGTCTATGTCTGGACCTCTTATATTGGACTGGAAGTGTGAGCAACATTTAATGCAATTAAATCTTTACTGAAAATCTTTTCATGTTGGTGCTTAAACTTTGACCAGACATTTGACTGAAGAATGTGACCGTGAACTCAAATTTGTTGGCTGTTTCTACAGTTTGATATTAAAATATGAAAATTAATGTATTAATATTCATACTTATTAATATGACCACTGGATGTAATTCAGCCAGTGAAAGGAACACCACTGACCTACACACAAATTCATGGACTGACATGTCCCTAGAATCCAAAATGGCAGTGTCTGACAACATCCCAGCCCTGTCACTGTGAGACTCATCAGCCTCTTCCCCCAGTGACTTCAACCCTGTCAGCCAAATCCCCCCTGGGGCGATGTTTCCCTCCTGAGCCTCCTCACAGTCACTTGGAGACAAAACAAGCTAAAATCAGACACCAAAACCACAGCCGCCTGGGAGCGCGGGGAAGTCTGGGGAAGTCAGACTTTCCTCTGCTTATCCAGAGACAGAGACTAAAACAGATGAAGCAGCTGTCATCCTCCTCTTACTTTGGTTTTGGGGATTCTTGGGTGCCAACTGGATGACATTTCAATGAACCTTTTTTCTTTTTTTAGAATTTTGAGGTACACACAAACAATGGTAAAATAGTAACTGAATCTGCAGTGACATTTTTAATTCATTGATAACCACAAAAACTGCCATAGTTTTCAAATAAGTAATGGCCTGGGCTGACTTTTTTAAAAAAGGAAAAGGCTATTGTCTATTATCTAAAATGATTTTGGCAAAAGGTTCAAGGATCTTCCTTTACTCCTTCTATGTAACTGAGTTGAATACACAAAGCTCTACTTTCATCAAAATTCTTTTCAATATTTAATCTAAAGGCTATGAAATATTATACCTTTATTGAAAAAAACTTTATTTCTGGGGTGTTGGTGGTACATAGAACACATGATGTGGTGCACACTGAATCAAAAGAATCCAAAAGCAGTTTAATGGGACTGAAATGCTCAGTCTTCTAACATTTGACACATTTTGGATGGAAATGGATGGATTAAGATGGATAAAGATGATTTTGTCTTAAGCAAAGTACAAGAGAAATATTACAGATCTAAGTATTTTCAGGAATGGCAGTATAACAGTATGTAACTTTTGTCATTAATGCATCAGTTCATCCGGTATAAACAATCAACTTCAGTTCTCTCAGTTATTTGATATAAACGAACAAATAATACATCATTGTTAAGAAATGTCTAAGTAATTCAGTCCATATTAGTTTTTACACATTAGGTCTGTAACAAACACTCTTCTGATCATTTGTCTGCCTGATGCAGTTTGGAGGGAAAAACACACTCAGGATATAACAGCAGTTTCTTCAAATATCTCATTTGAAAACAATAAAAAATCACAACATTTTTCCTTGGGGTTTTGCAGTTGAGAGTATAACCAGACTGGCTCCTGGTCTAACAAACATTTTCTCCTAAGAAATGACTTCTGTTCAGATTCTTCCATCATGGCTGAACAGGCCATAGGCCTCAGGGCAGCTGTGGGTCCATTAACAGAACTGCTCTTCTTTCTTCAATATTTTGAGTGTCAGCAAGAATTTGACTGCATGTCCATCTTTTCTTTTTAACAGCCTCACAAAGGGAAGAGTCTTGTCATCCCACAAGAAGGGTTTTGGTGTGATGGGGTCAGGATCTGCGATGATGGCGGATGCATATTTATAGGAGTACTGGCAGGTCAGGGAGCTTGGCAGGTTGTGTGAGGCCATAAAAATGTGTTTTCCCAGTTCTGTGGTTGTGTCTATGACTAAAAGGGTGGTGAAGGAAAGCAGGGCCTGTTTGCAGCTTTCTTCTTTAGCAGAGGAGTGGAAAAGTGGTCAGTTCCATCAATGTAAATTTGTTTTTGCATTTAAAATGTTCATTGCCTTTTAAATCTTGCTTTCATCTAGTGATCAGCTTTTCATATCTGTGGTGTCAGCTGGCCTCAACTTTTCTACATGTTGTTTCAACTCAGTGTAGATTGGATAGATTTAGATGAGTCAGGGCCTTGTGAAGCCCATTCAAGCCTCGTTCTCACTGCCACTAATGCTCCCTTAGGCCCATATTGGGGTCAGTTTTGGATTTAACACTTACAGTCCAAAATAGCACCTCTTGCAACAGTGAAAGTCATGACCTTTAATTTACGTCAGTATTTCCAACAGCGTAAAGTCAAAATTTTCATCAAAAGGATCAGTGTTTTATGGAAGAGTACACTCATAATTTGGGATCAGTGTCTGGTGTTTTGAAGATTCGAAGTTGCCATGTCTGGGGTTCACGTAAGATTAAGCAGCTCAACAGTTCAAAGTCCCTTTTGTCGTATTTTTCATTTCATTGTGCAACAAACGTTTGGGTGCTGACCTGGCTCACCTGCAATCTCATCACTAAATCCAAAGTACAGAGCTGTGCTGCTGTAGTACACGAGGAATGTATAATACGGCAGTGATTTATTGAAATGTAAGGTTTACCCTGGAAAAAAATCATTGTCTGGGTGGTAGCCTCAGGGTGTTGCTTGAAAGCCTTGAGCCTTGGCTTGTGGTTGTAAATTTCCATCACATCATTAGTGTTAACAAATTTAGGAGGCTGATAGAGTTAGTATCAATAGCAGGTTAGGGTTTCATAGATTAGAACTGCCTTTAGTTTAGGACACAAACATTTGTCCCTTTTAATTAAAACTGTGAAAGCCCAATAAAACACCAGTTCATTGAAGAGCTTATCTCATACTCTACTCATCAGATCAGTAACACAGGGAGGATTGTTTAATTGAAACTTAATTTCATCATGTCATTACACAAACAAATGTTCAAGGAAACCATCACAGTAAGATCAATGGTGTCATGATGAAAATATATGTTTATATGAGCCACATGAATAAATAATAAAAATACAAGGGCATGTGTTGTCAGAGTTACTGCTTCACTTAGCAGGATGTAATACGGTGTGTAGGTCCAATAAAATCAAAAGACGTCTGTTTGGTTGAAGAGAGACTTTCTTTATAGATTGTAGATTTATGGTGTGCTGAGAGACAAAGGCCACTTTAATTTTGTAAGATGGTAGACAATTCATCCGTTTCCTTCTAAAACAAATGACTTTCCTGAAAGGACGAGTGGGAGTCGTAACAGAATGTAGACACAGTAATAAAGCGTACTTATATAAAATGGTTCCATTTCATAACAATACCATCCAACCTCTTGGGAATAGATGTAAAATGAGGGGGGATGAAGGCCAGGATTTTCAGCCTGAGCTTAGCAGATGAGCAGGCTTATTGAAAGTAATAACTGTGCTGGTTAAAGGTCCAATGAAAATGGCCAATATCCAACAGAGTAGTCATTTCATTTGCTCCTGCCAGCCATAGCCTGTATTTTAGTGGAAACGTGGAGTGGTATAGAATATATTAGGACTTTTGTGGAGAACGACCCAGGTAGAATTTATGCGTGAAATATTTAGCTGTCGTGGAGCTGTTTTAATGTAAATATCCCTGTTTTCATTTGACCCACCATGGAGTGTACTCACCTTTGTGGACATGTCTGACTGGTTTTAAAAAGGAACAGGTCTACACAAATTAGTCTTATTTTGTGAACACCTACCTAATGAAGGTCCCTGTCTCATCAATCAGGGCTATTTTGGCCCTGACCTGACCTGACAAGTCATTGTCTCCACTAGAGTCCAGATGTGCTCTAGTGCTGTGATTCCCAACCTGTGGGCCCCGGCCCCCTGGTGGGCTGCAAAGGGATGGCAAGTGGGCCACCACATCATTTCCAAAACGGTATGATTTTTGTGTGGGTGGGGATGTAATAATATAAAAACAAATATGTTTCAACATGTTACAGATGCTGTGTCAGTGACTGTGGAGCTCCCATATATTTCTCCTGTGATCAGTACAGTCCTTTATGTTCCATCTTCAATAGAAAAAAAGTGCTCTGAGAACACATTACATGGCAGGGTGTCCGCTACATGTAAATAATCGTGGCGCCCTGCCACGCCAAAATAAAAGCAGCCATGCCTTCAGAATTATGATCTTTTTCTCCAGATGTTTCAAATGTAAATTACATTACACAGGGCTCTTGTACATGGGACCAAAATTTTTAAGATTGCCACTAACATTTTATCGGGTCGCATTGGTGCACCCGATGCTGCCGAGGAGAAAACAGATTACTTTCGCCAGCGCATCATCTCTCTTTGTGTTCTCCTGTGACTGATTTCACTCTCTTGGTAGGAATGCAACGTGGTCTAAACTAGTAAGAGACAGAGCTCAGGCGAGTCTTTGCCGTTCACAGTTCTCAGCTCTCTGCATCGTGCATGGCAGAGTTCTGCCTTGATGTGCGCACATAAGACACAGTTATTAGAGAAAACTGACTCCACGCTTACTCTGATCATTCACCAGAGTTTACAGATAGGTGTTATCATCTAACTCTGTATCAATATATAAAGTCAGCACAAGCAGAAGTACTCCCTGTCACCCTGGGTGGTTTATATTTACTTTAAACTTTATCCTGATCAGTTTGTGGAGACTAACGTGCTGTGTTTGCACTGTGAAGTCACATGCACATATTACACACCATCTCTAACAGGAGTCTACTTTTTGCTCTCTCTGGGACAGAAGTTTTAGTATGACCATCTTTCCCCTCATTCTTTAAAAATCAACTGAGGAGTTTTCCTTCACATTTTGTTGAACAAACCTGAAAGCCTGTTAGCTTCCATACCACACTGTTACCATGAGACTCTGTACAGGGGCGTGTCCAGAGTTTCAGACTGGGGTGGCTCAGTGAGGGCAGTGACATAGCTTGTGGTGGCCAGGGTGTGCACACATACAAATTATTACAATTATTCTCTTTAACTTCACCCTCCACTTTAATTAAATTATATTGTAGTGTATGATTTTAGTATAAAAATGTATTGTAATTAAATCTGCATCAACAAACCTAATACATTTAAAGCAGTTTTAAGGCAAAATATATAATTATTCAAGGTAAAATTATATATATATATATATATATATATATATATATATATATATATATATATATATATACACACACACACACACACACACACACACACACACACACACACACACACACACAAAATGTCTCTTGTCTGAATCGCTAATTTTGCAAACAGCACACACTGTACAGGAGGTGAAGTTTTTTCAAACTCGACAGTTGAAACAATGATTGCCAGTTTGTCCAATCAGAGGCACAGCTCAGCTCACATGACTGACGGGCGCTCTATGGCTGTTATTGTGGAGATTTAAAGCCCCCCTCATATCCAATATTGCAGCACCGGCAGTTTTGCTTCAAAAATCAGTTTCAGAAACAGACGCATGTTGTCGCGGAGGCTACGTCCATTAATTATACAGTCTGTGGGATGTACACTGTGTACATTGTTTTTGTGGAAAAAATGAAAATCATTTCTTATTGTGTATTTGTGAGCTCTGAGTATGAAAACATTATTATAAAATATTTCACTACACTCTTCTGTATGTACTGTCTGTTGTAAGAGTAACACTGAGCTAAAAAAAATGGAGAAGGAATGGAGAAGTGTTTTCCATTCGTCATAGTGTTTTACATTATACACAGCAGTGTTCAACTGGTTTTTATAAAAGTCTATTCATATGCTGGTCTGTGTTTGTCACTTGAAAAAAAATATCATTTTGAGAAGAATTAACACTGTTTTGAATTTAAAGATTCGTTTTACAGGAGAAGTGAGGGGTTTTGTCCATTGTGTGTAATTTTTGATTTGAGTGTAGAGTTGTGAGCGTATGAGGCATGCTTTCAGAAAATGTGTGTAAACAATCGAGAAAACCTGTAAGCTTGTCTATCGGTCATATGTTTTACCTTGCTACGTTCTTATTTGTAAAGTGTTGGCGCTATCACTGTTAGACAGGTTGTTAAGGAGAGAAGGCGGGGGTTTGGATATATTCGAACAAATTATGGGTCATTTTAAATTTATTCTCCCTCTGGACCACTGGATGCTTTGATCATATCTTGGTCACAGCTAGTGTGGTCCTGACAATAACACTACTCATTGGTCTATCAGGATTCAGTGAGGGTCCATATCACCCTAACAGCCTGTTAAAAGCACTATTTATTTGTAAGAGATGGAACAACTTTCCCTTTTTCCTGGACTCCACAAAGTTTCCAAAAGAAGAAGTAAATTCTATTGGCATCCTGCATGCTTCAGTTTTCAAAAATACAAACACTAAAAAGAGGGGCAGCAAGAGCAAAACACCCATTTATCAAATCAGAAAATGATTTCAGCTGAAAGTCCAAGGATGCTGTTTACTCCGATGCAACTCAACAAGCAAGACTGGTGTAAACAAACTGCAAAACACGGTCTTTACTGCCAACAGAAAACTCTTCAAGGAAAGAAAAATGAGTCCCAAACACGACTAATATTGTCAACCAGACTTGGGAGAGCAGTATAGGTATCTAAAATATCCTTGAAGTGAACAGACCATTGGATTATTCTCTGGACGTAAACCAACATTCAGATGTAAGTGGTTGTTTTGCTGTGGCTTTTTTGTGCACAGGTGTGTCTGTATGTTTCTTACAAAGGGTTTTAACTGGAAATTAAAAGTAAGTACTTCAGCACTCTTCAACTTGACAAAAGGCTAACCACTGCTGACAAAGTGAATATGAAGTGGGTGTTGTTGATGCTGACAAAGATAAGCTAATGAATTATTTGTATTGCAGTCATAAAAGTTCTCAGTTTTAAATCCATAATGACTTCAGATGAAATGGAACATACAGTATGTACTGATACTGTTGACAGTACAGAGGAATACTTCAATCAATCACTCTATCAATGAATCAATTAATCAATCATTTTTATCTATATATTTTTATCATATCAAAACATACATTATCTCACGACACTTTCCAAAAACACTAACAGGTCTTGACTTGTTAACATTAATACAATTTTGAGCCTAGAGTGAGAAAAAAAAGTTCCAAAATTTAATTAAAAAAAAAAATAGAAAGCCAAAACAGAAAGAAAGAATCAGATAAACAGTTAATGTTTGCTGTATGGTGACATAACCCTTCCACTTGGTGAGGTTGGAGCTGGTAGATGAGCTCTGGTAGGACATTACCAGGACTCAGTAACGTTACAGATACGTTTCAAAGCACTCGGCTGTGAGGAGCACTAAATATAGCCACTAATAAACTACACACTGAGTTTACAAAGTCTACTTGTTTCAAACCATAGTGCTACATAACCATAAATAAATGCTTACTCTGTCGCTTTAAAAGTTGTCTTGAACAAAGAAAAGTAGATCTGCTCTCCATTCATTTGCTTCAAATCAAACACACACCTTGGTAAGAGTCATGTCTTTAATATAGTGGGTGCTAGTGCTCATGGGAAATGAAGTCTTTATCCTAGAAGAAAACTAGCTCATTTGGGTAATACTCACAGCCCATTTAATAATTTTTTATAACACTTTAAATTTTACATAAAATTGTATTTTAGCTTCATTATTTTGATTTCAACACAGCTGTAATCTTCAAATTATGATGGTGAAAAAAAGGGATTCTCACACTGCTTTTTTCCCTTATCACTGGCTCTTCCATATGCCAGAAACACAGACAGGAGTGAATGAAAACAATGAACTACAAAATTGAATCAATTTTTAGAGTAATTTACTCAATTTTTTCTTGAATACTACAGAGCTATTGTCAGGGTTGGGGTTATTGGTCTTGTGCAGTAAGTTGGTCTTTGATATGCTGTGACATTACAGGAGAAACTGAGTATGCTCCAAGAAAGTGTGGTTTAAGTCGAAGTTTAAGTTTAAGTGAAACCCACTCTTCTTAATGAAGGTTGAGTATTCTACATTTACGTTCATTTAGACGCCTTCAGAGGATCATACATGGCTCACACACACACGACCACCCACACACACCCAAATCCAAACCTTCTCCCCGCTGTGAACCACAAGCTGAAGATTTATCTTTTAATCACCAGATTTCTTCCAGCAGTAGTGTTTTAACCCCTGATTCACAAATGCTCTGTGAGCGCCGCGGTCCGTCAGCGAGTTGTGTGACCAGTCTTCCAGCTCACTGTCAAGGGGTTGTAAATAGTTTCAAAACAGGATCTATATGAAACAGAAAAAGCAAATAAGCTGGCTGAAAAATGCAAATGCTGCACCAAGGGATGATTGGACGTCAGTAAATAATCCAAGTTATCTCAGATTTACATCACAAAATAATGACTCTGACTGGACATTGCACTCATTTGAATCATCGGTTTTATTTTATGAAAGTAATATTGAACATTTTATGGAATTCTATATTCATAATTTTCACTTGACGCTCCAATGGAGGGGAGAGATAAGCTTCATATGGCAAAATAACCACACTCTGCTGTATCAGGCATATCTTCATTAAAAGATTAAATTATGCATCAACAGCAGTGCTCTTTTTGAGACATCTATATGAAACACAATAAACTTTTGCTTTCCAGATTCTTTCCCCCGACATTCTCATGTTTAGTTTGATGACGCAAACTCAAAAATAAAGATGGGCAGAGTTCTGGGCAAAAAAAAAAAATCTCAATAATTCACGATTCATCTCTCTTGCTTTCAGTGATGAATCGTAGTCGTTACCTGGAGAACAGAGAGTAGAAGTTATCTTCAGATGAGCACATATTCCTCTTCAAGACTTGGAGCATTAATAATAGATAATGACCTTTTCTGTACACTTACGCTGAGCTGCAGGTGTCCCAACTGAGCTATAGATTTCTGTGAAGTCAACTACACACACACACACACACACACACACACACACACACACACACACACACACACACAAACAAAAAGAGATCAAAGAAGCCAGACTACACAGATAAGTAACTGTTTTACCCTAATCCATTGGAGGACGTGCTGTGCACTTATGAATTTATAATGCACACAAGAGCCCAGCTGACACATCAGTCTTGGCCTCACAGTGTTTAGTAATGGACTGGCATTTTGGGAGATAATCACTCAGTAAAGTGTTAAAGTGTTTCAGTTCTTAAACTCAAGATGAGGTGTAGAAGAGAAGTTTTTTCTTGTACATATTTCAAATGTTTAATGAATTATTGTGTCTAAAAAGCGGGATCAAAACTTTCATTTCTGTCAGGATTGTTATTGTGCTTCATCTTCTGTCTTTTTTTTTTCTTTTTTGAGACAATATGCAAAAACAATAAAGCCTTAAATTTGATTCTGATCTAATTTGTTTTATTGTTGGATGCACACTTGTTTTGTGTCTGCAGCCACAGTCACTTTTCTTTTTTTTCTTTTTCTTTTCTTTTCTTCCTTACGTGACAACAAATGTTAAAAAAAAAAAAAAAAAAAACAGATGCATTCCAGAAATACAACTTATCAACACCTGCTGAGGAAATTGTGTCTCAGGAGGAAGCTGGGATTTAAAAACGGTTATTACTGCTTTGTGCCTGTAACAAGTTGGTTTTTGTTACAGTGGGCAGTGTGCAGGGCTGAAGAATTAATCGCAGCATTTTCCTGGACAGTGAGGATCAAATTTCTCCAGCAGGAAGTCTGACTTCAGGGAACACATGAAAAATTCATGAGCTCATCTCACTGCTGCACCTTGGCATTTTGTTGGCAATTCTGCCCTAAAAGTAAGATTTTAGATAGTTCAGAGCTGCCTCAGCTGAAACAGCTGAGTTTCAAGTCATAATTTGTTTAAGAGATAATTAAAAATAAAATTAAAAAGAGATTGAAAAAAGCAGAAACAATGTGAATGGTTCTTCTTTTTTTCTTTGAAATTTTACCCCTCTGATGCATTAATTATGAAGGTCTGTGTCTAGAAATGTTTTATTCTTGTTAGGGCATGAAAAAAAAAGTTTGTTTTTTTTATTATTTGATTTTTTTCATAAAGTTACAGACATTTCCACTTCGGTGAACTTAATTTAAAAGTGAATTTGTTGTGATTTTTTGTTATTCTATAAATAATAATTTCTTTTTATACTTTGGAAAATATGTTTCTATGTGTTTTCACAGATTTTAAGGTTGTGTTAGAATATACTTGGTGTAAACTTGGTAATAATAATAAAGAAGAAAATAATAAAGTAACACTATTACTTAGACATAACTGTATTGCATCATAGTTTTCTTACCTCTCAGGTTCTTTCTGAATAGAAACATTGAGAGATTATGTCAACAGGGGTTTACAAGTGTTGCTCTCTGACACTCATCTTTGAGTCAGAGAAAATTTACTTGCAGTTACACCTGCTGACCACTGAATGAAGCTGAAAGGAGTGGAGCAGCAGAGAGCGCTGCTCCAGAGGCTGATCTGCAGTTCCACTGTAGAGACTATTGCATTTTAAAAAGCTGTCCACTGTGGTCACCACTGCACCAGAGGGCTCAATAAAGCAACCGACAGGATTTCACCTTTACTGAAGTTCTACCTGCACACCTGAATGTATCCCAACTATTTTTTGAGGATTTTACATAGAAGTCTTTATATTATCTTTATGCTCTTATCTGTATCTTTATTATCTATTTAGTCTTTATACTTTATATTGTCTTTATTTCTTTATTTTATTATATTTATATCAATATTATGGAAGTTCATTCACTTTAATTCCAACATATTCCCCCAGACATGTTTAACATTAACACAGTTTGGATGAAAGTCTTGCGAAATAGTGTGGCTTTCTGCTGCAGTCCTTTAAGTCTGAGAATAACCAACAAAGAGGTCCATTCATTCATTATGTATGCTGCCATGTGCGGTCCTTTTGCAAATGAAGTACAAACCCTCACTGTTTGCATCCATGAAATGCTTTCACACGGCCTGTTTGACTCGAATGAAGACTAATGAAGTAGAGTAAACTTGGGAACATATGCATGGTACAGAAGTGAGCGGGTAGTGCATTAATCTAGACACTGGCAGAGTTCCGTTTTGGACATTTTCTCCAAGATTATATTTTCTGTTACGGTTTTAACCACTAAATGAATTTTTAATACACAGGAAATGAGCTAAATAATGCCTGGTTACAGTGGGAAATGCATTTGAGAAACATCCACAACACTGCAGGCCATTAAGTATTTTTGGAAGGAGTCACCTGTGTTTAGAGCAGAAGACAGATTTAATAGGTCTATTTGTTTAATGAGCATTACTCACCAAAGGCTGTTGTATAATTCTTTGGCAGTCAGTCAAATAAAGTCTTGGATAATTTAAGTGCAGTACTTTCACTTGTGTTATACATTTCTGCAAACATATGCATCAGCCCACACACTGTAACTCTCATTAAAAATATGGATTTATTTTAGAGATCATTTCCTGAAACACCACCACAATCTGTGAAAATGGCCGTGGGATAAGATAACTTTGTAATTCAGGGAGAAAGGTCTTTCTTCAAAGTCCTTGTACATCAGTCTTCTGCTTTTGTATGCAGCTAAGACTTGCACCTGCCCTTATGCCTGGTAATGCTTGCAGGTGTAGGGAGTCAAGAGGATAAAAAAAAGTGAGCCAAAGACAGTCATCACAGTCTCGCCTGGAGGAAAATAGCTGCTATTCTCTGTCCTGGCAGTCAGTTCAGGTTAAGTGGCAGCAACTGTTACTGCAGACATACATCATTCACTGCAGGCATGTATCAACCTTAAGCAGGTACACACACCAGGATTTTCTAAATCTGAGGAGATTTTTATCTGTTAGAGAGCCCACACATGAAGATCAAAAATCCGGCATTAAACAGTTTTGATCGGACTGTGTGTGGTGAGCTCTGATAATCTCAACACAGCTCACCACACACATAACAAATCTTTCCCACCACGATCTAGAATCTAGTCCTCCCAGACAGAAATCTCACATGACCAAACGTGATCTAACAAAAACATAGGAGAAGAAACATAGCAACAGATAGCACATGGCCTCACACCAAACGTAACATGGAAGAGGACAAAGAAGAGGGAATGATAGCGGTCTTGGGACTATTTTTAGCCGAAACTTCCAGAACCAAAAAGAAGAAAAGACTGTGGAGAAAATTTGGAGCGGGTTGGAACATGGACTTTCCATGTCAGGTCAGCCATGCATGTTTTTGTTTACATCTGCTTCCTTGTTCCTCAGTCAGCTCACTTCCTGATTGGCTATATTCTATTCCACGTCACAACTCGTGGAGTCATGACTCAAGAGTCGTCAGCTTTCCTCACACACATGAAGATTTTTGGTCCAAAACATTGAACAAGTTTAAAATTTCAGCCCCAACCCATTTCGCAGCCGATTATCGGGACAAATTCAATCTAAACACACCTCAGACCACAGGATAATCTGATAAAACAGAAGATAATCTGGCATTGTCCGCCCTTGGTTGGGAAGGAGGAAAGTCGGGACAAAAACAGCCTGATAATCTTTATGTGTGTACCCTGCTTTAGCATCTCAACTGATATAAAATTAAGAGCTTGTGAAAATCCTTGTACAAACTCTCCTCTTCCACCTTGTTATGTGTCTTTTATCCTCCTCTAAGAGAAGACCCAGTAAGAAAGAGATGAAGGCAGTGAATATGGATTGAATTATTCACCTTACCTCATCCTAACAAAGGACTGTGAAGTATTCAAAACATGCAATGAAGAAAATCACTTTCATATTCTGCCCTATGTTTATAAGTCTCCTGTTAAATCATTAAACACAGCCTCAGGCAGAGAAGGTGTTTGTTTGTTTATTCATTTGCACCAACCAAGTAAGTGCAACTTCATGCATGATTCTGAATGCATTGAATGATGCTGAAATATTTTCTTTTTTTCCAAAGATACAAGACTGAGAGTTAATGATTGATGTCAAGGATGCCAGATCATGTTTCCAGATTGACAATCTGCTTTAAAAGGCTACAAATTGTCCGTGTGTAATACAGTATGTAGAACATGAAGTCCTGTTATGACTGAGTCATATTTTAAGCACTGGTCTGGTATTGACAGTGAATGCCTCCCTGCCTGATGTGCTGTTATATTCTGTCTCCATCCTTTGCTGCAGGTGTCCACTACTAATTGGACAGGAGCTGATGGGTTTTTTTAAGTGTCCAACATGAAACAACTTTTGGCTCAAACTTTTTCATCAGCTTCCAACCAAGCAACAACTTCTCGTTCTTAAAATATGAAGCCCATTGCAGAAGTGCTAAAAAATCCAGTTTGTTATGCATCTTGAGGTTGGCTGCAGAAACATCAAAAAACACATACCCGTAAATTAAAAAGGCAATGTTTACAACAGAAATAAACATGTTTGCAGCCTGGTTCAATAATGGGTTGGGTCTGAATTGGTATTTCTCTAAGGTTGTTAAATTGATGATTACCCGTATAGTGACCCAGATTCGTACACAAATGCAGACTCCGACCAGATTCCAGAAGGCAAAAAGGGTGTTAATAAGACAAGCAGAATCTAGCTAACTGTTTAGCACACAGTTAATCAATCAAACCTCGCAAAGGTATCCGGCAAATGTCAGTCAAAAGACTTACAACAAGAAACCGGCAAGATTCAGAACGGCTATGATGTCACTATGAAACAAGGCTGGAACGAAGACGGTGAATTACGACAAACTGGCTATGAGACAGTGAGACACATGAGGTTAAATACAAGCGGTAATGAGGGGTGATGAGACAGCAGGGGAGAACAGTCAGGGATCAGGTGTGACAGACGGGGGCAAGGCAGACAGGAACAATTCTAGAGGACAGAGACAAGGGTCAGTGATTTCAAAATAAAACAGGAAATCAAAGACATGAAACTAGAATGTGCTAAATAATGAAAACTTTACAGACATGACAAGAATAGGATAGAATAGAATAGAATAGAATAGAATAGAATAGAATAGAAT
Organism: Labroides dimidiatus; assembly: GCA_030710495.1. NCBI lineage: Eukaryota > Metazoa > Chordata > Actinopteri > Labriformes > Labridae > Labroides > Labroides dimidiatus. Next base: position 7,236,895 of record CM061157.1, read on the forward strand.
AGAATAGAATAGAATAGCTTGAAGGCCCACCTCTTTTCATCCTGACTCAATCAAAGCTAGGTTCAGCATTTCCAATATGACACCCATTGGCGACAGACTTCAAAACTCTGTCATCAAAGAATGGATGAGGCCATTACATCCAAATATTCCACAGCAATGGATGTCAAATGGCCCAGAAAACCAGCCTGCTAGAGTTTTCCATACAGCCTCCAAAATATTACTGAAAAATGCCCCAGTGAGGACAAAAAAACTGTTACTTTATCTATTTTTGTTTTTTGAATGAAAATGAAAAAAACATCCCCAGAAAAGTATCGTGTACCATCGCCTGCCTTCAATCTAAAATAACCTCAAACTGGCTGCATGCAGAGCTGCACTTGTTGCTCTCTCTTGTTCAGTTGAAGCTGGGTTAATAAATCCTCTTCATGGGAGTATTGAGGTAGAAATGTTTCTCTGACTGAAGGGCCTCTGACTGTTCAGGATATTACTCCTTGAAGCTTGTTTTGTGTTGTGGTGATGCCTGTGATTTTCTTTAGCAGCAGAGAAAGTTTGGTTTTAAATGAGGCTCACAGGTACAGCATTTCTAAAAGTTGGCTCTACTAATATAGACTTATCAGTTGTGGTGTGCAATACTGCAAAATTTGGTATAGAGCCAATACCAGGTAAATATAGAGCCAGTATAGCTGATATCGATACCGCTAACAATCCCGATACTTTTTACATAGTAAAGCAGCTTGTCAAAATTAATCAAGAATAATAATCAACCTCTAAAACTAATGTTTCTGTTCATGAATTAATAATTTGTCAATCAGAAAACAGTAACATGCTTTAATTATTTTCTGCTTTGTTGTAAAACAGTCCACTTGAGTATTCATGAATAGAATAGAATAGAATAGAATAGAATAGAATAGAATAGAATAGAATAGAATAGAATAGAATGTACTTTATTAATCCCTGAAGGGAAATTGAATATCAGTTATAATATTTAGCACTGAAGATATCATTTTGATCAAGGAGCTTGCACTGACTGGTGGATTAACATCACAGAGACAGAGAAATCTACTGCTAGTTCAGGGTAGCGTTGGCAAACAACTTACTCTGGGTGGTGGACTATTAAGTTTGTTAAGCTCTGTATATATAATATTTATATATTTATGTAGTTACAGCTTTTCAGTTCCAGTTAAATAATTAATACAGATTTCAACTGGATATTGTTGGCTATGCTAAAAGGACTCTGTTGGTGACTTCTGTCTCTGATCCCAAGGTCTGCTTGTAGTGTGGGGATTCTCCTCCTCCCTCTGTTTATTTTGACTCAGAGTTCTCTTTTTGGTGCGTTATTAGATGTTTGTATAAGTTTGTGGTGTTACCACAAAATTTTATTTTTTTATTTTGAAGCCAGTAGTGCGCATCTGAGTGACGTGACAGAGCAGCAACACTCACAGTAGAGCAGGGGACGAGATACCAACCTTTGTCTCGATATTTCAGATTAATCCGCCCACCACAACTTATCAGTTTTCATTAAAACTTCAGTTGTCTCAATCAACTGAAACTTTCAAAGCTTTAATATATTCAGAAGGCCTTTTTCCTGCTGCTGTTCTACACATCTGATTTGATGGACAGCCTCACAAATATGAAACCTAAAATACTGCAATTGCCCCCTGGTGGCTAACACTGATAAATACTTTAAAAATGCATAAAATTGGACTGGAAATTAATATATCAAATATATCACTTAGGATATAATAATAATTTTATTTATTTCATAAGAGCATCTGGCCCTCACAAGGTCTGCTGAAAACATTTGGGCTCATGGACAAATGTAGTTAATGACCCCTGTTCTACAGCATGTATTTCAGTGTGTCAGCGTAGTTTGAATGGGTTTCTTAGTGATTCAGATCAGGATTTTGTAGCCTTGTAAATATTATAAATAGTGTATCTATCTAGTTTGTGTTTAATTAAAAACAGTCCTTTTACAAGGGTAGGAGGGAATAGTCTTTAATCTGGTATAATGGTTTTCTCTGTTTTTCAGTCAGGGAGACTGGTAAGGGTTTTTTTCCTCATTTTTACAGAAGATAGTTGAATTATAAAGCAATCTTTTGTTTGCTGTTTTGGCATTTATTCCTCCTGGAGTTTTTATTTTCATGAGCTGGTGCATTAAAATAAGTAAAACATTTTGGACTTCAGGAATCTGTTAGGACGGAAAGGGTCACATTTATGTTGGGTTCTGGTTTTCCACTAGGCTGGAAATAACAGTCCCATTTACAAAGCCCCAACTATCCCGCCCAGTCTTTGCTCTTTACAGATAGATACAGGCACTGAGGGGTGAAGGCATCACTGCTTTGCCAATTTATTGCAGCCATCAAGAGAGTTTAAAATTAACTCTGAATCTGTCTTCAGGTGCCAGCCGATCCAGCCAAAAGTCCTGAACACATTAAATTTCAAGATCCAACTGAAGGCTTAGCTGTAGATATTGGCATATACGCTTGTTAATTAAAACAGTAAATGTAACCACAAAGCGACTACCATGTACTGTATGTAAGACGATAAATGTGTATTGGTGGAGTTATGCTTTCTGTTCAGAGTTAAGGAGGCAACACTGGCAAAAGCCCATGAAAACTTAGAATGCTGAAGTCCTTTCTTTGATCGCAGTTTAAACGTCTCTAAGCGGATTAAACTGTCATATTAGATAGATTTGCCTCTAAGGGGATAAATTTAAATCCTCCCAGTCTCAGCAGTGAAATCTGTAACCTTTTGCATCCTTCCACACATGGAAGCACTACTGAAAAATGCAAACCCTCAGCCTTAGGATTGTCAGTGCTTGTCAGAAATCACTGCTGACAACAGAGTGAAGGATGTACAGTCCAGTCAGGAAGCGTTTGGTGTTGGTATATCATGTCAGCACAAAAATGTACATTTACATTTATCCAATTACAGATAACCACAAAAGGCAATGTTATGTTTTGGCACTCCACCCTGCACACACAGTCATCATTGCTGCAATCACAAAGATACAAATAACACCATATTACCCCTTTACCATTAAAGTTAGGAGGCTGTGCAAAATGTAAATGGACACAAAGTATGATGAAACATCATGTGATGAACCAAAAAAGAAAAAAAACTTTTTTTGAATTTTATGCTTGAAGCACGTTTCAAAAAGTTGTTTACCACCCTGTTTCATCACCCCTTCTTAAAACAACACCCTGTCAGTGCCCGAGAACTGAAGAGACCAATTGCTGTCATTTTGAAGGTGAAACGTTCACCCATTAGTGCTCAGTGTAAGATTACAGCTGCTCCACAGCTTGGGAACTCCTCTGTCATATTTCATGTTTCACCACTAAACAATTTCATGGGTGTCAAATAGGAGCTGAAAGCCGGCCTGTATAAGTCCTCTTTTCCCACACAGTCTATTTTTTAGAATATGTTGTGGTGTTGTCTTAATTAGAAAAGCTGAACTACTGAAAAGGAGTTATCTACTTGGCAGCGCACATATGTAATTAGCTCATATGGTTCAGCTTCAGTGCTGAAAAGTGCAGCGTTTGTCATGTGGACTAATGCACAACCCAGTCGCCAGAACAAAATGTAGACATTTTACGTTTCTGCAAAATGTCAGAACTTAAATTATGTACGTTTCTGAATGAAGAACACGTACCATTTCTACATTTCTAGAAACATGCATATATCCACGTTAAGGATCAGACCGCTTCTTGTGCTTTAGGACATCAGGAATGGAATAAGCTTGTGTTAAAGCTTTAAAAACAACTTTTTGGTTATGAATTAATGTAAAATCATATATATGATGAATTTAAAAAGGGATCAGGTTGTTTTTTTTTCAGCGTGTTTTACAATTACATGGTTGTGTTTGGCCTGAAAATCCCCAGTTATCATTAAAACCAACTGTACATTCAACCTAGTATCATGACAAAGTGTGTAATAGACATGTTGGTCCACTAGAGGATGCGTGTCAGTGTCATGGATTGCCTCTCTGAAGCGTCAAATATGCACGTCTGTGATCTGTGCCAAACCAGCTCAGGTCACCTGACTGCAGAGTTTCTCACTTGAGAAAAAGAAAAAAAAAAAAAAAAAACTTGCAACTTGGGTAAATGCAATATTTTAAGATGGTATGAGGCTTAGGTTTTATTTTGGTAACCTTTCTGGCGACAAATGTACAAATGTACACTGTATCTTCACAATCTTCGTTCAGATCTCACCAGAAGATCGTCTGTATGTTATGTTTCTAAAGTTGCCATGGGGACAGCTATGGAGGCTGTAAACAAGGAACTGGAAAGAGGTGGACCTTCGGTTCATGGCTCTTTTTCCCCATTCAAATCCTCCATTGATTCTTCACAGAATCACTATGTCAAGAAATTGGTGCATAGGACCAAGAAAACCAGCTACTCCAACATTCGTGCCTAAAGTACATTTGATTCGGCGTTAAAACGGCTTTAAAAAGAATCAAGGAACTACCCATCCCACAATGCACCTAATTTTTTTTCAGACATTAAATTAGACTTGCATACAACAAACAGTAATTTATGCTACATTTTTGTGGATGTCTACCATTAAAACCACATTTGATAAACCAGTTGTAGTAGACTGATGCAGAGACTGATGAGCTGTCCTGTTGCCGTGAATAGAAATGCTTTCAGTTCACATTTGTTGTGAGCCTTGAGTTTGCCCCTCAGGACTGCCTCATATTGCTTATTGCTCGATCATCATACTTATTCATTTGGTCATGTCCCTCCCCTTCTCTCTGTCATCTCTCTCTTCTTGCCTCTCTCTCCTCTCTCCTTTTCCTTTTCCAGTCCACTGAGCTCAGGCATTCAGTTTTTCAAGTTATAAACTAACCTGATTTTGCCACGTCCTTCCACCCTCAGTCAATCAAACATCCTGCCATCCAGCTGCTGTCATACTTTAAATGTCTTCTCCTCTCTTTTCTGTCAGTTTGTCATTTTGGTGAGATTGTGGGGACCTTTGTCCACTCCAGTCACCTGCACTCCATCTTATCAAAGCTAAGTTTTTCAGATGACCACCTCTTACATCATCTGACATCCTTCTTTTCTTCACCATCACATGTATCTTCTCCAAAAGAGGATATAATATCCAGCTCTCAGACCTTTCACTACATATTTGAATACACAAAGACTGTTGGATGGAGTCTAATTGCAAACGCTTTGAATGTTTGTTCATTTCTTATCTTGTAAAGTGGATGATAAATTACTCTTAAGTAAGTCTGTTGACATTAATTCATTATTGGGTTTAATCAGATGTTTGTTTGATTTTTTTTTTTCCTTTAGTTGTTACTGATAAACTGTATCATGTTCAAAAGTATGACTTGGACAAATGAATTTCACTAAACAGAGAGCCCTTGTCCTCTGGCACTGAGACATATAAAACATTGCTGCCTGCGGGAACAATCATTTGGCCTGTGGGACTTTTCTGGCTAGTAAACCTATTTGCAAACCCAACCTGCCTCTGTGAATGGCAGCAAGACAGGTAACGACAAGGACAAATGTGTGTGTGTGCTCCAGGTGCCAGTGTTATTCAGGAGTCAAACTGTTCCTGGTAGAGAGTTGCGGAGAGGCAGGTGGATTTGCAGGGATTAGTCTGATGCTTGATGAACCTCCTGGGCTCCTCTGATTATTTCACAAAGAGACTACCCCTTTCACCACCTCAGGTTAAACAATGTGTGAAATTAATTTATAAATATTAATAGCCTTCCTAATGAAACCCTGCTAATCCACTTGGATTGTGTTTGCAGGGCTGGTGTAGATTAATCGCTTTGAGCTGCCTCCTTTAGGCTGTTTATCTCAGGTGCTCAGTATGAGCAGCTGATCAATGCATTGATTAAATCCCTGCCAAGATATATTCAGCCTTTTATCAAGCTGCTATCACTGCCATCAAGGCTTTGTTTCTGTCTCCAAATGAGGCATAATTACATGCACACACAGAGGAAATGATCCGCAAATGCATGAGAGGGTGACTAATCACTAAGGCTGAGTCCAGGAGTACACTGTCTTTGGTTAGAAGCATTGCCTGAAGGGGCTGCGCTTCCAGGGATCGACTAATTGGTGAGGAACAAGCTTGAGAAAAAAATACTAAATCTGAATCGTAAATACCAACTTTTAAAAGATTGAGTTTCAGATATCTCTTCTGTTTCAGAGAAATTAGACTTCGGGTAGTTTTTTTCACAATCAAACAACAGCAAACAAGAAAAAGAACGTTTATTTTGTGATTTCATCCCAGCTACGATGGTAACCAATTTTACAAACAGCTGAACATTCCTTCAACTGAATCGACCTTCTCTGTGGCCTGATAAAATTGAAATGCTGTGAAACAGCAGCTCTTAGTGGGATTAAATTGGTGCTGAGTAAAGCTTATTTTAGTCTGACCATGCTTCAGGATGCATAGATGTTACAGGGACTTGGCATTTTCCCTCCCTCAGCTGCTAGTCCAAGATGTTTCAGCACAGCAAATATTTGTGACTGCAAAGGCAGCCTAAGCACTTTCTATGAAATTGGACTAAAATCTGTATTTTATAAGATCCTTAGACAGTAAAGGTGCACCTGAATTCCTTCAGGTAAACAGAGATTGTATCAAATGTGTATTTTTGTCATGTGCAAAAGTTGTTTCTGTTGCTGAATCAGTCTGATTCGCAGCAGCAGCTATGCTAATGGGTGGATAATTAGCTACAGTGAGTCAGAGTTTAGTCACCTTCACTCACTAGCAGACACACTAAACATTAATTACATCATGGTAACAACATATTTAAAACACTAACAGTTGTCTGTCAACAGTAACATTGAGCTCATTGTTTTGATGTTCAACAGGTGGGCTCAGTGTGATTTCCCCAAGTAAGATACAAACCTCATCAGCAACAGGCTGGAGTAAAAACTTACTCATCAGATACAGGCTCATACCTCCTGATCAATAGAAAGCATAAATCTACTACAACTTTTATAGAAACTATCTATAAAACTATCAGTAAAAATCTGATGTTAGAAACTATCTACCTGACAGGATCATCACTATGCTGTACCAAAAAGAATTTTCGACTTTGTTGTATCATCAGTTTCTTGCCTCCTTACAGTGGCTTGCAGGCCTGAGAGTGAATGTACAGCTAAACGTTTGATAAGATGAACAGCTTTACAGTTACAGCAAAAAATTACACAATAATAGCTTGCAGTGGGTCTCCAACAATCAGCTTATAAGCATCACGTGGGAATGCTAGTATATCTGGTGTCACTGTGTTGCACTGAAACAACTAAAAGCTCAGACTCTACATGTCTGGTTATTTGCGATATTAGATATCTTAGGGCGTACCATGAATGGAAATGGTATGAAGCTACACTGGAAGCTACTTGAGAGTATTACATGTGTTGTATTGGAAAAGCAAGTTAGCTTGTTTGGGATTCGACGCAACTCATGTTGCTGCTCGTCATGAGCTGCTGTCAAGCCAAAGCCGAGCCAAGGTTCACTCTCGTTTAGGAACAAGCTCTGTCTCTTCGCCGTTTCCTCTCACTCTGATGGTGTTTTTCATTAGTTTGTGATATGTCCGCTACCGTAGGCGCAAAGAACAGTGTCCACTCGATATCATGATCACACAAAGTCACTTGCGCGATGAGCGCACTTTTATTGGCTGAGGCAACCACGCCTACTTTCAACTCAGAAAGCTCCCGAGACGACTAAAAGATCAACATACAGGCAGAAGAGGGGGTTGAGGCAGCCACACAAACTGACGCACACACACACACACACACCCTGATTTCCCATTCAGGGATTAATAAATAAACAGTAAAATAATAAATATTCTCTGTTCTAGTCTATAGAGGCCTATAGGTGACATTTGAGCAGGATTATTCCTGTAAAAGTTGACAATTTATATTTAAGGAAATTCCTGCAGATCAACCCTTCAAAGATGCTGTGTTTTTCTCACACAGTTTTGCCATAATGACTCTTCTTTTTGCATAGCTTGTAGAGTATAGGAGAAAAGACAGTGGTTTAAGAAAAAGGCAGAAAAGCAAACAGGGGAACAGCAGAACAGATAAATGGAGCAGCAGATGAATAGAGACAGATAGCAGATCGGTATGTAGGGAAATGTATTGTTGCTCTTAAAAGACAGGCTCTGATTGCATATCACTGAGCTAATGATAGCTTAGACAGTTCAGAGGCTTTGAGTGAACCATGGTCAATGAGCAGCAGGGAGCTCATTCTTTATCGTGAAGCGTTTGGAGTTTAATGGAATGGAAGCTCAACAGAGTCAGACAGAGAGTGGATTTGATGGTAGCACTGTGGCATGTTTCAAATACTGGACAACACTGAAGATAAATTAGTGATTCCCTTTGTTTTCCTCTGTACATTCATAAATGAAATATTGCTTTAGAAGTGGTTCTGTCCTGACTTTGTTACTCAGAGAAAGAGTGAGTTGGCAGACTGTAAAATAGACGACTGGCGATATATGTGAGGTATGTCGACGGTGTTTAGAGATACTTTATGGGCACATAGGCTCAAATTAAAGTAATATGACTTTTTATTTTGGATAATAGATGTGAGTAATAGATCCTGATAACTCATCACTCGTTGAAACTGACAGATTGAAATCCACGTGTGCTGTCACCTTACCCTGAGCCATCTTCAAAAACCGGCTTTCAAGATGTGAGAATGATAAATTCTGTTTAGAGTTCCACTTTAACCTCATGAACAATGATTTATTGCCTTGCACACACTCTCTCTAACATCATTTGTACAAAGCAGCAAGCATATGGTGTCTCGGCACAGCTGCTGCTTGCTGGGAATATTCAGTGAAGAATTCATTTACCACTTTGGTTCCACTTGCTGTGACAGGCGCAGAAAGCGATAGAGGTGAGATTCAGCCGTAATGCTCTGAGGCAAATTGATTATATATGAGCTGCAATGAGGTACCTGTTCAGAGTATTGATCGGAGACAATTGGTCTGTTCAGTTCAAGGTAAGCAGGCCACCTACCTTTCCTTTAATGAAGTGACAAACATTTAGAGCTTGAGCCCTGCATCCTGGATCCAGCCCCCGGCCTTGTGAGTCCAATAAGAGCATAACAGGTGAAGTAACTATTCTTCAACTATTTAATCTAACATGACTAGAGTTTTGTTGCTACATTCTGCCTTCTCCGTCCTTCCTTTCTTTTTCAGTTTCTGCCTCCAGAGCAAGCTTTAGGTTGTTGTTCTAAGGTAATCTGGTATTATTCAGTGTGTCGCTTTGAATCTCATTTTAGGTCTCCCATTCTGCTGAGCTAACATGCTTTGTCATACAAATAATGTCACCAAATCGCTTCTGTAATTTGTTACACCCTGCAATTTGTTTGTTACCCAGCTTTGTGGAAGCAGCATGCAGATTATTCCTCCCAGTCTGTTTCAGAGCGACTGTGACAGGCGCAGATGTAAGATACATTGAGTGCATTAAGCCTCCAGCCTCACTGCTCTCTCTTCCTACTTTACCTCCCCCGGCGTCTTGTGAGAAATGATCACTTGTGAGGATTGGCGCAGGATGCTCCAAGACATTGTATAGACAGGCCAGTAATGAGAATATGATTCTACAATCCACCACCTGGACTGGAGAGGATGGGAAGGAGGAGGATAAGAGAATGAGAGGATAGAAGGAAGGCAGGCAAGGATGGGGAGATGAGACAAGAGCTGAAGGAGGATTTAATGGTGCTTGTGTAGAGCCACATTCCCCTGACTCCGTCTGGACCCACAGGCAACAGAAGTAGCATCTGCTGCGGGCAGGATATAATGCTGAGGACACCGAAGGAGACTATTGATTAAAACCATCAGTTCGTCCTGCTTTTCTGCAATTGTGATTCTCTGTAATTTAAAAGAATGTGGAGGCAGGAAGAAAAGAGGAAAGAAGGCCAAAATTTGCCAGGGATATACTGCCCAACCTTTGCACAACAAATAAGATGATTGATGAAATCATCTCCTGTAAAAGTTGGCATTAATATCCTGCAAAATCTGTTTTCAACTGGGTAAAAAAAAAGCATTTTACTAAACTCTTTGCCTCAGTTTTAGCCAGAAATGCATTAGTGAGGTCAGGAACTGATGTAAAGTGAGGTCATTCCCAAACACGTTTGAGGGGGTGGAGGTCAAAGCTCTGCACAGGCTCATGAAGTATTTCAACACCAGACACATACAACATATTGGTATGTACTGCCCTCAAACTGGAACTTTCAGACAGGAAATGATGTCACTGACTTAAACACTTGTGTTAGTGTAATGTGATTTATGGTTATGTCAGATTAGTGGTATATTTCACTCTGGCACTTGTTTTTACAGCACATTCCTTCCATATATTCCTTTTATGTCAGAGGCTCACGCTCCACTGTGCGTCATAAAAGCATATCTAAACAGATGAGGCCGAGCAGGTGAATCCAGCACTGCTACACGGCTCTGCTGAAAGCACGGCGCTCCAATAAAGCAGCTCAACAATGGCTGCAAATTGTGTCCTTTAAATGACTTGTCAAAGTATTAACGACACGTTCCAAACAAGCAGCAACCTCCGGTCTGAAAATATGAGGCAATACCGAAGTGCTAAAGTCTGCTGTTCCTCGAGTGTCCGCTTGAGGCTGGCTCCGGAAGTACCGGAAGTCACAAACACACCAAGCCAAAAAAAGCTGTTTTCACAGCAAAATAAGCACATTTACAGCCTGGTACAAAGAATGTCTCCCGTCTGAATTGCTAATTTCACGCACTGTACGGAGAGTGAATTTTTTTCTAATTCGGCAGTTTCCACAATATTAAGCTCGCCAGTTCGTCCAATCAGAGGCACAGCTCAGATCACGTGACTGTGGGGCGTCCTATGGTTGTTACTGTGGAGACCCACAGTCCGCCTCATTTCCAATATGGCCGCGCCGGCTGTTTTGCTTCAAAAGTCCGTTTACGAAACAGACGGGTGACGTCGCGGAGACCACGTCCATTAATTATACAGACTATGGTTCCAACTAAATGCGTTCAGTGAGTTCTGCAGACTTCAGACATGCTGTGTCAAGGTAAAGATACATTATACACACAAAGTGAAGCCAGTCCTGACCCCAGCCTTTTAATGTGAACGTTCCCTCTGACGGGATTCATTACTTGTATGGAGGTTTATATATCATCAAGCTTTCCAAATGCCAATCATTCACTAACAATTTCAACACATTTGGCCTTTGTTCTTGCCGTAATGAAGGTGGAGATGAACTGGTGTGTGATCCGATTATCAACACCTCACTGTGGCTATTTTTAACATCGTATTATAGCTTATGATTGTTGTTTTCAAATGTCACTCTTATCTGTGAATAATGCATCGCTAACTGTTATACATTCACCAATGCCAAAGCTTTATCTCAGCTTCTGGGAACTACAGATACATTTTCCTTTCACTCATTTAAAAATGTACCTCATGCATCAACTTCAGCAACATCTTCTTCTCTTTCTCATTACTACAGGAGGATTAAAAAAACAGTTTTGAAGGTCTTTTCAGATTCTCAAAAACAGCAGGCATGCAAAAACTCCTTTTTGGTCTGTGGCTGTACTCCTCACCTGAGTGGAGTGAGCTGCGATATCATTTCAAGATGTCTGAAGACTGAATGATCATGTTCGTTTGAAACTTGAGTTATCAGACATGAAAAGGATTTCTGTAATCTCTGCTCTATATCTGTGCTTGCTCTTCTTCACAGATGTAAATGACATAATGGCCGTGCCATGCTGAACTGAAATTTACTGTCATTTCCAGACTATAAATCGCTACTTTTTTCCCATGCTTTGAACCCTGTGGAATATACAACAGTGCTGCTAATCTATGGATTTCTACAGCTAACAGTCACTAGGGGACCCTCTAAATCTATGGATTTTACAGGTTATAGGTCCTGTACTATTGCACTGAATGGTAACACTTGAATAAGTTATGCAAATATGCAACTTGTTTTGTTGAAATGTCGATAAAATGGAAGCTTCCCCAAGCAATTCCCAACAATTCTCTCCGTGCACAAACCCTAATTAAACATTAATACATCTGCAGCTTATAGTCCAGTGCGGCTTGTATATGTACACATTAGTTTTTTTTTCTTACACTTAGCTGGTGCAGCTTATTTTCAGGTGCGCGTTGTAGTCCGGAAATTACGGTAATTGTAAAACTGAATCTGAATTGTGTGAATTTAATTGAAATTTTGACTTTAAGGAATAAAGAGACTTGAATTTTCAAGAGGGTGAAATACAGTTTTAAAGCAAATAAACAACATTTCAAAACATTAAGTTAAATTTCCGATCATGCTTTTCATTCAAATTTGGTTTCTTGTGGCACAAATTGTTATGGTCGGCTGACCGAGAGCTAGCATGACCCAGAAGCACAGCGGGGGCAAACAGCAGTTTAAGAGTTTTATTGTGATTCAGGGTGAAGGGTATGAGGGTGTGAGTCCAAAATCCAAAGCAGCACGATGAGCCAGAGAGGTGGAGGGAATGAATGAATGAGTCTGTATGAGAGTGAGGCGTGAGCAGAGCTTGGGTGGCGTTGCATAGGATGAACAGGAAACACTGGGAAAAAAGGGGACACAGGTAATTAGGCAGGGAATACACACAAAGAAATCTTGGGATCTATCAATACTTAAGATCACGAAGACGGCTGAGGTATCACTGAGTCGTGAGGAATAACCTTTGATCTCTCTGTCGGCTTAAGTGCAGGGGTGTGACTGCGGTGATTAGAGTCAGGTGCGCAGGAACAGAGGAGAAACGCCCAGTGCGGGGAAAACAGGGGGATGCCCCGGGCTCTGGGGAGACAGGGTGAAAAAACACTCCACACAGGTAACAGAACACCACACAAATCTCAGCCTATAAAACTGGACACACTTGTGCACTGACTCAGAGTACGCCTCCGCACACGCCATGCACAATTATAAGTGCTAGCTAAAACATTTAAGGGTCTTTCCTCTGTTGAACTCCCAGAGGTTGAATTATTATGCATTTTTCGTCTAATGAGGGACTAAATGAATATTTACAAACAGTATTAGTATGTAAGTTTGTACAAAACTTTGTAAAACTTTCTGAGCAGAGAGCACTTAGGCTAATGAACCTAATTGTCATTCTGGATGCTATCCAACTACTGAGTAAAACATCTCATTCTTTTCAGTCTTGGTTCTATTTATTTACCTATTTGTGTTGGTCTGGCTATGATAAACGGTGCAGAGCATGACCTTGATTTTGACAGAGTGAGCAAACATTGAAAAAACTGTAATCACTCGTGCCCACAGGGAGTCAATCAGTCAGCAAATCCCGGGCCGAGCTGAACATGAGCGGCCATAGCTGAATTAATCACCTGGAATAAATAAGGTCTGCATTTTCTGATTACATTTTTCAAAACCACAGAGAAAACAAAACTAGCAGTGATGATAAAGTGCAGAGTGTTTGACAGCTAATAAGTCTGAGAATTGATAGATGGCTCAGAGAAAATGTTTCAAACTGCTGGATATTCAATAAACAGTTGCTGCTGTAAGAAAGATGACAGAGGCAGCTGACGTCGTGATCCGTGTTGATGTTGGTGGAGTTTGACAACAGACACAAAACCGTGCACCTCACATGCTGCCCCCCTCTTTCTCATTGGCTGTCGATTCCTTTTTTTATTATTATTTTATTAATGTTCCCTGCCCTCAGGTGACGTGACAGCTGCCCCTGTCAAAGATAGATTTATAGCTTAATTCAGCTTTCAGTGGTGCATAATTGAAAGGCACACCTCCCACTGTCAGCACACATCTCATAGCTTTTGACTGACGTCACACTTCAGTTTATATTTAACACAGAAGGGGAAAGAGAGTTACAACAAATCAAGAACACAGAAGTCGGAGTTATAGAGTGGGCACTATGACAACAGTATGCATCAAAACTCTTCATTAAAAAGCTGCACATGAGTGCCAGCAGCCTCATACACACAAACATCTATTCAAACGCACAAAGGCCTGTGCACTTTGCTCAGCCATTGCATTAACCCCAAATGCTGTTTCTGAAGGGGGGTGAAAGAGCCCATAACACCCCCAGCTGCTCTCTGCTCTCTGACTCTGACATGACCTGCTGTCTTCTTCCTTTATCCATCTGTGTTTGTGAGTGTGTGGGTGTTTGGCTTTGTGCACCAGTCAAATTTTTTTTACAGATCCTCATAATTGTTGGTGTAGTGAAAAGTTTGGAAATGATGTTAAACAAAAAGTGGGAAACACTTCACCTCTCAATGCTCGAAGGCACAGTGGCGATCAAACGGGATGAGAGGTTTTCAAGTGGCAGAGCAACACCCTCAAGGGACATTAAAAAGTAAAAGAGGCCTTTAAACTCCAATGTTTCTCCAAAAATAGTGCATTTTGTTAGTTAATAGATGCAGGTTTTATTTAGGATGCTGGTGTCAAGAGTAGAGCTCAATGAAGAGCTGGAGATAGGAACAGGAATCTTTCTATAGGCCAGGCTGTCGCAAGGTGCAAAGTGAGAGTCCTTTAACTGGAGCAACTGTTCAACTGCTGGTGTCATGGGTCACCATCACAATATTTACTGGAATAATTAAATTGACAGGTGTCATTCCTAATGCTGTCAGCTGCACTTGAGCTTCTCCTTCCATTAAAAGTGAAAATGTCTGCCTCAGTTTAAAAAAAGACCAAACAGAATTTAACACGAGCTAAAACGAAATGATACAGAAAAGTGGAAAAGGATGGAAGAGAAGATGTTCATGACCGCAGTCGTCTTTACAGGCAGCTTTATGAGCAGCGATTCTCAAATGGGGGCACACTTACCCCTGGGGTACACGATGGTACTCCACAGGGTACGCAAGATTCAAAAATATTAAATCAAAAATAGCAACCAAGAAAAATAACTTTAACACTATTTATTAAATTATTCAAACAATGTTTTAATCAAATATAAATTTAAGTTCATAAACTGGATACTATAATATTATAATCAGTAGGTTATCACCCCCCACACACACACAAACACACACACACATAAAAAAGACTCCCTCATACAAGAATGATAGTTCACACACAAACACACACATTTTTTTCTGTTGACAGTTTTTACTATGTGCTCAAATCTTTCCCTTGTAACACGTCTTCAGTTATTTTTACTTTAAAGTCGATGTAGTCATAATGTTTTGTGCCTATTCAGTCACGATTTTCAGGGTTAACAGCAATGTTATTTTTAATAAAGAGTATTTCATGAATCAGACAATAACAGTGCAGCGCTGTGTTTTACAACAAAAACTGATTTGCACTTGTTCGAGAGTACTTGGCTGAAAAAGAAAAAAAAAAAACATTTCACAGGTGCAGTACATCATTGAATAAAGGTTAAGAACTTGTCATAGAGCAACACAGTCACATCACCTGGCAGGCTGAGGGCCCTGGGCTGATCTGACCTGTGCAGATCTGGAATGTATGGAGCCATCACGCTTTAAAGAAAAATAAATAATAATAATGATGATCAATTCTCACAGTCAGGGCAGACGTCTGTCGAATATAAACCTGCTCTGGTTCTAGAAGTTTCTGTCCGTTAAAGGGAAGTTTTTCCTTGCCATTGCAACTTGCTAGAAGCTTCAAAGTGCTGTCCAATGATGGGTTAAGATGAGAAAAGACTGATCGACCTGTTACTCTTTTTGTGTCTTGAGATAACGTTTGTTGTAATTTGTTGCTTTATAAATAAAGCTTGATTGATTGAAAAGATGAAAACCGATTGACAGCTGAAGCACCCTTTAAAGCAACTTTTTAAAAGACTGCACTTCAACAATAACCCAGACAGCAGTGCATTTGTTTTATAACTGTCAGTGATTATGATGTGATGTGATGTTGTGCATCTCTAACTTATATGAATTTGAAATGATATCTGTGCTGTATTCTGCTTTGTTGATTGTTGTGTTTTGTGTATATTTGGTATGTTGTTTTAATATGTGGACCCCAGGAGGAGCAGCTGCTGCTCTCATGGCAGCTAATGGGGATATGAACAAAGGAAAGAAGGAATAAAGATGTGTGGCTGATGATCTAGGCAACTGAGTTTCACAGCAACTTAAGATTTTACATTGCTGTAAGGTTAAATATGATAAAGATATCCTACTAAACCCTTACAAAAAAAAAACCTTCTCACAAAACCATCCCATCATTCATTCTAGGAAAGCCAAAACTTTGTCAAGTCCCTTTTCTTTATAATTCTACGTAATAGATCGTGAAATATGGAGAGTCCCGTGGAGGATGAATGCCTGTCATAAAGGAGGCAGGACATCAGCCTGCAGCTTCATCAAACAGGACACACAGAAGCTTGGCAACAACAAGGAGGAAGGAACGCATCATCGTGCAGTCATCTAATTTATCAGCACCAGTGTGCCAGACAGGCCCTTTACAGCGCAGACATTTAAAGCTGTCATAGCAGACACGGCGCAGGTGTTATTAATAATGTTAACGATGTCTCTGTTCTGTGTAAGAGTCCCTGTGGAGCTTGGCAGTTTGACAGCGAGCCATTGTTTAATTTTTACCATCGTTAATTTCATTATTCACACCTGTGCTGTTCCTACAGTGACTTGTCAGAATGAATCCTCTGGAAGAGAACGTTAAGGAAATGAAGGCTGGATTGTTGAAGCTATCCTCCAGGATGATGATATTATAATACACAAAGCAATCAAAGCAAAGCTTAAATAAGTAATATTTTTTAAACCGTGCTTTTAAAGTGTTTTCTTTGGCATTCAGCAGATCTTCATTTGAATGCCAACAGCAGTGCTACAGCTAACAGAAAAGGAGCGTTCTTATTTCTTCAAGAGCGTGGAATTTATGAGTAATGATACTTGAAATGCAAAGGTCATAGAATAGTCAACACCAGAAAGACATGCTTCAGTGGAATTTAAAGTATGGCTTCTGAGCTTCAAGGAGGGATCTGATGACAGAAAGAGCACAAAAAAAAATTGTGTTTGAACTTGAGCTTTTGAAATGGGAGAGGCAGACTCATTGAGAGAGCACTGCTCATCAGCTTGCTTCACTTTCTTGGGTTTCACAGCAGTGCACATCCAAGAATTACAAAGGACTCCACGTTTAGTTTGCAGATTAGATTTAGACCAGATTTTTACTCAACCAGAATAAAACGAAGAACAACTGGACTGTGTTTCTAAGGTAAGCAGTAAACAGGTTCATTTTGAAAAACATACATAAAAATCATCGCAGAGCTGGGCTGCATGACACCACCTGATTTTTTTTATCTCGATAAAGTTAATTTTTCCTTTACAAGAAGTTTTTTCACACATGAACACTCCAGATACTCTGGTAAAGGTGAGCTGGTGCCAAATGGTTGAAATACACCTGTGTGTCTCTGGTATGGCTGCGCTCCATCAAGGCACTGGATCAGATCGGTTTCCTTTCAAGTCAATGTGCGAACATAGACTGGATCCATTCTGTCATGGTCCAGCTGTGTGCCCGGTCCAACAGGTCAGAGCTAACATACAACCATCCTGTTTTGCCGGATGCAGGAGTTTTGATGCGCCAAGGGCAGATCAAGCGGGACAGGAAGTAGTGCATGGGAACTACCTAAAAACAGCCAGTGACTTTCAAAATAAAACAAAGATTGTCTTAGCTTTATTGTAACAATAAACAAACATGATGAGCAGAGCCAGACCAGAAGTCAACAGGTTGGAGATTTTACAGCAATATGAGGCTTATCAATGAAGAGTGAAGCACAGGGACTCCATGGTCTCATGACTCCAGCTGTCTATCAGTCATGTGCTGCAAATTTGGACACAAGAATCGACTTTTGAGGCGTGCATGAGTTTTTAAAAATAACTTTTACTCCAGCTCTTTGTTAGTACAGAAACACAAGCATGTCAGCTCAACGCGGCTGTATATTGCAGTATATCCCGGATGACTGTATAACACACATGCTCGACACTTGCTCACTCATGTACACGGTAATAATCTTCAGCTGGCACTGTAGTTCACACACATAATTAACTTACTCATACTAACTTAAAGTAGACTAGAGGTGGCTAGACTTTGTATTTCCTTGCAAGCAAACACAACAGGTTTATTTACTAACTGTCCTGCAAACCTTCAACATAAAGTGACTTATGTACATGAACAGAAGTCTGGTTTCTCTCATACACAGAATCTATCTGTCTGATGTAGTTTTAATTTAATTTGAAACGTGGCAACAAGCAAACTTTATAAACTCAACTTGTTCTGTAGTTTAGTGTCCAGAAGGTGCGGAAACTCTGAGACATGTCTGTACCATAAATGTGACCTGGCTTCATTTTATTGACAGACTCTGAAGTTTGATCAGATCACTGCAGGATAACTGCTGCATGTGGGTTGGAATGAACAGTTTAGCCCGTGCTCCATCACTTTCCTGTTTAGCTCTCCTCTCTGCTCTTTTTTTTTGTTTTGTTTTGTTTTGTTTTTGTTTCGCCTGCCCTGCTCCGGTATCTGCTATTTCTATATATTACATCCAAGAAATTGTTTTCTTCAAGTCAAAGGCCAGACCTTCCTTCCTGATCTCATTTGGTCAATGGAGTCCTCACTGCTTGTGTTTGCCAGCTGGCGTAGTGTCATAGTGTCATGGTGGCATAGTCTCATCAAAGGCAGTTCTCCTGCAAAAATCTGACCAGACATTAGATACAGAGAAATAGCATTTAGAAATAACCAATTTCAGCGCTGATCATCTAATTTTGAATTGTAGATTACAAACTGGCAAATATGTAGTGTCTTTAACTTTATTTGTAAACGGTCCTGATAGACACTTCCTTGAGTCTTTCTTGCCTCTGAAAGCACTTTCACAGTGGCAGTAACATTCATTGTTTCACACACCATTCACATGCAAGAAGCTGCTTCAGTAAGGGACTTTTTCGACACCTCAACACGTGACTGTCGGGGCGAGAATTGAATCCCTACCTTCTGATTAAAAGACAACCAACTCTTCCATTGAGCCCCAAAGACATTATTTATACAACAGAGCAGCAACATAGATGTTTATTCATTAAAAGAACGGGGAGAAGGAACAGTTTCTTTCTCCTATGTTTGACACATGAGACTGGTGGAACAACTCTGCCCACATCAACACGGTTTTATTCAGATAAACGCTGAATGCATGAACACACTCATCCTAATTGAATACTTTAGTTTCAATGAAAAAGTGACACTGGAGTCTCTAAACAGAATGATTTTAATCAGGTTGATGAAAAACTGCTCAGGTAAACATAGCTTGTGATTTGGTGTAGAAATTGAAGCCATGCAGAGCTGTATAGCACGTGTCAAGTCATGCACAGAGTGCCGACAGTGACATATCCACCAGTTCACCCATGCACACATATAGTGCACAGAACATAAAGCCAGCTGACAGCTCCTGTATAAGGATATGATTTAGGGGATGCAGACTTCAGCCAGCATTTCCCCTTCACAGTGCTGACATCTGAGGATCATATCAAAGGCCAAATGCTGCAGCCGAGACATGAAACAGACAGCCGTGAAGAAATAAACATGAAGCTGCTCCTTATCAGCTGGCTGTCAGATGAGATGGGGAAAGGTGCCTTCATTTTCTTTTCTTTTTTTTTTAAGTTTTCACAAACAGCTGAGTAATAGAGCGCATTTAAAATCCATCATCATAAACAAACAAACAAACAAACAAATAAATAAATAAAATCCATCATCTGTGCGCAGATTGTTCACTCGATGAAGGAAATTCCACAATGTTTGTGTTTGATTTTTTTACATTATCTTTTAATTTTATTTAATTTTTATTTATTTATTTATTGATTGATTGAATTTTTGATTGCCATGAATCTACAAGAAGACCAATCTCAACTTCTGCCAAAAAAATTAAGAGCTCAAATAAAGAGATGAGAGATGAGGTAAATAATTCATACACATCAAAACATGTTGCACACAACCTCAGTTAGCATAAACAGTTAGGGCTGGATTGGAAAACTTTGTTTTTAATGTCATTATATAGTAAAAAGGGAATTTTGATCAGTTGAGGTAATGTAATTTAACTGAATAATTGAATTAATCACACTCCTTTTTAAAATTAAGGTTTCTAAGTTGTTTTTTTTGTTTGTTTTTTTTGCATCATATCAATTTTAAATTCTTTGCTGCTACCTTGATGTTATATTTTAATGTAGCTGAAAGTGAATCAGTTAAGTCTCTGTTTAACTGGTTAAACACAAAGCGTTCAAGTTTACAATAACTCTTTTATGTTGGAATAACATAACTGGTTTAAGTCACATGTGCTTAGAAATGTGATTCATTTCAATTAATTCTCTTCGATCAATCCAACTCAAAATTTAGACAAGCTAACCTAAAATTTTCATACTTTTTCAAATAATTGTTCTCTGTAACCAGACTTCAGAGAACTGCACCTTTACATTGTAAGAAAATAGTTTTAGCGAAGTCGTTTCTGTCGTAAAATCATTTTGTAACTGTGAGTGAGGAGGGAATGCAGCAGATATGAGACTCTGCTTCAATTGGCATGTTCCGCAGCAGGCACAGGCTGTCTATAGATACAATCGGTGTCACGTCATAGTCTGGGGACGGGGCTTTCTGAGGGGAAGAAAAATCCTTTCCCCCTCCCTCCCAGCATTGTAAGCACACAGATCTCAAAATCAGATATTTAAGTTAACTGCTAACATTTCATGCACTGTTTCATTACAGGCAATTGAGGTGGATAAATACATTTAAAAAATGCTCTAATAGGATCAGATTCTTGTCGGCATATCATTAAAGAGGGGATGAATGATCCTACTCACCAGCCTGGTGTTTTATTCCCTGGTATCTGTTACCTGGTTGAATCACCTGGTAAGAGGCAAAATCACGTTTACTGATGAATTAAATCTCACATGATTTCAATGTCTGACAAGGAAATTAACATGTTTTAGTTAACTTGTGCACCACACAATGGTTGTTATTGTGCAATAGCCCCTATGAGCCGCCTATTTATTGGATGTTGATGACTCAGTAGCCTATATCACACAGGACTGGTGCAGGAGGTGCATTACTTTTTTACAAGTGGCTTTGTTATGCTTCATCACAAACTACCTGCATCGGATAACAACCTGTTCAGGTGTGATGTAAAGTCATCCTGAAGGGTGACAGGAGCCACATAAGACAGATCCAGAAGGGGAAAAAAAATGTCCTTTCTTCTTTTTTGACTTGAATAAAGTTATGTGCCTGCAGGGACCCATAGCTTTTTAGGCTGCTGTATGTGTTAATCCCTGTGTGACATCCTGAGTCACTGATCAAATGTTTCCCGTAGCTCTTGGCCAGGTTTGCACACACTGTGGCTGCAGTTTTGTCTCATTCTTTTATGCAGATCTGTGATACTTTGGGGCTGTTGCTCAGCAGGAGGTTTTTGCTTAAAATCTCATGATACATGGCCTCATTCATCCTCTCTGCAATACGGATCAGTCGTCCTGTCCCCTTTGCAGAAAAGCAGCCCCAAAGCATGATGGTTCACCCCCATGCTCCACAGTGGGTATGCTGTTCTTGGGATGCAACTCAGCATTCTTCTTCATCCAAACACAGCGAGTGGAGCTGTTACCAAATAGTTGTATTTTGTTCTCATCTGACCACATGAGATTCTCCCAATCCTCCTCTGGATCATCCAGATGGCCTCCACACTTTAGACGGGCCTGGACATGTTTTGGTTTCAGCAGGGGAACCTGTCTTTCAATCCATGACCATGTAGTGTGTTGCTATCTGTAACCTTTGTGACTGTGGTCCCAGCCCCCTTCAGGTCATTGACCTGGTCCCCCTGTGTAGTTCTGAGCTGATTCTTCACAGTTCTCAAGATCATTTGTAGCCCACGAGGTGAGATCTTGCACGGAGCCCCAGACCGATGAAGATCGTTAGTGACCTTGTACGTCTTTCATTTCCTAATCGTTGTGAAAACAGTTGATTTTTTTTCTCACCAAGCTGCTAGCTTATTGTTCTATAGTTCATCCCAGCCTTGTGCAGGTCTACGGTCTCTGGCGTCTTCAGAGAGCTCTCTGGTCTTGGCCATCGTGGAGGTTGGAGTCTGACTGTTTGAAGGTGTGAACAGGTGTCTTTTATACATATAAAGAGTTCACACAGGTGCCACTAACACAGGCAACGAGTGGAGGATT
Source organism: Labroides dimidiatus (assembly GCA_030710495.1). Lineage (NCBI taxonomy): Eukaryota > Metazoa > Chordata > Actinopteri > Labriformes > Labridae > Labroides > Labroides dimidiatus. The sequence continues at coordinate 7,258,992 of CM061157.1, forward strand.
GAAGAGCTTCTTAAAGAAGAACTTACAAGTGTGGGAACGGCAGAATTCTTGCCTTTATGTTCATGTCCAAATATCTATTCTCGAATCAAGTATACAAATAAATTCTTTAAAAATCATCCAATTTGATTTCCTGGATTTTTTTATCCACATTCTGGCTCTCACAGTTGGAGTGTACCTATGATAAAAAGTACAGACCTTCATCTTTTTAAGTGAGACAACTTGCACAATCGGTGAGCGTCCCAATACTTTTGGTTTTGACTGTGACTGAAGAAACACGTTGATATTTGAGAATTAAACTTATTTCATACTTTTTATCCATCTCTTGCTCACAGTCTCTGTTATACTTGTTCAGATAAGATGGTTAAATGCAGCTAAGGCAACAATGGCAGACAATAACATTTAATCCTTATAGAAACAGTTATTAAATGGATTAAATGAGGCCAAATGCTGTCTGACCTGTTCTTAACCCTAATCTAAACTACTCCATCACTGACGCACATTAAACCTTTGTCATTGTTAGACTTAACAGAGTTTTGACACTTTTTCTTCAGGCTGCGTGCAGCTCTTGGTCATTAATCTCTGAAATTCTCCATCCTCTTGACTCCCTCTCTCTTGTCTCTGGTATCGATTGAGCGTGTCAGAAAAATTGTTAAGAAAGTATGGAAACGCCTGAGCACTGCCCTAAAGTCTTCCATTTCTTATGTATAACCTTCCAATGACACAATAGTCAGAGAACTCAGCAGGAAGGTGTTGGTTGATTTTTTGAATTTTTATGCTCCCAACTTTTTGGAAACCTCAGGCATATCATTGATGATTTTTCTATAATAAACATTGTTAATTTTCAGTAGTTTGAAGCACTGGCACATAAATTAGCTTTCAGAGTAGCCAAATTCCCTTTGTTTCTTTGCCAGGGTTTAATATTAATCTGAATTTTCTTTAAATTGTGGGTTTAAGACCCAACAAGCTGCTCATACATAAAACGCTTTGAACTCTGCGAGAGAGTCCCTGCAGCAGCCAAGTCAACAGACTGCAGCCTAATAAGTACATTTAATCTACTTTCATTCAGCGCGGGCATCAAAGTGTCATCAGGTGCACACATTATGTGCAGGCACTAACTGTACTCCTGCATTACAGACACACACGCATCAGGAGTCATTTGATTTCATTGCACTCAATCAAAAACATTAGTTGAGAGTCTATGGTTTGTCTACTCTGCAAATCTACAACAACTTAGTTTAGTCACGAAGAGTCCTGCCTTTTCCCGGAAAAGCTGTACTCATAACTTGATGCTAACTGTCCAGATGATCGATCATCCACAAACAAAATAAAAGATTTTGCCTAATTACAGACAAAAATTCAAAATAAAATCCTTTGTCATAACTGACTGCTTGAAAACATATTGTCTATAACCGCTGACCAATTTTTAGATGAGCTTGTTTTCGGACCATGGGAGCAAGTTGGGGAATGCTCAGTTTTAGTTTTTATTAGCTTTTATATGGGATACTTTTCAGTGAAAAAAACAATCAAAAAACCTCACTGTTAAAAAAGAAATGTAAATAAACACAAAAGATTAATTAGGGCAACCCATTACCCTCAGCTGCTGCCTAAACACCCCGACTGGCTGTTTGCCTCTTTAGGTACACAACTCATGTTAAATATCAGCTACAGTGACGGCACCAGAGCAAAGGTGCAGCAGTAAATATTCTTTGTTGTTGTGTGCTCCCATTCTTAATGCAACCTTGCAGAAGTCAGTGCCATTTGTTACGCCTTTGATTATCAGCCTGCACTTTGTTGCAGACTCTTCATGTTAGTTTGTCTGGCAACAGGATCGTCCATGCAAACCGATGTTCATGGATTTAAAAGTCAAAGTGGAGCTTTATTGTTTCCCCCTCCTGCTCTCTGCTATCACTATAAACAGAAAATAATACATGCAGATCAACTTTAAGAGAAGATTTTTCCTCAACCCAAAAATAATGACAGCAGAATGAAACAACAGGATTTGTTTTTCCTCAGCATCTATGGCCAAATAGATAAACAGCAGAGCGTCTTGCTTTTTTCATGTGTGCATCAAAAACAGGTGTCTGTGTCATAAATGATTCAGAGGAAGGCCTTAACCAAGTGTTTCCATAGAGGATAAAATAATAAGCAGAAAGGGTTTGAATTTCTGCGTTAAAGAGCTCTGACCATTTCTGAACCCCATGTATCTGAGACACTCTGAACACTTAAAACATTTTCTCTCCAATTTTATTCTATTTTGTTTAGTTTTGTAGACTCAGGATACAGTCTTCCTTATTTACTGTTTTTATTTTTATGTCAATAAACAAGATCTTTTGAACAACCCAGTTAAACAACCCATCTCCCAAACTGTTAAATTTTAGGAAATGACAAAAAACACAGACCCCTCTGTCTTTTTAAACTGAAGTTTGAATGTTTCCGGATTCATCATGATTCAACCAACCAACAAGAGTTCACCAACCTTAAATTACCCTCGCTAAAGACAGTGTTTTTTCTAACTAAATTTGTGTTTCTTTTTGTTTTGAAAAATTGCTTTCACTCAGAGGCAGGTACAAGTAACAGGAGTGCAGTGGAGCTCACGGAACCTTACGGAGAAATGGAAATGAAAGACTGGTGTGAATTTAATGACAAGCATCAAAAGAATAAAGAGCAGAGGAGAGGAGGAATGTTTCACAGCCTATTAAGTCTGAACCCAACTCTTCCCTCGCTGTGCTCTATCAAGATTGTTTGCCCTGCCGGAGTTTTCACCTGAAATAACACTGAGAATTCATTTCATAAAAGGGCAGACATGTTGACATGCAATACAGGCTGCATCCAACTTTGTGAGTGCTGAGATGGACTTTTGAAAGCATAACAATGTAGCAGACTCTACCTCTGGAGTGTGCATCCAGCAGAGCCAGGGGCTAATGATAACATGTCTGTGTCTGGTGTTGGCATTTCCCTGCTGTCACAGATCCTGTCATTGCTTTTTTTTCTGCTGTTCTCTCAGGGGTGATGCCAAAGTCTGTGGTGAAAAGCTGTGCTGCTGTCTGATGAAGCTGCATCCTGACTGTCACCTTTGTGCTCATTTAAGAAGGCAGACCGGATACTAAGACCAATTTCATACTTGCCAGCATATACCTGAGCCTTTGGAATCAACAGATTTTGGGGGCTGGAGTTGCTGGGGTTAGGGGCCACGTACGTCTAACCATTACTTTCTTTTTCTGTAAACGTTTTTGTCTAGAGCTGACTGGAAAGCTCAGGAGAGGGAGTTGTCAGATGGCATCTAAAAGCAGATTATCAGATGAATTTTTATCAAGATCATCCATCTATTATCCTTACTGCTTTTTCTTGTCAGGGTTCAGGAGGGGCCTCACACTCACAGGAGAGCAACCAATCAAGCATTCATAGAGAACATGCAAACCCCACACAGAAGGGGAATCAAACCAGGAAGCCTCTTGCTGTGAGGCAACAATGCTAATGGAGATAAGTTAAATCCAGACTGGTCTGATGGGGTGTTGTGTTGCAGAATGGTTACATGGTCTACTATTTTTCTCATCTCCATGTTGACTGTGTTCTTGTGTTCATCCCATGCCCACCAAACCCTTATTCTCAATGACTACACCGAATCTGTGCATCTGTACCCTTTCATGATTTTGACCCACAGTTACATATTAATTTATACAAACAGACACGAAAGGGTTTTCTACTCTTCAAAAGTTTTAAAACAACTACCCAAAGATAGCTTTCGCCAAATCTGAAAAGGATATGCAGCACCATCAGGGCTTTATCATGGATTAGAAAACAACACGAAGGGGACCCACAATATTTCTGATGAGCAGATGATGACTGAGACAGAGTGTTCATCCAATCAGACTCCAAGGTTTGTCTTGTAAGGTTCAATCAATCAATCAATCAATCTTTATTTATATAGCACCAATTCATAACAAACGTCATCTCAAGATGCTTTCCAAAAGCATTTACAGGTCTAGACCTGTAAATGATAATACGTTTTATTAACAGAGACCCAACATCAAGACAAGATAAGAAGTCTGATCTCATCTTAACCCACTATGAGTACAGACCTTTACAGCATTTAGCAAGTTACAATGGAGAGGAAAAACTTCCCTTTAACAGGCAGAAACCTCAGACAGAACCAGACTCATGTTAGACAGACATCTGAGAGAGAGACTGTGATGGGATTAGAGAAAGAGAGAAGGAGGGGGGCAAAGAGAGAGGGAAAAACAGAGAGGGAGAGAGGCACAGACACAGAGTCCATAGTTCTGTATTGTAGTGATAATCATGGAGAAACTGTAAAAAGCTGAGCAGCTGGAGTCTGGCAGGTCCATGGCAGCAGGCCGTCCACAGCAACAATCCAAAGGAACCTAACAGACAAACTCAGAGACTCCCAGAGAGATCCATGGTTAATAACTTTAATGAGACATTAAGATCAGAAGTTAGACTGACAGAGGTTCTGCCCTCCCAAACACCATTTATGATGTGTTTCCTGGCTGTGACGTCATGGATGACTGAAATAGATGACCTGTTTTGTCAAGTAACACCTCGATTAAAACTTTAACTTTCATAAGCCCGACTTTCTGTGGATTGACATAACTGTCAGTCCTTTCAGTTCTGGGATGACAGTTGTGTCCTTAGCATTTTTTTAATCGTTAAAATCCCCATTTTTCTCACTCTGGTGTTAACCAAACTCTGATTTAAGCCTCTTTCTTAAATGCTTTTTTAAGCTGCTTACTCTTGAAAGCTCCCCACTCTAAAAACCCTCCCTTCTGATTGGCCAGCCTCCTGAAGTCTCATGGGGACAGAGCTATGGGCAGACCTTGGTGTTTGAGGCCCCTTCAATTTGTCATGGCCAGTTAGGAGATCCTAATAAGATGACCTCAGCGAGTCTTGTGAAGATTTAGCACTATTTGTAAGACGGAGTATTTTGATCAGTTTACAGACAGATTCAGGGATTTCTACAACGTATGAATATGTAGAGGTTTGAAAATCTGCACGTTCAGTCTGAACATCCAGCACTGTTACTTTATATGGATGTTTAAAATATGAGAATACATAATACCCCCCTCTTTAATCTCAGTGAGTCTTTTCTTCACTATTTTCCACCTCTCCTCTATTTTTCTTTGCTAGTGAAATTAGCAGCCTTTAAAACACAAATGTAAGGTTCAATGCTCTCTCTAAAAATCAAAGGCACTATTTAAACCATCAACTATGTATTTGACCAATGAGGAATGCTGATACAAAATAACATATTTGCCGCAGTTTCAAGTGGAAGAGATGTGATGAGCCAAACTCCTACTGATTGACAGTTTGACAAATTAGAATCAAGTATTCCTCCAGATAATATTTGTTGTTACAAATAAAGTTTCTTAGGGTGCTGCTTTGGCCTAATGGTTATACAATTTGCCCCATGAAAAGAGACAATCAGATGGCTCAGGTTTCATTCCCACCAGCAGCTCCATGCAGCATGTCACTCCTCCCGTCTCTGCCAAAAAAAAAGAACAATCTTAACATAAATACAATGTCTTTGTGGAAAAGGGAGATCACAAGGTGAATAGTTCAGTATTTGTCCATATTTGCAGGTTATGACCTAAATGTGTCAATGACTTCTGTCTAAAATGCAAAGAAAAAAAGCCTCTCTGTGTTCTTCTTTCTTCTTTCTTTCTTTAATTTGAACCTAAGGAGAGATAATAGATACTTGAAAGATTGATCCCTCTGTTTGCGAGGGTTCCACTACACCTAAACTGGATTGTTTGCCAGTTTCAGAGGCAGTGGAAATGAGATGCAGAGACCTGCAGAATCACAGCAGAATGTTAGATTGAGCTGGAGGTGGGAAAAGAGATGAGGAGACAAATGAAGACAGAGAGAGGGAAGTACTAAAGAAAGCAGAGATGTATGAGTGCTGCATTTACCGTTTTACTCAGGGGAACGACTGAATAATTGATGAAGAAAGATTAATGTGAAAGGTTGTTAATGTGCAGCTCCTCAGGCTATATTACCCTAAATTGAATTAAATTTTAAACTGTAGGCTATAATTACAGTACTCACGGCAAAATAAACCACAGTAGGTGTAAACATTTGGGAAGGTAGAATGCTCTGTTTCAGCAAACAGATGAAAACATGAAGCTGCATTTCGATGTATTTAAATCATTTTTTTCCTTTTCTAAACAAATTTTGTCCTTTTTTTGTTTGTTTGTTTTCAAGGTTAACTAAACATTAGGAGTATTAACAAGATGTTTAAAACACTTACATTTGACAACTTTTTATGACTTCAAAAAAAAGAAAACAAAAACTCTACTATAGTGCAACCCCAATTCCAATGAAGTTGGGACATTGTGTAAAACATTATTGAAAACAGAATACAATGATTTGCAAATCATGTGTAACCTCTAATCAATTGAATAAAGAAAAGATATTTATTGTTCAAACCAAGCGGGAACCTCCAGTCTGAAAATATGAGGCAATGCGGAAGTGCTAAAGTCTGCTGTTCCTCGAGTGTTCGCTTGAGGCTGGCTCCGGAAGTACCGGAAGTCACAAACACACCAAGCCAAAAAAAAGCTGTTTTCACGGCCAAAAAAGCACATTTACAGCCTGCTACAAAGAATGTCTCCCGTCTGAATCGCTAATTTCACTAACGGCACGCACTGTATGGGGGTGAATTTTTTTCTAATTCGGCAGTGTCCACAATATCAAGCTCGCCAGTTCGTCCAATCAGAGGCACAGCTCAGATCACGTGACTGTGGAGCGTCCTATGGTTGTTACTGTTGGGACCCACAGCACGCCTCATTTCCAATATGGCGGCGCCAGCTGTTTTGCTTCAAAAGTCCGTTTCAGGAACAGACGGGTGACGTCGCGGAGACTACGTCCATTAATTATACAGTCTATGGTTCAAACTGATTAACTTTTTTGCTTGTTATTTTATTTGTTTTTTATTTGCAAATATTCACTCATTTTGAATTTGATGGCTGCAACATGTTCCATAAAAGTTGGGACAGGGTCATGTTTCCCACTGTGTTCCATCACCTTTCCTTTAACAACACTCAATAAGTGTTTGTGAACTGAGGACACTAATTGTTGAAGCTGTTGGGCTATTTGCTCACACAGTTGTTCACAAAGTGAGCCTAACCCTATCCTTGCTTGTGAATGACTGGGCCTTTTAGGGATGCTCCTTTTATACCCAATCATGACACTCGCCTGTTTCCAGTGAACGTGTTGCAGGTATCAAATCGAATAGAATAGAACATACTTTATTCATCCCCAAAGGGTAACTAGTAACAGCAGCAATTGAAGAAAGTGTTTACTGCAAAAATTTCTATCAGAGACATCAGTCTGGCCTTAATTCTAGTGTCAACCACCACCTTTACAGGGTTCAGAGGGTCCACAGGGTCCAGGACTGAGCTGGCCTTCTTCACCAGTCTGTTCAGCGTAGCTCTCCTGTATCCTGTCACACAGCAGGTGAAATCCTTTAATGGGGTGTTTGTGTCCAGTGTTAGCTCTGTTAGCCATGTCTCTGTGAATAGCATGATCCTGCTCTGATGGTGTCCGTATTATTGGAGATGGATCTGACATTAATGTAATGATTGATGGAAGGACAGGTTGACGTTGCTTCTTCTTGAAGAGCTCAGACCATAGTACCAGCACGTCGTCCTCACCTCTTTCTCTTCAGCTTGTTTAATGTGCATCAGCAGTCCAATATTTAGCTTTGACATGCTATGGGCTGCTAACCGCTGAGGTCTCATGTGTAAACAATGCAACTATGGTTACACGTAGGATCGCCAGACAAACAGGAACAAAAAAAGGTAAAAACACCACTTTAAATGCAATGATACCACTTCAGTTTGGTGTCACTGGTCAACAAATGAGCCATAAAAATAATGACAGGTTTCAAATATGAAGAGAACTGGAAACAAGAAAAAAGAAGAAAAAAGAAGAACGAAGGGAGAGCTGCTGCAACAAGCTGCCACTTGAGTGGTGCTTAGCAACGAAAGAGGCAAATTGGCAATTTATGCTGAAATCTGACCTACAAACCTTACAAAATATGTTTAATATCTACACGACTTGAAGCAAGAAAAGGAAATTACTTGCACAAGGTCGACTCGAATTTGGAGGCACATCTCTCCTTCTTTGGACCTTTGGACATCTTTACAGCAACCTTGTGATGCTGAGAGCCACTTAAGCAAGGACGCGCACATGTGTGTCAGGTAGTGATTGTCACTGCCAAGTTGGGTCGCCAGGTCTGACGACACGTATCCTACACGGAAGTTATGAATGAGCCTATAATTAGCATCAATGTGATAAATTGGGATACATTTGAGAGAAATTACAAATTTTGAGTACAGTAGGAGACTCCCATGTTGGCAGGACTGAAGAAATACTCTGTGCACCCTTTGGTGGCAATCACATGATTACACGTGACACCTGAGTCCCTCTAATGTCATATGAATGATGACCACTGATCCAATATTTACTGAGATGAAAAGATAATAAAAGCCAGTGACACATTGATTAAAGTGTTTAGATATCTATATTAATAGTAACTTAAATCTTTGTAGCTGTAGTAGATCTTACCCACAGTTTTCCCAAACACTGAATACAGTTTAAACCCCTGGATAAGGACAATCATCGATCACTGAGATTTTCTTACTCATTTTACTTTTGGTCAAAACTGTGGCTGAGGTTAAATGGATTAAGCTTCTCTGGCCACTGACATGAGATCATGTCCCATAAAGAAGAGCTCTGATACTATACACAGGAGATGTGAGCTCAGCTAAGGGGGAGCTTTGAGGGCCAGAACCAGTTAGATTTATTCCAGTCAGTGGGTTGCATCAGGCTTTTTCTCTATTGAGATAGTTTCGTAATTTAACATCATCCTAGGAAAAAAAAACAAGACAAGAGGCTGTTTAGCTATCAGGTGGCAGGTGTGTTTATCATGTTAGGTTTACTTTGCAGTCCAGGCATAGACCCGTCCAACCTGATGGAGCTTGAGAGGTGCTGCAAAGATGAACGGACCAAACTGCTCAAGGATAGGTGAGCCGAGCTTGAGGCATCACATTCAAAAAGACTTGAGGCTCTAACTGCTGCCAAAGGTGCATCAACAGAGAACTGAGCAAAGGCTGTGAATACTTATAAAAATTCAATATATGTCCATATTTTTAATAAAATTGCAAAAATTAAAAAAAAAACAGCACATTTTTCATATTGTCATTATTGGGTGATATTGTGTGTAGAATTTAGAGATAAAAAAGATGAAGTGATTCTGTTTTGGAATGAGGCTGTAACATAACAAAACATGGGAAAAGTACAGCAAGGTGAATAATACTTCCTGGATGCTCTGTAGCTCACCTGATTTTCTCATTGAGGCTCCTCTTCGGAACACCACACAGCCAGCCTCAGAGCAATTAACTCACATCAACCTCTGTCTGCTTTATTTATTTATTTATCTGTTTATTTACAAAATTATTATGTATTTTATTGTATTCTTTTCTTTTCTTTGTTATATAAATTTCTTGGACATGTTTAGCAGCTCAGCAGAGACAGTTGTATGTCTTATTTTAGATAAAGTTGGTGTAGTTCAGATTGGGCTCTGTGTTTTTCAGTAAACTGTTTGACTCTTAATTGAAGGTGAGGGCTGTGTGTGCTGGTATGTGTGTGTGTGTATGTGACTGGATGTCTCACCGCTGAATTGGCCATTTCCTGCTGATTATGTGACTCCATTCACAGAGACTGAATGACAGGACTAGCAGGGAACCAGTGACACTGTGTGAGAAAAATGACTTGTAATAGGCTATTACTGCACAAGAGCTGCTTTTCTCCCACAGTCTGCCTCTGGGATCTTTACAGCCACTGGAGAGAATACAGAACACAGAGGGAGAGAGACAGAAAAGAGAGAGAGAGAGAGAGAGAGAGAGAGAGAGAGAGAGAGAGAGAGAGATTGATTGACTGACAAAGAGAAGTAAAGGTGCTAGGAATCAGAGCTGGACAAAAGGCCCAAGAGAGCAGATCAGTCACACCAGGTTAGAGAGATCATACCACCTTAACCAGGGAATAAAAAGGCCTTTGTTGGCACTTGAAGATAATGTTTGAGGTCTATTTTCCAACATTCTCTGTAGTTTTTTTTTTCTTCTTTTTTTTCATTCAGGGGGACACGCTCTCACAGCTTCCCCCTGGGGATGAAATCAAAAAATTCTTCAGAATATTTTCAAAGACCAAACTGTTTTAAAGTCGAAACATGACAGAGAGAAATTTACGTCTGAAAGTCTTTTTTCCTCTACTACAGTTTATTGAGATGAGTGTCTCACTGTTTTAAGAGTTTTATTTATTTATTTATTTAGTTAGTTATTTATTTAGTTATTTATTTAGTTATTTATTTTTGGTGGTGTAGTTAAAACAAACAAGCTCAGGGATTTTTCACTTCAAAAAGCCAAAGAACAACCAGATACAGGATGCGTGGGCTATGATCATAAAGAAAGAGGAAGTCTGGAGGAGAAACCAAGGTGACGCTCATTACACTTTAAAGACAGAGGGTCAAACAGACAGAATCTGAAAAGACGATCATTATTACTTTACGAAGTGGGAGTGAAAAATAAACAAATAAACCATTCATATTAATTGTAATATTCCAGATTTTATTAAATTTCTCATGTGTCATTGATACGTATTGTCATAGTTGTTCTTTGTCTCTCTCTTGTACTCCCTGTAGGTGCGGCCCCTGGCATTCCAGCAGCAGGTTATTGGAGGCACCTGCACCTGACTGGCAGTCGGGGGCAGAAAGTATTTAAGCTGGAAGGAGTTATTGCTTGTACCAAATCACGTACTTCTGTCAAAACTTTTATATGAAGTGCACTGCATACACTCTGCACTTACTGGAACAGTGAATGAAATCTTACAGTCGTATTGTCCCATTTAAACACTGAGGCTTCATACTTACTGGAAATAATGGTCAATTTCACAACCATTCACAGGTGTTTATCTGTTATTCATTGATTGCATCATCATCCATTGTTTGATCTGTTCCCACCCCTTTCTCTAAGTAGCCAATATGGCGACCATTGAGTGCGAGAGGTGAAGCTGAGAAATCAAAGTGCACAGCTTTTTTTCCATACTGTCAGTGTGAACACACTTATGAACTCAAAACAGTGAGTGTAAGTGCAGAAGTACATGATTTGGGACAGAATCTGCTGCATGTGTTTTGATGTCTTCCTAAAGCCTGATTTATGCTTGATGCGTCCGCAAGGTCCAAGCGGCTTTGTGCGGACAAATAATGTTATTTTAACAGCCTCGCCCCCTCGCTTGGTCCTTTTCATGTGAAAATTTTCTGCGTCACGTACCTCTGAAAATTTCCAGCAGGAGCTTCTAATGTCTGAGGTATGAAAAATACTGGCATTTATAAGATTCACCACACAGAGATCACCGAGATAACCATGTGGTTCACAATTCCCGACGTGAAATTGTGGCCAAACTTGGCAGAGAAGGGGAATTTGTGAAAAAAATGTTGTAAACAGTGTAAACAACTTCTTCTGTGTGAAACAGCATAAAAGCCATACATGGTCTCTCGTTCGGATCTCACACGTCATGTTCGCGCAGAAAGCATAATCAGCCCTTAAGACTTGTAGGTCGTTGTGGGAGGAGTCTGTTTCTCTGAGACCTTGGCTCATGAGTTCTTGAAGTGTGTTGGGTGGCATAAATGAAACTCATACGAAGCAAAGCATTCACACAACTGATGCAAATTCCTGAAAAATCTGAGCAAGAGCAAATTATAGCCAATCCACGCACGACTGATCAAACCAGTGTGGGTCCATTCACCTGAAAAATCTAATATTCTGAAAATGTGAATTCTAATTTAATTTCTGGATGTATACGACCTGTTGTTTATGGGTGCAGGAATAAAAGGAGCTCACTTTGAGGAAAGTGATCCAGGTCAGATTATCTGTTGAGCTGTGAGAAGCTTCCCCTGTCACTTGGCTCCAGCTATCAGTTGTACTAGCGAGTTAGCTCTGCCCCTGTTAACACACCCGACCTCACCTGACCTTTGGGCTCAGCCTTGTTGGATGAAAACAGACCTAAGTGTCGTTTGGACCCCCTCCCCTTTTGTAAAATGTCTTTAGATACTTGGTTTGGTATGAATGCAGCATCAGTGTTCACTCTTTGATTTTGGTTATTTTCATAATTATATGTAATTATGTTGTTTATGGTAATTTGGCTTCTCTTCTCTTAGTGTTTCCTGATAGAATCTTGTTTTCAGTACTCTAGTTTAACTTATTTTGTAAAGAAACGTTAACTCTGATCATGCTCTGTACCCGTTAACTTTTCCTGAGTTAACTTTGTATTATTATTTCTCCTTTTTCATTCCCTATCCCTCTTTAAGGAATGGAACAGTTTCTTTCTCAGTGCACTGTCCTGTCCTCACTAACAGCTTCAGAATGCCTGTCTGTCTGTCTGTCTGTCTGTCTGTCAGTCAGGTTAGTGATAGAAAAAAATTTTGCTTATGGACATTTTAACTGTCCACAAGTATTACACAAACATATAGGGTCGTTATAATTGTCACACACTCAGTGCAAGGTATATTTACATACATTATATGTATATACTTTAGTACTAAAGATCTGACAGTAACAGACAATCTTAACAATCTTAAAACCGCTGTAGTCAAAGTGAAAAGGCCTCAGACAGTGGCCCATGTTTGACTCTGATAAAGAATGTGCAGCTGCCTGTCTGACCTCGAGAAGACAGCAGAGACAGTCAGGGACATTCCAGAGTTGCACTACTGTGCTTAGTGGTAAACAAACACTTTGAACAGTAGCAAACACCTTACATCTGAAGAAAACAAAATGACACCATTACAAAATCAGCCATTAGGGATTTTGTAAAAAAGATAAGGCCTGCCAAGAAAAAGACACCTACTTTAAAAAGTATAAAAGTTGATGCACAGACTGTATTTTTCAGTTTTGATGGTGCACCATAAAAGCTCAATAAATCTGTGAACTCTGCTTGCTTACTCCCGTTTCTTTTTTGACCCGGCTCTGGACTAAGTGCATTCTTCGTAGATCGAACTGTCTGGGTAATCCGCCCTTGAAGACCCATCTGGCTTTATCCTGCAGAAAAAGACACAACATTAGCTAAGTATCTGATTAGGCTAACTGGTAATCTTAGTCTTTTCTAAACTGCTGAGTTTACCAAAATTTTACCCCTGTACACTGTGTTTTTAGAGAAACTAGCTATTCAGACTAGAATTGAATTGTAGAATCCAAACCCTGGCTGTAAACGTTTATTTTTGCTGTAAAAATCTGAGCCAGCCTCCAGTGGGCACTTGAAGAAATGCAGTTTTAGCGCGTCCTCATGCAATGCATGTTTAATGTTGCTGCTTGGTTAATATTAACAGAGGCCCTAGCTCTGAGCCAATTATAGAAGGATTTTGGAATAAAACAGACGGCCCATTAAACATTACACGAGGGACGCTGTTATTGTCGTTCTGCCTTTCATATCAGCAACAATGAAGCATTTCAAGCTTGTTTGGAGACATTTATCATGTAAAACTGTGTTAGAAAAACATGAATTTGTCACTTCTGTTCCCTGTCTGTCCCTTTGTTTTGGCCTGTGTTTCCATCCCTCTAACCGTCTTTATCACAGTTAGAATCAGTGTATATGTGTGTGTGTGTGCGCGCGCACACACACGCTTCTCTGTCCTGCCTCTTCTTACCTGACAAACCTCTCCAGTGCATCATCCCTGACGCTGCACCAGACTTTTGCAATCAAGGTATTCTGGCTCCACTCCTTTGATATGCTCCTGTTGTTTTGCTTTTGTTTGTGTGCTGCACTTTAAGAATCCCACATTGTCAAGCACACATACTCACCTCACAGTGCTTCCTCTGTTTCCTGTTTGCCCTGCAGTTTCCATCTCTTCAGCTGTCTCCTGCATCTTCACTTTCCCATCTTGTTGTCATAATCTGCATCCTCTGTCTCTGAGTCTGTGCTCAGAGCAAACAGAAACCTCCAGTGCTGAAAATGGAGCCAAGTTAGAAGAGCAAATAAATCCCCTCCTTTACCCGAGACTGGCACTTCAAAATCAATGTATGCCAATCGAAGCCATGTTGAGCTGATGTAGTGGAAGTATAAATAATCTGTTCTGATAGTGTGTGTATGTATAATGTTATTACTCATGTGTGTGAATGTGTATATTCAAGGGGCATGATTACATTGACAGGCAGGGCAGCTATTACAGCTGATTGCAAGGAGGTTAACACCCCACGTTAACTCCATCATCTGCCTCTTTGTCAGTTGGCTGGAAGTCAGGTCCAGTCAGCATTTCCAATATGGCGACCACCATCTTTAGTCTTCTCTAGTCTCCCCAGAAACTAATTGATGATTTTACGATGTTACAACAATCTGTTAAACACTCCATGGTTCACTACTGGACAAAATCAGACAGATTTCTGGATAAAGGAGACAACATTTTTTTTACCTAGAGGTCAAAATATGAGCCCATTACATCGTCTAGAAAACTCTTTCGTCTTTTCAGCTCAATGGCAGGAACTTTAATCCACAATTTACTGGACAAGCCTGTTCCCTGATTCCCTGAATTAAATTGAGGTAATGTAAGAGTGTGTGTTAGAAAGTAAAGTGACACTCAGCACATTGAGGCAATAAGACCACTGACCATTTGTGCTGGAGGAGAAAATCCTCTGAGTGTCTGGGCAGTCTAATGTCACCTTAACAGCACTCTGAAAAGCATATGATACTTTTTATCCGACTTTTACCTCACTAAAAAGAAATCGCGTTGGATTAGAAAGGTGCTTGCACTGCAACAGTTTTCTCTCATTGTCTGGGACAAACAAAAACCAATCCAAGCTCATACTGGGAAATGAAAAAGAAGTGGTCAAAGGCTCTGGTCTGGACACGGCTCAGTAACAAAGAAGCTTTCAAAAAGAATCACTTCTCTCACTATTTGTTCCAGTTTATTTAGCCAACTAGCTGTACTCAATAATCTTTAGGCTCTTTTTTCAGAACTCCTCTTTTTGCCAGAATTGTAGACCTGCTGAAATGTATGTGTCCAGTGGAGAAGGATGTCAAGTGGACAAGTGGACCAATTTGAAAAAAAAAAGAAAAAAAGAAAAGAAAATGGAACAGGAAGTTCTGTGAGGAAAGCTCAGTATCAGAAACCAACAGCAAAGAGTCAAAGCCACAGACTAGTTTGTGTTTGCAAGCAACAACAACAACAACAACAACAATAATAATAATAATAACAATAATAATAATCATCATCATCATCATCATCATCATCAGGTCTGAGACCATTTATTATACAACCCCAATTCCAATAAAGTTAGGACATTATGTAAAACGTAAATAAAAAGAATACAATGATTTGCAAATCCTGAGTAACCTTTATTCAGTTGAATACACTGCAGTACAAAGACAAGATATTTATTGTTCAAACTGATAAACTTGTGGTAAATTGTTTTTTTTTTTTTTAAATATTCACTTATTTTGAATTTAACACCTGCAACTCGTTCCTAAAAGCTTGTACAGGTTTAACAACAGACTGGGAAAGTTGAGGAACGCTCCGAAAACACCTGTTTGGAACATTCCACAGGTGAACAGGTTCATTGGAAACAGGTGAGTCATTGTCATGATTGGGTATAAAAGGAGCATCCCTGAAAGGCTCAGTCATTCACAAGGATGTGGCAAGGTTCATCACTTTGTAAACAACTGTGTGAGCAAATAGTCCAACAGCTTCAACAATTAATGTCCTCAGTTCACAAACGCTTATTGAGTGTTGTTAAGAGGAAAGGTGATGGAACACAGTGGGAAACATGACCCTGTCCCAGCTTTTTAGGAACGTGATGGAGCCATCATTTTCAAAATGAGTGAATATTTGCAACAAAAAAAAAGAAGAAAAAAAACAGAACTAAAAAGTTGATCAATTTGAACAATAAATATCTTGTCTTTGTAGTGTATTCAATTGAATGTAGGTTAAAGAGGATTTACAAATCATTGTATTCTGTTATTTACGTTTTACACAAAGTCCCAACTTCATTGGAATTGGGGTTGTACATGTATAAGACCTGAGGCTTGTACTACAAAGCTGGATTAACACATCTGAGATCTCTCTCTGTTACCTGCGTTGACTTAAGGAGACATTCACAGTCCTGATAAGCGATACAACGAAGCTGGATATCAACTAGCTTAGTGAATCCAGGGTTTTCCAAAAAACTCTTTTCTCCTGAGCACCCCTCTCACCATCCGAGCACCAACATCGACAGGATCTTCTAAAAATGGGCAGGCTATATTCCAAGAGAGCTGATTGGTCAGGAGGTGTTGTTTTTCTACTCGTTGATCTCTTATCCAGATCTTAACCTGCTCTGGAACAGGTTAGCCATTCAGCATATGTTACCACGGTCATTCATCCCAGTAAGAAGTGAACCAGCTTCATAGGATAGAAAATCCAGGGTTAACCCAAGAAATTACCTCAATAAGAGAAATTCTAGCTTCATAGTACAGGCCTCAGGTAAATGCAGTTATATAATTTTCAAGAAAATCCCATGAAAGTTACAAACTTTGAAAATTCTCTTTGAATTTTGCAACCCTAACAATAATCATCAGTTTTGTGAAATATCAGGGTTGTCAATGTAATCCTTAAGTTTTACTTGTTTAGCAAAAGCCTGAAAATACTAATCGATTGAACTGGGTTGTGATTTTTTTTTAAATAATTTTTTGGATCGCATGAGGTCTAATTTGGGTCTACATCAGTGTATCTGTGTCTACAGCTTTGCTCATGGTTCCTGCTTTCTCTGAGAAATGAAATCAATAAAGTTCCACTCACAGTGAGACAGACTTTCTTACAGAGCTGGAAAGTGCCTGCTGCAGTCAAAGTGAAAGTCTGAATGGCAAACCCTCAGAGCTGTCCACTTAGAGGGAGCATTTTCACCTGACTCTGGGTGAACTCTGTGGTCCGTCTGCCCAACAGCTCTCTGACAAATGTGCACTCCCAATGAGCACTGCATACACACTGCATGGGGCCGATGTTTTCCTGAAAGATTTTTATTTTCAGATCGGAAATGAGAGTAAAAGACTTGGTATGCAATCTAGAACTTTATCCAATTAATTATTCCTCTAAACTTTAGCTTGACAATTTTATTTAATATCTTAAAACATCTTTATATAAATATTTCCTCTGTTTTTTAATCTTTAAATGCAAAATATAATTAAGGAGTTAATTATTCCCCAACAATGTGTTTACTGAGATTATGCAGCAGCTTTTGAATGTTTTAAAAAGCAATTTGATTAATAATCCCCCAGCAAGTAAGCTATTGAATTAAAACGCCCAAAGACTTCCATCCTCAAAAACCCTTCACACAGCTTGCATTTTTTTTTTTTTTTTTATGTATGCTGCCACCGGCCAGTGTTTCTAATTAATAAAAAGGCACCGCCAATTTTCAGCATCATTCTTGTCTTCTGACAACTCAAAAATAATCATGTCACTGGAATTCTTTCTTTATATTTAACAAATATTTTCACATTGGTGGGGAGGAAGAGGAGAAGAGGGGCAGGATGTGTCTCAAAGGAAGACTTCAAGGAAAAGTCGATGGCAGGGGCTGTGACATTCCTGAACACACTAATGGACTTCTGATGTCGATTGAAATGTGTGTGCGCGCGTGTGTGTGTGTGTGTGTGTGTGTGTGTGCGCGCGCACGCATCATTGGTTCTTTTGACATACTATAGCTTTGGTCCATTAATCTCATATTTCAAAGGAAAATCAGCAATTTCAAAGGTTTGCCAGAAAAATAAGAGTTTCTGTAAAATGCAGAAACATTCAAACAGCCCCTCAAAAAACTTTCTCTTATGTTGTCTCATGTTTTATCAAAAATCATAAACCACTTTCATTGTTTTAAAATACTGGTTTTATCTCTTTTTCACCACATGTCAGGACTCTATGTCCCCTGTATTTGGTCTTTCTCCACTCCCTTTCATTTCCTGCCTGCATCAAGCTGTCTTATCGATCAAAAGCAAAAAGATAATATAAACAAGCTGACAGAGCTGTTCAGAGCTGTTACAAGCTGAGTCTGAGTGCTAATGAGTCAAATATTCACATCCTGCAACCCTGCATTTATTTATCTATTTTTTTTTTTAATTTTATTTCATTTGTATTGTTTTTTTGGTGGTGGTTTGATGGACTACGATACAAAAATTTTAAGCACATTTTTTTACTAAACATGGAAACCACTGTGAGATTGTTCATTAAATTTTGTGACAGACACAGAATCCCCAGTCAAAAGCTTTTTTCTCAAACAGATAAATGGGTTTCCAAAGTGGTCACAAAATGTTTTACAGTCAAATAGAAGTCAGCAGGATCTGCCTCAGTACCTTCATTAATTGGATTTAACAAATAGACACAGAACCTCAATGTTTGACAGACATGCAGCTCGATCCCACTCCTCCACAGACAAAAAACATTTCAGCTAGCTTAGCTTTTAATACACAAAAGTTAGCATAAAGTATGTGCATGTTCAGCTAGCTTACTTTAACATAAACAAAGTAACATTTTAGATGTGACAACAATCAAACCTCTTCAGTAAACACATTAAAACACCATAAGGGACGAAAGTACAAAATAAATGAATGAATGAATGAATTAATAAATAAATCAATAAATAAATCAATAAACATTGCGTATGATACAACTGTTAATAATGGACACCTACCTTTCATCCCGGGATAACATACAAAACAGGAGCAGGAAGGGGACAACCTGATTACAGTGGTACCTTGACTTACAAGTTTTTTTCAGATACAAGCCATTTCTCAACAATATTTTTTTTGCTTTGAGATGAGAACTAAAAGTTGGATTACAACTCAGCTTCAGATACTCCACTGCTTGCACAGTGAATCCCGCAACATCTGCCCAGCATCCCAGTGTCTCACTTGTTCACTTTAAGTGGTTAGCTCACAGTGGATGCGTCAGTGTTCTACTCTCATTTTTGCTTGCAGATATTCTGCAGAACTTTCAGACGGTATTCAAAAGAAACATTCAAAAAAAAGTTGCAACTGGGCATGCGAGCCGCACTTTTTAATGACACTTGCCTAACTCAATTAGAAAATAATGAAAAGGAGGATGAAACAGAACTGAATGAACAGGTTTTTATGGACAACAGCTGCGAATGAAAGTGAGGAAAGTGTGGAGAAAAATCAGCCAATAAGATTCAGTTATTCAGCCTTTATCTTCCACCTCCATCAACATCTTCAAGTCGTCTGATCTCCAAGATAAATGTTGAATATTATACCTAATAAAAACCACTTTACTGTAGTTTGTTCTATTGTATTGTGTTTTTGTACAATATTCCTTATTCATTCACGTTTCTTCAGAAGCCTATGGGTGCGGACTTCCACCTGTGGTTATTGACTTCCGGTTGCAGCTGCCGGCAAGCTAGCTCAAAACAACTTGTGTGAAATCATTAATGCTAGACAGGGCTTAGTGTAACATTTAAAACATTCGCACTACGACGCCAGCTCTGATTTTTATTAATTTTGTCACTTTCTTGCTTTGTAGTTTCCATGGTGACGTAAACAAAACGTTCAACCGAACAAGGAAAACTGGCAATCGCGATGAACTATGGATAGTCGGGAAAAAAGTGGATAAGAACATTTTTCTCATTAAAAAGAACAATAAATAAATAGATAAAGTGGTGTTTTCTGGGGGTCTGGAACGGATTGATGACACAAATTAATTTCAGTGGGGAAAACTGATTTAACATATGGGTAATTTAGGTCACAAGCCCTGCAGGGGACACATGTTACCAACACATTCGTACTGTTATCTGTCAGATGTGCTTATTTTTGTCTGGGTAGTGAAAGACTATAGCATGTTATAAACAGCTACAGGTTCTGCAACTTAGGCACAACATATGATGGCTGTCCTGGGCCTACAACAAAAACATAAATAACACACAGAAAAGACAAGCAATTCTGAGTAGCAGACAAAACATGCACAGCCCCTGGACATAAGCTTGTAGTTCTTTAACAGGCACAAGATACTATTGGAGCATGTTGCCATAAAATTAAGGTACATGAAATATTAAAATAATGGTTAGTTTAAAAAAAAATAGATGAAGCAACAGTGTAACCAGCACGGGCACTATTTAATTCCCATAAATCAAGTGCTAATGTATTGCAGTGAAGGCTTTTTCGCTTGGTGCATCTATCATTTAGACACCAAGCATCCCAGCTAAAGTTTATTTTTAACAAACATGCTATGTCTAATCACCAACAAACTGTATCAGCTGAATGAGCACAATTCAGACTTTAATCTGAGCAGTAAATAAACACAACAGTGATGAATGAGGCCGCTGGAATCAGTCACTCATCTGACGCGTGTCTGCAGAAAAACGCAGCGTGTTACTGGAAGACTAACTTCTTTATTACTGTGACAAACCTTGTTTTATCACATCATCCTTCTTCCTCATCATAAGGGGACGGACTCAGTGACAAGAAAGGAAGAGAATACAAATTAGCACCGCTCACAATACTGCAGGACAAAGTCGTGTTAATTGTGATGAATTATGTGCATGGGGTTCTCAAACAATCCATCTGGAGAGGAAATTCACAGATGGCCTACGGCAAGCCTCACACCCAGCTCCTGCATTAACCAGCCTTGTGAACTTACTTATTATTTACTGTGGCTGACACTCCAGGCAACCTCAGGAATTGAGGAGCTGGGCAGGAAGATAAGAGTAAGAAGCGCTGTAGATGGAGAACAACCAAGGGGAAATGTCATGTTAGCTGACATCTATACCCACTAAGTCCAGGCCAAACACAAGGCCAGTAAAGTATACTGGACTGAATGAAGGTGTTTTTTCCTACCTCAAGCTGCAGTAACTGACACAAACTTTTAACCCGACAGCAACATTAGCATTTATCCAAAACTGTATGACGGTACACACAGCATGCTAACAAAGTGAATGTGTGGTGTACAGAAAATTAACAAGCTACCCAACAGTGATGACTCTGATCTTTAAAGGAAATTGTATTTTATCATCGCTGTATGTGTAAACATGCTCTTTTTTTCCTTGCACGCTTCAGTTAATATAACTGTTAACTCCAAACTTGGTCTGAGACTAACCCCTGATTCACACATACTCCGTGAGCGCCGCGGTCCGTCAGCGCCAAGCCAATTCACTCTGGATCCGTCTTAAGAGCAGAGCGCAGCTCAGCGAACTCATAGCAGCTGGATACACAAGATCACAGTAGAACCACATGTTCCCGCAGGAATCACACCCATGACAACTACTTTCATGATATTTAGTATGTTAAACTCACCTGCCCTCCCAGAGCTTCATTAATTCAGTCCTTCCCTTTTAGTCTCTGTTGGTGTCCTTATATAAAGGATGTGTTGTATCGTATATAATTATCTGGTTTTCTGCCTCCAATATAAACTTTTTCTCGTCCATGGCGTCAGATTTCCTCTGGGTCTGACCCGCTGATGACTGCTGGCCCTGTGCCAGTGTCGTAGTTTTGATATACGAGGATAATTTTACGATCCACAGGCTGAACATGGTGCTTTATTTTGAAAAGACCCGAAACTCTGATTGTTTTTTGTGTCTGTTTTCCTGTTTGGAACGATCTGCTCTGCTGAGATTGACGCGTCTCTGCAGCATACTCGGGCAAGAATAGACTCGCGGCGAAACAGCCGCGAGCAGCCGGTGGTAGCATGTGCCGGAGACGGACCGCGGCGTGGGCTGTGTGAATGCACTGATTGACTTGAATGGCAGCGAAATACAGCGCATTGTGCTCACGCTATATGTGTGAATTAGGGGTGAGGTTACAAGGTTAGGAGTTGCCATTTTCCTTTTTCAGCAATTTCTTCTAAATACCAGAAGAAGGACAAAAATATTTGTTTTTGCCCCGGATGTGCACCTCTGACATCATGTCAGCGTCAACTCATCACCGCCTGAAGCTTGCAGCATCTCCAAGGTCTGAGCATCTTTCTCACCCGATCCTGTGTAGACATTTTATTTAAACTTTCTCCCTAAGTTTAGTTGACCTACTGTGTAAATTAGGCTTGAACTACATTGCTACCAACTCTGACAGTTTCTGTGGCAAGTTGCTGGGAAACCAAAAGATAAAAGATTCGACAAACTATCACAGTGGGAAAACTGTGCAGTCAATATGACCAAAAATCCATGAAGGTCAAAATGACAGCCATGTTGGTTTTAGTGTGAACATATCCGTCCCCAGTATTTATCTTTTCTTTGTCTTCTGTTCACTCTCAGTTAGATTTGTTCAGATAAAATGTGCTCTGTTCTTCCTGAGAACAGTTTTTATGTAAATGAGGGCATAAAGGGCATATGCTCATGCAAACAGAACCTTTGCTGCAGCATCATATTTACAGCATTTTCAGTCAGAAAGTCAGAGTGCATTTTATTGTGAAGCAGCAACAGGAGAGCCGATATGTTTGCCACCGTGGTTCTCAGAGACCATCGTCATCCATCAGAATGTTTGCAGAATGTTCCTGATTTGTGGTTTTGTTTTCTGACACAAAAGCAGCAGCCATTAATAACAATTAGATAAAAAGAGGAGGCAACAGGTTAAATCCCTCCCACCTTCTCACCTTCTCACCCTCTGCTGCTGTGTTGATCTGTGGGAAATTACTCACATCATGTGCAGTGAAAGTTTGTGCAAACTAAAAACAAATTCACTACTATCACTGAGACACTGTGATTGGTTGGGACTGAGCTAACTGATGTAACGCCTTACCTTCCTATCTTCTTGCTCATCAGCTATCATCAGGGTACCTGACTGACTGCACCTGATGACTGCACCTGATGACTGCACCTGTAACCTATGAGAAACAGTCTTATTTGCCTTGATATCATAAAAGTCAGGTCTGTTCAGCTGCTGTTCTGTCGTAGCTCAAACCTCAGAGCACTGATGCATTAAGCAGCTTTGTAGCACATTGATTTATTCCTCATTTGTTGAAAACAAAATGGGCAGTAAATGTCACAGGACTTCCTGTGCATCCCTCTTTATAGACTGTTGTGCATTTCTTCCTTTTCCTCTCCTCTTTGCAGAAATAGCTGGACTGGCTTTGTCTCTTTTTTTTTCTATCACTTTGAAGCTTCTCTTACCGCTCTCCTTCTCAGCCAGTTCATTTGTTAATTTTACCCTCATATCAGTCATTAGTACCTCCAGGATGAATCAGACAGTAGCAACTTATGGTCATAATTAGCTGGGAAATGTGTTTAGAGTGGGGTAGGGTTAGTTTATCCAATTAAAATATGAATATTTGGAGAATCATACAATTTGACAATTCTGACTAAAACAAACTCACTTCATCTGATATTTGTTGTTCAGAGCGACCATCTGTATGCTTGATGATCAGGATTTAAAGGCAAAATAAGGTCAATACTTTCAGATCTGTCAGTGGCCACCATCGTGTCCCATCCCAAGCATTTATATTAATGTTGTATAGCCAAAACTCTTTAAGCTGACTGCCAGATGGTTATGGTGGCTTCTTTGTGGCTGAGGGTGGATTTTGCTCCTTTTGCCAACCATATAGATTGTCTTCCAGGTTGAAGCCAAAGTCCATTGAAATGCCAGTGGATGGTCTCTCTGTACCATAATTGATTCCAGTGTCAACTGATTCTGCATTTCATACATCATTTGGGATGCAAGGCTTTACAACTGAGATGACAGAACAAAGATAAAAATATATATGATATATTTTAGAAAAAACTACTGACTTGTTTGATTTTCCTCTGTTTAGCTTGATATGTTTACATTAATATAAGCTGCAGAAGACTAAAGTAGGAAAATAGAAAGGATAACTGTGGCATTAAGCAAAGGTAGAAGTAAATAGAGAGAGAGAGAGAAAGACAGAGAGAGCTACTGTAAAAAGTCCAGATGCACAGATTGAGAATGCAAAAGGTCACATGCAATCGCTTTACAGCAAGAAAAAGAATCTTACATATTTCTTCACCCAAGTGTGTCCCAGTGTACTTTGCTTTATTTATGCAATTTGAAACCAACTCATCAGGCATCACGGCCACCCACTGATCCATGAAGACTGAATTCATTTTCACTCTCTATAAGCACATTCAAAACTTCTGTACTAGCGTGGGAGTTCTTGTGTCAGCCATCTCTTACAAACTACATGCTTCACTGTAGTGCAGCACATGTATGTTTAGCTCATTATTAAAAAGCAGCTCAAAAGATGCCAAGGATGTCACAAGTCAGGGAGAACTAGAGATGTAAAAGCATTTGCAACATAGCTGACTATTTATGAAGTGAAGGAATGTAGTATGGGCTGCAACCATACAAATTATATATATATATATATATTTATTTGTGTGTGTGTGTGTGTGTGTGTGTGTGTGTGTGTGTGTGTGTGTGTGTGTGTGTGTGTGTGTGTGTGTGTACAGCTTCAATTCCAGAGAAGTTGGGACGTTCTGTAGATTGTATAAAAACTGAAAACAATGATTAGTAAATCCTGTTAAACCTATATTCAACTGAATACACGTTTCAGACATTTACAAACACTTCTTGAGTGTTGTTAAAAGGAAGGGTGATGGAGCACAGTGGGAAACATGACCCTTTCCCAGCTTTTTAGGAACATGTTGCAGCCATCAAATTCAAAATGAGAGAATATATGTAAAAAATAAATAAATAAATAAGAGTTTATCAGTTTGAACAATAAGATCTTGTCTTTGTAGTGTAATCAGTTGAATATAGGTTAAACAGTTTTGTCACTTTCTTGCTTTTAAAAGCTGGTTATTAGAGCGAGTATGACAGCTAGGCTAACATCGTCAGCTTTGTGATCTTCATGGCAATGCATGCAAAATGTTAAACTGGTAGAGCAAAACCAGAAACTGCTTAAACAGCCATCTGGTAGGAAGGGCTGAGCCGAGATGTCCATGCAAGGCAGAGAGCAGAACCACAAAATGATGCCAGGGCACTGTCAGTTTTCATTATGCTGACAAGTGTCAGCGTGTCATCTTGCAGGGTTGAAACACGACGTATGCGAGTATAGAGGCTGTCTGGCCTCTCCCTACCCGGAAGTTCGAGTGATTCCTAACTATTTTGGTCAGGAAAAGATTTGCAATTTAGCCATAGACTGTAAAAAAATGGAACTCATCTCGCTCAGCTCGAATTGAGGTTGCCACAAAAACTGCTCCCCCTGGTGTCTGGCTGAAGTATAGGTCAAAAACTCTGCCTCTCTATTTATTACAGGTGGGCTGTGGTCAAACTTTAAAAAATGAATACACCTCATAGAAATGTTTCTCTCATCTGTGGTGGTATTTAGATATTATTGGCCTGCATTGTGTTCATGGCCTCGGACATGACAGACATTAGACAGACATTAAAAAAAGGGTTTCACGTTTAACAATGATTGACAGCTGCTGTTCTTGTTTAGTTTTTTCAGGAACAGTAAAATACATCAGGAAGGAGAGTTAAGAGGAGATCAGACTGTCAACAGAAAAAAAATATATTGTTTTTTTCACCTGCTTCCACTCAGATTTTCTCAGAGTCCCTCATGGACTCTACTGCACAGATTCTGGCTGCACAATGCTGGCTCCTGTGACGGAGGTTTTTTGGCTTTAAAACCGTACAATGGTAAAAGGTGGAGCCACACTGTCCATTCTATATACAGTCTATGGATTTAGTGCAGGAATACTGGAATTTTACCAAGGCCAGCTGTAGAATGAAACTGGTATTATCAAAAGATTTACCTTACTGTAAAGTTAAAGCTCTGATTTCTATCTCGAGTCTGTGTTCCCCTTCAAGGATTTTTTCCCCCTGCATGTTTGAGTCTTTGCACTGTCACCACTTTTCCAAACCCACCCTTTTTGATCATTCCCAGCCTCACTTTGACTTCATCCTGATCTGCATGGAAAAACAACAGAGTTCGAGTGACAGTTATTGATAGGCGGAGTGAAGACAGAGAAAAAATGAGTGGGGCAGAGGCAGACACTGAGAGTGCCAATCTGTAGAAAGGAGCCCACGCTCTTCCATTACGCTCCACTGGAATATGAACAGCATGTCTTAGATCACTGTTATCAGTGTACGTAGCCAGAGGGGTTTGTGTGGAGCTGGTGGAGACTGGTAGTCAACAACAGGCAGAGAGCCAGCATAGAACATCACAGGGATTAACAACAATAATCTGGAAGAAGAACAGTCAACAAACAACAACAACAACAAAAACAACAGTGATTAACATATTGATTTGCCATACAGGACCAGCCAAAGACAGCAGAGAGGAGGGTCATGTTCGGGTCGTTTCAGAAGTTCTGCTCTTCTGAAAGGGAGGAGGGATACAGACAAGCAGCTGTGTGCAAGGTAATCACATTGATGTGGGGTTATTTGAGAAGCAACACTTAATTAGCTGAAAACAAGGTTTAATTAAAGTGTACACAGCAGTAACCTTCTAAAAATAGGGAACTGCACTAAGTCTACCTGAAGTACATCCTTTGTTATTAATGGAAGTTCATAAATCACAAAAAATGTATTAAAATTACACAAACGTATGCAACTGTTCGACTGCATTTCAGTAAACATCTCACTGTTATTATGACATTAGATGATAAATATTCAAATACAGCTGGGATTGGCTCCAGCCACCCATGACCCTGAACAGGATGAGTGGTAGAAGAGGACTCCAGCAGTCTTCCAGTCTTCAGTAGTCCATTGGTGGTGTCTGATGGTCCGGTCCAGCCTCTTCTTCTTCTTCTGACTCTGTCTCAGTGATGGAGGTCTTTCTTTCTGCAGTCTGACCTTCAAAGCTACATCTCAAAGTCTTCTCTTCACAGTAACTCAGACTGGGACTCTACCACCTCTTTGAAGCTGTGAAGCTTGAAGCTGTGGACTCTCAGAAACTGGTCTTCTGGTTCTGGTTTGGCTCTTCCAGACCGCTTCCTGTCAGAGTTTCCAGTCCCAGTTTCTGAGTGTCTTTGGATGCTGAAGGAAACTGTCCTCTCTGAGTTCACCTTGACTTTCTTTGACTTCTTTTCTCTGGAGTAAAGATCTGTTTCTGTAAATCTTCTGATGCTCTGTCTCTCTTTCATCATGACTCGTCTTTTCCTGATCATTGTTGGAGCGTTACTCGACTTTCTGCAGGACAGTACTGTTCAAAAAGGCTCACCATGAGGGTCTGGCCCCACCGTGTGTTCAGATCTACTTTTAGACACACAGAGATGGCAGAAGGAAACTTGGGACTCCTGGAGGAACTGGTAACACAAACTTTCAAGGCTTGATCAGTCTCCATTACTGCAGAACAGAAACTTTAAGCTGTTAAAAGGCCTTTCTGTAGAATTATGAAATGTTCATTATTTTTCAGATTGTGGTAACCTTACCTTTTTTTCTTGACCTCTAGTAGTTCACTATTTACTTTGGAACCATTTCAAGCTGTTTGTCGGACTTTAACTGTTTGAATTTTCACAAAAACTAGAAAAATTTGAGATTTCCATAACTTTCGACCATGATTATACACTATACCTGTACAAGTCAGCAGAAACTGAGAGGTACTGCTGTGACCATGGATAAAATGAGATCCAACTTTATTGTCATTACACATATAAAAGTTTAAAGTGACGAATTGCAATAAGCAGAAGTGCAAGTAGCTATGCTATGTAAAAGGTAATTCCAGTTATTTACAGATATGAACAACATTATGCAAATTATTTGCTATGGATGGAAAGTTTATTGGGATGCTATAAAAATATATAGATGCTATAAATACAAGTACAGATTAGCCAGTCAATCACAGGGCTGACACACAGAGACAGACAACCTTTCACACTCACACTCACAACTACGGGCAATTTAGAATCACCAGTTAACCTAATGAGCATGTTTTTGGACTGTGGGAGGAAGCTGGAGAACCAGGAGAGAACCCACACATGCACAGGGAGAACATGCAGACTACACCCAGAAAGACACACTGGGTGAACCAGGATTCAATCTTGTGACCTTCTTGCTGTGAGGCTGCAGAGCTAACCATTGCGCCACCAGGTAGCTGCTAATGAACAACATTATGCAAATTATATGAGTATAAAATATACCTATAAATGATGTTAGGACAATCTACAGTTACTATACAGATTATGGACATATATGGACAAACAGTCTATAGGGGAGGGTGTTAGGAGTCTTTAAGGAGGCTTGTGAGCTCAACGCAGACAGTGTTTCGTCTGGAGAGGGTTAGGGGGCGCCAAAATCAACACTTTACATGTAATTCATCCTATTTTGACCATACAGGATGAGACAACTACTGTAACCATTCAAACAATATCACCAACACAAAGCAGAATACTTCAGACACAGGCTGACTCTTGAAAATAAAATAAAATCAGACACTGTGATGTTTTGTTAATGAAGACATTTCATAATATTTGTACAAACACCACATAAGAGTGAAAGACAGTATTTAAAGGTTCCTACTTTAAACAGACGTGCCCGTTAGTTGCTGGATGCCTACAGAGCTCCGCAATGTTGAGTTTTAAGAGTTGAAATGTTTCAGTTTTTCTTTTTTTTTCTTCTTCCACTTGTTTTTTTTTACTCTTAGGGGGCAACATTGATAACCAACTTCATCTAACAGAACTTTCTGAAAACAGGGTGTAGCAGTGAAGACATACATTGTCTTTGAAATTAACTGTCCTGAAAATCTGTATCCATGCAGTGATGTGCTATCATGGTTGGTATCATGGTTGGTATCATGATTGCGGTTTAGGACAGTCACCTGTATTACCCTCTAAAACGTCCCTCCACAGGACTACACCCTAAACTCAGCTTCAGAGATTGTTTAACTTTATTTTTGGGGAACAAAACAGGATTTTGTGAACTGACTTTTCTCACTGGTGTGTTTCAGAAGCAAATGCTGACATCCTCAGAAGGAGCCACGAAAATGGAGGAATAATCTATACTTGCAGTGTTTCACATAGACCCCCATCCACACACACACACACACACACACACACACACACACACACACACACACACACACACACACACAAACAGAAACAGAGCTGTGCTGCAATTTGTCTTCATGTGTCTTGCGACTCATCTTCCCTGCTGCCCCCTCTCTCCCTGCTTCACATAATGTTTCAGTGTTTGTTGTTTATCACATTGCACCCCCCCCCCCCCCCCCGCCCGATTATTTTAACCGTATCACCTTTTTGTATTCTCTTTGATGTTCCATCTTATCTTTATTACTTCACTGCCTCCTGCCCCAGCCTTTCCCTTCAACTCCCTCGTCTCCCTCTCCCACACCTCCTCCCACACCTCCTCCCACAGCCCTCCTGATAAATAAATAGACAATAATGAGACACGCTGCGCAGGGATGGACACTGTTTCTGTCTCCTTCCTCTCTACAGCTCAGATTTATGTTTGCTGGTGTCCCAGAGTCCATACAAATGTATGACACACATGTACACACAGTGAGCAAAGGAGTTCTGGGAAATGTCAGCAAATCTGCATTTTGATATGGTAGAAAACACCAGCTGTGAGTGACATTTCCTGTGGAACTGCATGGACTGAGGTTTAAACAGCACTGACTGAAACTTTGCTGTAAAAGCAGCATATGCCAAAGTGACCCAGCAGAGTGTGTGTTGAAGTACTGAAGTACGATTTTGTGTATGTGTGTTTTTTTGTGTGTCTGCTCTCATGGGGTCACTAATGCAACTGCCGGAGCTGCTCTGTGCTTTCCATTTCACAGAAGACAAGTGTTTACCTGATGTTTACAACCTTTTCTCACCTTCACTCCCTTTCGCTCAGTCTCAACACCTCTCTACATCTTTTCTTTCTCCCTCTGCCTCTCACTTTTTCACCACTAACAGAGCAGCTGTCAGCAGTGCTTCTGTGTGTGTGGTGAGTGTTTATTGTCAGCTGTCAATTCCACTAAACTCACACGCACACATTCCACTGAGGCCATTCATATCCACATGCTAAGAACGGTTATGATTGGGTGATTGTATCCTATGAACACAAATATAAAGCAGAAAAGGCAGATGAATGATGCCAAAAGCACTTATATACTGCCTGCTCTTATATCTGTGAGCTTTCATGCTCGTCGACAAAACACTTACGAGTACTTTTTGTCTCCAAGGGATTCTCCTGCTTTTCTTTATCTTTGCCTCTTTCAATTTATCATTTTTTCTTCCAATTTCTATTTGTAAATATGACCTCTTCTCCCTCCCTTGGTGCAACACACAAGGAAACAGGGGAAATTATTTCTTGTTCAGGCTGGGAGTGAGGTAAACACTAAACCTCTCTTTCCACTCCAGCAGATATCAAGAAGATAGGGACGCTTTTCAAAGGTATTCATATATTATCAGACCTGCTCCTGGGCTGTTAAGATGACACTGCAGCAACCCATAATGGTACTGCATGCAAAGATGAATGTGGAGATGGATATCGTACACTTGAATTACTTTTTGCAATTTATATGTGGTAGTTTAAAGTGTAACTGTTTGATGTTATCTTGAAAATGAAACACTGTTTAAGACAACGGATGGTGTTTTACGCTGAGGACATCAAATCAGTGTGTGGTTTATAATAGATCTCACAGCTCTGTTGGTTTGCTAAATTGCTGGCCGTCTTGTCAATACTGAGGCTCAAGAAACAGGAATAATTAATAATAACTGCACAATCATGCTGTGCTGTCTGTCTGAAGATCTCATTCCAAAAACATGTTGTGCTCATGATATTCAAGCCTAAAAATGTCACAGTTTTTCAGCTCAATGCAGTTCTGAATTATATGGGCTGGATCAACTCCTAAAAATGCACCGTGCACTCTCACCTTGATGGTGCTGAATTCCATCATGATGAGCGGGATGTAGAGAAAAAAGTCCTCACTGTGTTATTGTGGAATCCATTCCTGATGGCTTTTAATACATTTCTCATTTTAAATCTGGTCTACTTCTCAATTTGCAAAGGGTGCAAGTTCAGACAAAAAAAAGAAAAGATAAGAATATTAAACCAGTTGTGTGTAATGTTGCAGCTTGTTTGTGAAAGTATCGAGCCATAGACACTTAGGCTGATTAACCCCTTATGATTATCATAGTGTGATGTCAAAGTGATATTAACAGACTTTATTTGACTAAAACCTCACCGAGAAGGAACTGCTGTCTAGACCACTGAAGAATTTAACTTTCACCGTGCAAATACCACCAGCTCTCAGCAAAGCTAAAAAGTTCAATGCAGTTGTACATGGCTGACCATGTTTGAGAATCAGTTTTTATTTGGAATAAAGGTTGTTTGCATATTTTAATCTTCATTTATTCTAGTAGATTAGGCCTCATTTCATTTTATATATATATATATATATATATATATATATATATATATATATATATATATATATATATATATATATATATATATATATATATATATATTTGTTTTTATTTGTTTTTAAACTTTTATCAATCTTTAGGACCTCCAGTGTTTCCTCTGGTGAGTTTCCTCTAGTGGTTGGCTGTGGTTGCGGGGGCCTGTCACATGGGTTCCTGTTGGAGATTGGTGTCTGCTACATCTCTCCTCTGGGCCCTGTGTTGGGGGTCCTGTGGCTGTGGCTGACTCCTTGCCCCTGGTGCAGACAGCTCCTCTGATGATGTTTTCTCAGCTGGTTTATCAGTGCTCAGCCTATATACATGAGTATGTGCGTGTCTGTGCGTGTGTGTGTGTGAGTGAGGGTGTGGGGGGGTTGTATGGTTGTGTGGTGGTTGGGTGGGAGGGCATATTGGATTGTTGTTTTTAATGGTCTGTAAAGCACTTTGCATTACATCTCTTTGTATGAAAAGTGCTTTATACTTAAACTTTGATTGATTGATTGACTGATTGATTGATTGATTGATTGATTGATTGATTGATTGATTGATTGATTGATTGATTGATTGATTGATTGATATTGTCTAAAGCAGCACATTTGCTCCAAATGAATGCACAAATTCTTTTTCAGTCTGTACAAAAATCACCAGTGC
Source organism: Labroides dimidiatus (assembly GCA_030710495.1). NCBI lineage: Eukaryota > Metazoa > Chordata > Actinopteri > Labriformes > Labridae > Labroides > Labroides dimidiatus. The sequence goes on from CM061157.1 coordinate 7,290,968, forward strand.
ATTCTGGTGCAATTTACCCAGCAGTGCCAACATCTCTGAAGTGGCTATCCATTTTAGATACTATCAAAATAAAGACAGAAAAAGACAAAAAAAAGAGCTCAACAGTGACACCTTACAGACAAATGGACCCAAAATGCAGGCCCATAATGAGAAAATGTGGGAAGAGTTTAATGACAGTCCAGGTCGATACACAGGTAGCAGTTAACCAACAAATATCCAAAAGGAAGCAGAAAAAAGGCAAAAGTCAAAAAGGAGGACAATGGCCAAACACAAGAAAAGTCTAGAGACAGAATGCTAAAATGAGGAGACATAATGGAAGGAAACACACAACAAAGCGGCAACATGAGGGAGAACAAAAAAAAGTTTAAAAACAGGGTTTAAACTAAGAGACAGTCAGGGGGATAAGAAGAAAGAGCACAGATTCAGAGCAGAGGAGTACAAGGGGGTATAACCTCCAGCCATGAGAAATGAAGCTAATGCGGAAGTACTGAGAACTGCTTTGTGCCAAGTGTGCCCTGAAGCTGGAACCATACCAACTCCCTAAAGGGGCCCCACCATCACCTCTTGCATCAAGTAGTTGTGTGTCACGGCTGAGGGGGGTCTACCAAAATGAGGAGAACCGATCCATCTTGCAGTGAGAAATAAAAGAAAAGACATCAAGAAAGTGGTAAGCAGCACAGATAATAGCCAACAGAAGCTAATTTAGTTTGGAACAGCTTGGTCTGTCCTGCTTCTGTTGAGTCATACAGTTAAGGTCACCTGCAATCAACTTGTTTGTTTAGTTAGCAGGATAAAAATAAAAACAGCTAACTCAGACAGTACTTCTTCTCTAGTTATCAAATGAAAGCTCTGTCCAGCTAAACTTAACTGACAAGCTGGGGATGCTAAGTTATAGAATTCAAAGCCAAGACATTTAGATAAAGCAGTGACGGACACTAGTTGGAGAGGCTCCCTGTGAATTTTTTTTTTTGCCTCAGGCCCAAAGGGACTCTAGAATTGCCTCTGAGCACACCTCAGGTTCAGTATTTCCAGTGTGGCTCCTGCCCTCAGCTTCAAAACTCTATCAAAAAGAGATGAGTGACTTCAACTTTCTTTATGTCACTTTCTATGGGGAAAACACAAGGAGCAGGATCTGGTAGATAGAGACAAGAATCACTACCATTTATACTTAAAATGAATGAACAGACAGAAAAAATGAAGACTTGACAGACTGACATACAAGTAAAAATAAAAGCAGAAATGGACAAAATGTTTTCTACCAATCAGTCACGATCAGTACAGGACCTGTTTCACTGCTACCTTGCAAGTTGATACACTTACATCATAGTGTGAAAAGGACTGAAATGGGGCGAACGCAAAAGAAGCAAACCAACAAAAGTTCTGTATCACAAACAATAAACTTTAAAATAAGTTCAAGACAAAATAAGAAAACACAGTATTTATAAGTAGTCAGTGGCATAATGCAGGATACAAATGAGCTGAGGTGAAAAGCCAACAGCAGTTCACAATATAACAGACTAAACTAGGAAAAAACATCCTCTTTCAAAAACATATTTAACTTTCATATGATAAGTTTTACAGAAGAAGTTTTTTAAATGTGTTCCTGAAAACAAGGTGAAAGGGTCAGAACAGTCACGAAACATGGGATTGATATTTGCTAAGCTGTACTCTCTGGATTCCATCAACAAAACAAAAAAACACAAAAGCTTTGAGATTGTTTTAAGATTCTCAGGCTTTAACAGATTCTTTTAAAAACGACATCCGTGGTGCTTCAGGGTTTTATGCTTCAAAATACAACAAGTTCAGCTTTTATAAAAACTTCTTCAATTAAGACTTTGCAACTTTTAGGCATGGGGGCTGACCTTGATATCATGCATCTTTTGAATATTTTCTGTCTGTTCCAGAAGATTCTTCTGAAAGACCTTGAAGGTGTAAGTCAGATTCTCAGGGTAGCTTAGTTCCAGGACATCGATGTGGCCCATCAGATAAGCACAGGCATGTGCTACATAGGGGACATCAGAAACTACCTGCTCCCTTGGTGGTTATCTCTGCTTGCCACAGCCCTTCACTCCCTGCTTTACCAGCAACAAAAATATGGAGGACAGATGTGTGAGGGCCTCCTGGATAGCTGCACTACTGTCATTGTCATATATCTGTTACCCCTGTCAACAGAGGTGGTGCTAATGCTAGTTCCAGGCCAGCGCCTGACTTAGCACTGATTCTTTGTGTTTCTACTCTAAGAACTGGCTCAAGGTGCTCTTTGCAAGGCCAGAGTGAAGCACTGACTACGTCAGGAAAACAGACATTCATAAAAAGAAAATCTACCGAGCGAGCTGTCTGTGGTTTTCTGGCGTTTCCTCATTAAAAACTTGAAAAAGAGGCAATGATCAGGATAAAAACTCTGCCTCTTTCTGAGTGCTCCCAGCATCACCTCTGTCTTGCCACTCCCCGCCCCCAGCGTCCGCAGCCAACAACCCCCTTGGAACAGCTACATGTATGCAGTGACGTACTCACAGCCCGGTGCTCTGAGACGTGTCCGTAGTGTGTAATGTTAGTGAATCCTGGTTCTGTCCTACCAGAGCTCATCTACCAACTCCAACCTCACCAATCAGAGCTAACGTAACCTCACTCTTCCATTTTACTGACAGACTCTCAAGTTTGATCAGATCACTGCAGAATAACTGCTGCATGTGGGTTTGAATGAACTTTATCAACCCATATTTTAGCCCGTGCTCTTTCACTCTTCTGTTTAGCTTTACTCCTGCTCTTCTGTCCTTTTTCTTTTTGCCAAAATAAAGTTTCATCAGAGAAAAGGACCGATCTTGACTCTTACTGCGAAACTTTGTAACATATTTTCTTCATAGGGACCTTTGACATAAATGAACAGGTTGGATACAAGGCGGGTGCATACTTGGATACTGGAAATAGCATTTAGAAATAACTGATTTTGGTGCTTATAATATCATTTTAAGTCATGGGTTATGAACAGACAAATACATAAAAGGGAGACAATTTCAAGATCACCCATAACGTCCTAAAAGTATCTTTACGTTATTGTCAAAAAAAAAGCTTACACCCCTAGTTAATGTGAAAGATGAATTTCACCTTCAGTTAGTCGTGTTTTATTGTTGGTTTCTTTGCATCGGGTTTCCTCCAGCTGACCCATAGCTTGGTGATGACATGTAAACAGTTTTCTCTAATGCAAATTCCAGATCTTTGGAATGTAAAACTAAAAGAGATAGGGCTTACTCTGCTCCCTGAAATTAGCCCTAAAACCCTGTTTGTATTACTGAGCAGTACTGTGTATTTATTTATTTCCATACGTTAAAACAGTTAACAATGCTTTAGAACCTGGAGGCCTAGTATTACTTCTACCTTTATCAATCCTAGAATGCAATATCTTGTCTTCAACAGGCAGGGCTTAAACTCAGAGTAAGGGCTTGGTACATCTTATTTACCTGGTAGTGCTTGATTAAATCCTCAATCTTTACTTCAAGACGGAGAATAAAGCGCCTTTTATGAATGCTCTCACTTACAAATGGAAATGAAAGAGTGTTTTGTACTGGCATCGTAAAGCTTTAACATGAAACTGGTCCTTGAGCTGAATGAATTGAACTAAATGAATCAAATTACTTTAATCCAATGTATCTGTAAAGACTGGTTAATTACCAGGGAGGGAAGAAATATTATAGTTGTAACCTGAAGAATATATGCCACCAAAACTACAGCAAATATGTTTCTGTTGAAATATAATAAAAAAAGAAAAAAAGTAAATACATGTAGAATTATAGCATTTAACTAACTGGTGTTGGCTGCCACCTGTTATGAAACAGATAAGATGAAGAGGAAGCAGCACTGTAAACAAGCTTAACCATACTGTATGGTGACTACTGCAACATAAATCATGTTGGACAGGTTTACAGATAAAAGAAAATTATACATTAAAAACAGCAACAACAACAACACCAATACCAACAAGTTTACTTGCCAGTCCGTTTTTTGTATTTTGTAAGTAATGTAGGATGTTTATGAATGAGACATCTAATTCACAAAGAAAGCGCAAAGGGTTCAATGCTCTACTGTCATGTCGGTAAAGCTTCTTTTATTTTGTATGTTCATGTTTCATGTCAGCTCAGCTCCATCAGGACTCAGCACAGAAGAGCCAATGCAACTGGGTCGCACTCGTCTCCCTGCAGAGGAGCGCCTTCATCATCAGAGAGACAGCAGGTGCATCTACTGCGGTCAGCTTGGACACATCGTCATAGGGGACTGCAAACTGCTGGCAGTTAAGGTGGCTCTAGAGGAGTGGTGCCACTGGCTGGAGGAAGCTCAGTTGCCTTTTCAGGTTTGGACTGATCATAAAAAATCTTGAGTATTTGAAATCTGCTCGCTGAGCTTTTTTTTTTTTTTTTTAGCCATTTTAACTTTGTACTTTCATACCGCCCTGGTTCCAAGAATGTCAAACCAGGTTCTCTGTCCCGCAAATTTGATCCCTCTAACCAAATATCCTCCCCAAGTCTTGTTTCATTTCCTCACTCACCTGGGGCATTGAAAGCAAGGTTAAAGTAGCATCTTAAAACTTTCCTCTCCCTTCTGAGTGTCCTGTCAATAAACTGTTTGTTGTGCAAGGTGAGGTCATTGAAACCTGCCTCTTCGGGTGGAGTCCAAGAAGCTTGCTCCCAGGTTCATTGGTCCGTTCCCCATCTCTAAGGTGGTCAATCCTGCAGCAGTCCAACTTAAGTTACCAAGATCAGTGCGGATTCACTCCACCTTCCACATAAGCCACATCAAACCCGTCAAGACCAGTACTCTGTGCCCTCTGGCCAAACCACCTCTGCCCCCCAGTTTGTGGATGGTGACCCTGTCTTCACAGTTAAGATGCTCCTGTCTATATGCTGTCAGGCCAGGGGATCCAATATTTGGTGGATTGGAAGGGGTACGGTCTGGAGGAATGCTCCAGAATTCCTTCACATTCATCATGGACCCCCCTCTCTCTCTCATCTAGGACTTTCACGCCTCGCACCCTGATGCTCCTGGGCCATCAGGGGTCGGCCCTTGGGGGAGGTTGCTGTCATGTTGGTCAAGCTTCTTATATTTTGCACATTCCTGTTTCGTGTTTTATGTCTTGTCTTCCTGTTTTATTTTGAAATCACTAACCCCGTCTCTGTTTCAGATAAGTTCCTGTCTGCCTTGCCCCCATCTGTCACACCTGTTTCCTGATTGTCTTTCCTGATTGTCCAGCTGTGTCTCATTACCCCTCATTACCTCTCATATTTAACCTTGAGTGTCTCATTGCCAGTTTAATGTACCTCACCTTTGTTCCAGCTTTGTTCATAGTCATCGCCGTGTATGATCTTTGCCTGTTTGCTACGTAGTCTTTTGCCTTTCGTCTGCCGGATACCTTTGCCTGTTTGATTGCTTACCTTTGTACTTAACCTTGCTTGTCTGATTACCTGCCCGTGTACTGAACTCTGCCTGTTTAATTAAACCCTTTTGCCTTTTAGAACTTCGTGTCGGAGTCTTGCATTTGTGTCAGCTTTCTGGGTCAGAGTTCATGACACTCTACAAACAGCAAGATTACACAAGAAAAAAAATACTTTGCTCTATTAAAATCAGGCTCATGGAAAATAACACTTAGTTCACTAGAACTGATGCTGACAGCTCCAGAACTTAGAGTAAAATATAAACTGCCAGCCAGAGAGCTGGTGTTTGTAATGGTTGTCAGGCACAAACTTTTCAGTAATCTGCACAACATATCCAGTTTCTGATGACCTAAAAATAGTAAAGCTGTACATACTGAAGTTTAATGTGTGCACACATGTGCTGTCATTTCAAACAGCAGGGTGTTTTATATATGTATTTGTTTCTGAATCTGAAGAAGCTGCCTATTTCAAGCTTGCTCCAGAAAGTGAGCTGGAAATAAATATAAATTTGTCTCACATCTTTCATGAATTTTCTCTTGAATGAAATGGTAAGGACCTCTCAGCTCATCATACGTAACGTAAATGTGGATAAAATTAAGCACCGTCAGACTGAGAGCACAAGGTGACCAGGGCCTGTATGCACACCCAGTCATCACACAAACGGGATCATAGGTCTTAACGTACTGTTATGTAACAGCCCATTTGGTCATAGCATTAGCCACATGCAAGACTGCCAAAAATTGACCAGTTAACTCATTGCACAATGAAAGTGAGGCAGGTGATGGGAAACCTCCTGGAAAACCTCTATCCAACAAGTCCAAACTGCTCATGCCTACTGCACATAAACAGAGATAAACATGGCGAGCGGTAACGCTGTGACTGAGAGAAGATTAAGAAAAAAACATTTTTCAGAGGAAGAAATGTAGATTTTATTAGATGAATCTAGAGTGACCAAACAGTTGTCATCAGTGAGTCAATGGTCAAAGAGAACAAACAGAGAAAGGGAAGATTTGTATGAAGATCTTGAACAGGATGAAGTGTGGGGTGATTCTGAGCTCACAAACAAAAACTAATCATTTTTGGATTAACAAAATCTTCTGTAAATAAGTGGGACAGATAGCTGCCCACACAGCATTGCAGTAGATAATATATGGAAAAATTAAACTATAATAAAAGGTTAAATTACAAGTGATTTATGAGTGAAAAAACTCTATTACAAATATCAGTGGACTTCATAGTTTTTTTGCACACAAACTTAATATGATGCTACCATGTTCATTTTTTTCCACTATAACCCCCCCCCCCCAAAAAAATGTAAGATTCTGAACTTGAGTTATTTCAGTATTGTGTATGAGTATTTTAGCCAATTCTTTTGCATTTTTTTAATTTCTATTACAAAATATAATGAAATTTGTTTTATGTTTATAAAATGTCAGGCTTATTGGCTAACACCATCTTGTCAGTCTGGATCTGGAAGTCCCACAGGACCTTGGCCCGCTTGTTCTCCACCACCTTAGGAGGTGTCTGCCATCTTGACCCTGGGACCTCCAGTCCATACTCAGCACAGATGTTCCTGTACACTATGCCAGCTACCTGGTTATGCCGCTCCATGTATGCCTTGGCTGCCAGCATCTTACACCCTGCTGTGATGTGCTGTACTGTCTCAGGGGCTTCTTTACACAGTCTGCATCAAGGGTCTTGCCTGGTGTGGTAGACCCCAGCCTCTACTGATCTCGTGTTGAGGGCCTGTTCTTGTGCAGCCATGATTAGCGCCTCTGTGCTGTCTTTCAGTCCAGCCTTTTCCAGCCATTGGTATGTTTTCAGCCACTTCTTCAATTTGCTGTTGGTACATGCCGTGCAGGGGCTTTTCTTCCCATGATAGCCCCTCCAGCTCCTCCCTCTTACTGTAATGTACTGCAGCTCAAGGATCAGGCTGTGTTAACTTGTTACTGTGCAGCTTTATTCTGAACTCACATTCCGCATGTAACAACAATGCATCCTATCAGGTATGGCAGCTGAGGAGGATCATACAGTATAAAGTCGCACTTCACAATAGTGCTTCTAGCGCTTTAACAATACATTACACTTACTGGGCGGCCTCCTATTCAAGTGCTAACCAGGCCCAACCCTGCTTAGCTTCCGAGATCAGACGAGACTGGGCGTGTTCAGGGTGGTATGGCCTTTGGTATAGAAGGCAATTTGGAAAACAGCCACAGTCATCGAGACTGGAGCAAGCTGCCCTTTCAGCAATGGCTCATCAAATGTTTTCCCCGGGTGCTCCAATCAAATAAGCTCCAACCTAAGCAGAGGGGGAGAAGCACCCACACATACAACATAAAACTACACAGGGTATCACAAAATACATAATCTATACAGCGACAGCCATAACAGCATCTTAATCGACTAAGCGTATAGCTGTCTGACCAAACTGCACAGAGCTGTGAGATCTGTGAGTGTTTTTTTGCTTGAATATCATTACAGAAATTTTCTGGTGAATTAGAACTTGAGATAGAGCAGATAGAAGGGATAGAATGATGCACACTTCCTAGTGGTGTGAGCAGCCACAGTCCATTCTTAGGTCAATTACTCCCTGGGTTTTTATTTAAGTTCTGTCATAAGGGCTGGTGATGCAGATTTTTTTAAATGATAATTGTGAGGTGAAGGGGATTTAGGGGCACATTAAAAGTGATGCTTCACAACGCTTCCTAATGTGACACAGCAAACACTGTGTACAGAGAGAAAGAGAGCAATGCAATGACAAAAGATGAAGCCCAGACTAATTCAAATGGTTGTTTGTCAACCTCTGCTGCCCATCTAATGTATAACATTTAAAGAAGTAAGGCACTGAATATTAATTTCTTTGAGAAGTAGTGGATAATATAAAATATTAATTTGATCATCACACCTGATGTAACTGTATGAATCTTAGTTTTAGCATTAAAGTGTCTCAGCTGATCTGAATATTCATTTTTTTTTCATTGCTGGGAAAAGTTAAGTAGTTTCTGACTGAGGTCCAGGCACACATCTCCCTCTGAAATATTTTTTTGTTTGCTGCCCATAAGTTCAATTAAATTTGACTCATTCTTCTCTGGATTTCTCTATAAATTTGTCCAAACTGTAAAACAGTCAGACCCAGCCAGACTGATGATACACTCTCTGTCTAAATGCTTGTTGTTGGCAAGAAGTGCAGTTTAAATAAATTATAACTCTCATGACCAACACTGTAATCAAATGTTTTTCTATTGGGTAATATAGGATTAAGTACTATTATCTTTTGGTCTCCAGTTGAATTTTACTCAAAACATTTATTTTGTGTCTTTATGGATCATTAACACTCTCTGGCCATCCTCAGAAAGGAACTTTACTTGGAATTTTTTCAACAAGTGGTCCAAACAATCAGTGCAGCTTCCCCATTAATTACTCTGCTGTGTCAAATCCTTGATTCTCATTGGTCAAAACCAAGTTAATAATGGGATGGGCCTTTGACTCTAAAATACTATTCCACAGCCATTCACGTATTCAATGGTTGGTTGACTTTATGCTGGTGTTTCTGTGATGCAGCAGCGTTGTTGACATTTCACGGCCATGCTCAGTCTACAGGTTCTGAATCTCACAGCTCTACACCTGTACTTCTAACATATGTAGTTAATGTTTTCTTCTTCTGCCATTAGTCTGTTTCTCATGTTTCATAATGTGATTAACAAACAGTTTTGGGACTGTCTGCGGCCACCATCGAGTGGTAATGCTGTATTACAACCAGGCACCAGAAAAAACAATAAAATATATGGGTTTTTTTTTATATGAGATAACGTTTGTTTAATGAATATTCAGTGGCTTTAAAATCGCAACTTATTCCAAATAGAAACAGTGAGGAACAACTATTTTACACTCATCATATCAAATCAATCCATGGAGCTGGGATGTTAATTGACCCTTTAAAAAAAATCCAAAAAATGTTGCTATATCATTTTGTTCATGATATACTTTTTGTATCACATTTGATAAATTGTGTAGTTTTGGTAACGTTTTAGTAAATTTTTTTAGCAAATATGCATTCATTCAATGCAGAAAATACTTATTTTAAATAATAAGTAACAACTGAGATGTTATTCTTACCGCAACTTCTTGAAAATTAGCAATGATTTTCCTGAAAAAGTGTGTAGATAATTTCCTGAGAAATTCAACAACTCCAGCTGCCTGAAGTGGAATGATAATCCTCAAGGGAGTAGAATACTTTTTTAGTTTTATTTTTTATATTTTTTTAGTTTTTTTAACAGGTTTATGATGAATTTTTTATCGTGTTGATGAGACAGAGGTCTTTAAACTCATGTATCAAATTTGATATGTTTGGCAATTAAGTGTTAAGATATTTATTTGAATACTTCAACGGGACACCTTTCTCTGAATTGAGTGATTTCTATGTAGAAAGTTCTCACAAAGACACATTCTCTGTCAGCCAATCACTGCAGGCTTAGTAAGTCAAGTGGTTTCTGAAACATGACATCATCCATATCAACGGGGTCAGCTCCACCCCTTTCTTTTAGCTCTGGAGTTCTTTGAATTTTTTAGTAAGAGTTAATCTGAGCAGCTTTGGGGAAAGGTTTTAAGAGAAAACTCTTAGCAAGGAACTTTTAGAGTCTTTTAGGAGTCCTCCTTGTAGGGAGATAAAATGCTTTGTGAAGACGGGCCCTGACCTCTGTTTATCCTGTGTCCTGTTTAGAAGCACACAGATCACTTTATTGGTAAAATGCCTCATTATTAGATTATTTATTAACAATTTAGCCTTAATCTAGAGCGTATCTGATCGTAAACCCTGAAACATATCAATATAACCTAGTTTATAATGTCTCAGGAACACTGGATATTAGTTCTTTATTAGATCTCAGGGAAAATTTTGGGTTTTTTTTTAAACAGACTTTTCTCTTAGACTTAAATTCTCTTCATACAGAAAAAGAAAATCAACAAGAAAATGAACAAGAAAAATAACTGATCATGAATATTTATTTCCTTTTTTATTGAGCTAGATGAATTATTTTGTTAGATAAAGAACTGGACCAAAACAGTTACATAAACTTTGCAGTCTGTTATATTGATTTTATGACAGCTGTGCTCAATATTTTGTGCTTCAAACTCTCATTAAACAAGATGTTTGTTTGTTTTTAAATCCAACTTTATGATCTAATACGGAGCTGAAAAGAGTCACGAAGCACAGCTCTGTCTTTTCGCTCCATATGTGGGCGTTCCTGTCAGTGAAAAGACTTCCATGAAGGCTGCTCTCGAGTTTCCTCACTCAAAGCTCCTCCGATCAGTCTCCTCTCTCCTCCAAGCACAATTAACGCTTTGAGATGTCCTCTCAGAAATTACTTCTGGTGCCACAGAGAAGAGAGGAAAGAGGAGACTGGAGTTTAACACTTTGAGATTGACCCTTTGGAGCTTTGAAATGCACCGTCAGAGCTGGTTTCTTCCTCTCCATGCAGTTTCTGCAGATCAGAGTTCTCCTGCTCCTTGTCACCAACAGCTGGCCTGGAGTCTGTACTGCATATCTCAATTCAGTCACTTTTGACCGAACACCAACTTTATCCTTTGATTTAGGCTTTGGTGTTCTAAAGTGGCCCAGAAATGACAGTAAGTTATCTATAAACCTCAGAACCACAGTAGTCTTCGAGCTACACACACAGTAACACAATTAGCATATCTCAACACAGCTGAACAGTTGGGAAGCAAATTTACTGAAGCAGGAAATTGTCAGGAATGTGAGGTGTTGATATGATCTTTGAAGCAGTGAAGCCTGTCACCTGATGTAATCTAACATGGCAGCCCCATATCGGATCCGTTAATCACACACACACACACACACACACACACGCTGTAAGATACACCACCATGCATGTCCACATAGATAGTGACGCATCTCTGCTTTATCGAAGACCAGTGTCCTGTTTTAAACAAAGATCTTGACAAATGATCGCAGTTTTTCAGTGAGATGCATATGAAGTGGTAAAAGAGTTTATAAACGCAACAGGAAGTCATAAATGGATTCAAAAGGTTGCAGAAACATTAAAGGTACACAGGCTGAGTCAGTGTTGTGCAAGTTCAAAAACTCCAGGCTTGAACAATTAATGTGCTGATGAGAATATATTTGTGACTCAATTTATCAGAGTGCAAAGACAGAGTCCAGGCAGGTCTGGCCTTTATAAAAACATTTGTAAGAAATCAAAACCAGTGATGTACGAAGACAAAGTTGCAAATCCCCTTCCCAACCCATTTCATGGGTCATTGCACCGGGGTTTTCAGAGCCAAAGCATCTGGGATGTCACTGTCATCTATGTTTTTTTCAGCATGGAGACTGAGAAATGTTCCACTTTGGTGAGAAGGACTTAAAATGTGTGCTAAGACCACACTGTCCCTAAACCAGAGAGGGGGGAAAGGCAGGAGTTGTAGAGTGTAGAGTTTCCAAAGTTTTCATCATTACGCAAATGACTGCATTTCAAATTATCTTTATGATAAATTGAGGATGTTTGTGATACAGCGGTGAATTAATCTGTATTCAAGGCTGTTGATTAACAGCTTAGAAACAGCAACGCTGGCAGTCAGTTTCTGGTGTTTGTGGAAACTTTTCATAAAAGCTGGACAGAGAAAACAAAGCCACCTTTTGTCATATAACAGTGCCTTTACCTTAAGAGAAGAACATAAATGTGATTTACCCACAAAGATTTCTGCACTAGCCTGGTCAGATTGTGCTACAGGAATTAAAGGTTAAATCTCTCTTTAGATCATCTTACTTTTTCATTAAATTGCCACACAGTTAAGGAGCACTGATGCTCACAAGAGGAAGCTGCTGTGAAGAAATGTGCACTCAGCCTTCAAACTCATGGGCTGTGAGCTGAGTATCATCATCCAGCTCCCATGAGACCTGCTCTCAGTGTAAAGGAGACTCAAAGATGCTGTAAGAAATATGAGTGGGTGGGCCCCTTCACTTTCCCTCGGGGGAATGGTCCGTGAAAACAAAGACTCATTTTCAGAATAAACTCACCAAAAGGTGAAAATTACAGTCAGCTCCTTCACTTACATGAAGAGGCCTCATTGTTTGATTTTGTGACTGTATCCAGCCATTCAATTTAAAAAATATATCTGTATCTGTCTCAGGGTTCCCACTCTTTCCCTGATTTTTTTTCCAAGACTTTTCTGGAACATTTTCAGCCACTACAGCACAGAGTTATCAGGTCATGCATCAATACATTCCCCTGTCCCGCTAATTCTTTGGAAGTGCTCTTTTCTGCAGTTGACTTTGTGCAAAAGTAGCAGTATCTTGTGTATATCTCCTGACACCTCTCCTTGTTAGTCCCTGAACTCTGAGTCCTCAATTCACTCACTTCTGAATTTGGACTGTCCGAAAATGTCACTCCCCGAATAAGAGGACAACACACATCTAAAACAGTCTATTACTGCCCATTTTTATTGTTTAACCACCCCGTCAAGCCCTTTGAAAGGCATTTGATTTGTTTAGAAGTCACAAAATAAAGTCAAATTGATTGCTGTAATGCTTAATTTAGCCATGTTAAATCACATTAATTTATGCTAACAACAGTGGAAATGAGAAATGCTTGATTTACGGCACATTGAGGTCTCTATGACAACACCACACTGGCTGATGAAATTTAGTAGCAGGAAGAGAAATCTGTGATTTTTCTCTGCTGAAAAAGATTTCTGGGATTAATTTAGTAGTGATGGTGGACACTGGAGCTGAACTGACAGAAAAAGGACAGAAGAGATGAAGAAAGATAAACAGGAGAGTGATAAAGCACAAGCTAAAGGCTAAATCATGAGCAAAAGGCTAAAACACAGTCTACAGGCTAAACCACAAATCAAAGGCTAAACCATGAGCTAAAGGCTAAAACACGGGTTAAACCGTTTGTGATAATGTTCATTCCAACCCACATCTAGCAGTTATTCTACAGTGATCTGATCAAACTTGAGAGTCTGTCAGTAAAATAAAGAGTGAGGTTACGTTAGCTCTGATTGGTCGATGAGCAGGACAAAAGGATTCACTAACGTTACACGTTAGCCTACAGATACATCAGAGCTCCGGGCTGCGAGTGCCACTAAATTACAGCCGTCTACTAAACTACAGAACAAACTGACACAGTTTACTTGTTGTCACGTTTCAAACAACAGTGCTTGTGTAACTGTTGATAAATACCTTAACTCATCATGTTGTATCTGGTAAAAAGTTGTCTTGAACAAAGAAAAGTAGTGTTAAAAAGACGATCCGATCTCCATTCATTTCCAAAACAAACACACGCCTTGTTAAGAGTCATGTCATGACACAAATCAATCAATCAATCAGTCTTTATTTGTATAGTGCCAATTCATAACAAACGTTACTTCAAGATGCTTTCCAAAAGCGTTAACCTGTAAATGATAAGAAATTATATCAACAGAGAGTCAACATCAAGACAAGATAAGAAGTCGGATCTCATCTTTACCCACCATGAGTACAGACCTTTACAGCATTTAACAAGTTACAATTGCTGTGTGTGTGTGATTCAGCCAAAGGTGTCGTTGCAATCCAGACAGATAGTCCTCACAGTCTCTTTAAAGTTTTCACTGCCTATTTTTCTCATCATCTCACTGTCCCCCGTTGAGGGTAAGTTTGACCACAATAAAACCCTTGACAGGCTTATTGACATATAGTAGTTTGCACTCTACAGGAAGGAGTTTTGATCCACAGAAGCACTTGGAGCTCGAAGTACCACATAAACAGGAGGCATGATTTTGTCAGGATTCCTCTGCAAGATCTTCAGGAATGTGATCTGTATGCAGGACTGTGATGCTGTACATAAGGAGAGGTCAGCTCAAGTCTTCGACACCTCCTCAGCTGTGGGGAAAGCACAGCAATGCCTGTACTACAAGTTGAGCAGTGCCCACATCTCAAAGCAGCTGATAGTGAACTTGTACAACTGGGCCATCAGCAGCGTGTTTGAGCAATGGATTTTTAGTGTGGTTTTCCAGCTGCATGAAGGCTGATCAGCAGGTACTCCAGCAGGTGGTAAAACAACAGGGAAGATCCCTGGGACTACTCTTCTACAGATCAGTGCCATCTACACCACCCGCTGTCTGCGGAGAGTGTACGACATCATGCGTGATCAACAACACCCGGCGCATCACCTGTTCCACCTGCTGCCCTCAGGCAGAAGGTACAGGTCTAATGGATCCCAAAGCACCAGACTGGCACAGCCTGTGTCCTCAGGCAGAGAGGCTGCTAAACGGGGGTCCCCCCTCCTCTCTCTGACCCATCCAGAAACACTCACCATAGCCCACAGTACACTAGCTGTGAAATGGACTTTGCATTGTTGCATTATCAAAACATATCTTTCTGTGTGTCCCGTGTGTGTGTTTGTGTGTGTGTGTGTGTGTGTGTGTGTTGAACTGCCCCCTATATGCTGCAGCACCACTGTAACTGTTGTTTACATTTGTGACTGCACTGACTGGTCTATTGTACAGTGCCTGTGATTGGAGGATTTGTTTTTTCTTCTAAACTGCTGATAAAATGCACACACACAGTGTGTGTGTGCTTTTAGAGAAATTAGCTATTCATGTGGGCTATTTTTTTTTCCCCAGGCTATAAAAATGTTCAAGTAAAACATGTTAAGTATACATCACATCTTTTTGCCACCACAAAATGAAAAAATCGAATCAAAAATCAATCCACAGTGACTAATCTGATTTAAAAAGTCATTCATTTGACAGTTTTGAGAGTTACTTTTTTCTTTATTTTTTAGTTTAAGCCTCCATACATCACTTAAAGACATACAAATACCAGACTTTGCAAGTAAAACATGATAGATGTAACAGAATAGAAAAAAAATGATAATGAAATAACAAAAGTATGCTCTCATTTTCTTTGTTTTTTACTGATAATGTTTTCTTCTGGGAGCCACTGAGGCGCAGGATCCAGCGTTCACTGTGATTTTTGTATTCTGATGTTGACTGGAGAGCTCAGAATGGCTGCATGAGTTTACGGGGGGCAGCCGTGTGAGATGGTCTGAGGAAGATAAATGTGACAGTTTTTACAATACAAGCCTTCCAAGACCACAAGCACGATGAGCACGTTTGACTCTCAGACAAAGAGACTGGGGAAAGCAAATATTCTCTTTAATGTTCTTAACTTTTGGTGAATATTCTTCATAAGTATCCATTTCATGCACGTGAAAAAAACTGTATACTTTATGTGTGTGTGTGTGTGTGTGTGTGTGTGTGTGTGTGTGTGTGTGTGTGTGTGTGTGTGTGTGTGTAAATACTAACCAAGAATAGCAATACCAAAATAATTAAAAACAATCTGTCCATTTGTAAATTGTATGCAAACGATGTGATAATCCTGCATTGGTTGCTCAGAGACATGTCTGCAATGTGTAATAATAGTGAATCCTGGTCATGTCCAGCCAGAGCTCATCTACCAGCTCCAACCTCACCAATCAGAGCTAACGTAACCTCACTCTTCATTTTATTCACAGACACTCAGGTTTGATCAGATCACTGCAGAATAACTGCTGCATGTGGGTTTGAATAAACATTCTCATGAACAGCTTAACCCCTGATTCACACATACTGCACGAGTGCCTCGGTCTGTCAGCGCTGCTGTTTTCAGCGCGTGCCAATTCACACTGGATATGTCTTAGGCGTGGAGCATAGCTCAGCGTACTCCACAGCAGCTGGATACGCAAAATCACAGGAGAACCACATGTTCCCACAGGAATCACATCTATGACCACTACTTTCATGATAATCAATTAGTATGTTAGTCTCACCTGGCCCTCCGAGAACTTCAGCAGCTTCTTCCCTTTTAGTTTCTGTTGGTGGCCTTATATAAAGGATGTGTTGTGTCGTATACAATTTTAAGGTTTTCCGCCTCCAAGATGAACATTTCTCCGTCCATGGTGTCAGATTTCCTCTGGGTCTGACCTGCTGATGACTGCTACAGTACAAACTGTGCCAGTGTCGTAGTTTTGATCTATGTGGATAATTTTACGATCGACAGTCTGAACATGGTGCTTTATTTTGAAAAGACTGGAAATTCTGATCATTTTTTGTGTCTGATTTCCTGTTTGGTACGATCTGCTCTGCAGGGATTGACGCGTACTCCGGCAAAAATAGACTCACAGTGGTACAGCCGCAAGCACCTGTTGGTAGCACACGACGGAGACAGACCACAGCACAGGCTGTGTGAATGCACAGATTGACTAGTGTGGCAGCAAAGTACAGCGTAGTGTGCTCATACTGTATGTGGGAATTAGGGTAATACGATCATTTCCAAAAAGGTTCATACCGTCTTCCCACGTATATATTCTCTTATGTGTCTTATGGTCAGACGGGTGTTTTAAGTGTCATTACCTTGACGTGTTTCGACTGCTGGCCCTGCAGTCTTCCTCAGAAGTGTCACATGGTGCTGCTGTGAAGTGTCTCCAGCTGATTTTATGAAGGTTTGGTTTTCAGCTTTGACAACACAATAAACAGGGTATCGTGCAATAAAACAGGTCTGAAAAGTCCTCAAAGTTCAAAGTCCTTTAAAGGCTTTTCAACAGACGCACAGGAAGCATCACTTTCATGAGTTAGACCTCTCTCTGTTCTGTGTCTTATTAGAAACATTTCTTTGTTGCAAACATCTGCTCCAGTCCATCCCTCGTGTCATGTTCTTATCTCTTACACTTGGCTGTCATGGAAGTCATGCTTAACAGCTTTAGTGGGCATTTCATATCTGCCTGATTGTACTCATATCCTATTACTCTCTCACATCCAGCCAGATGATCCATCCTCTGTTCCACATGAGGAGATTGATTTGCTCTGCTGGGTAAACATGGTCTTGGTGAGATCCCTCTGGTGGTGTTTCTGGGGCCATGACTGCAGGCACAAGGGACAGCTGACTTGCATGAAAATAGAGCAGTGAAGTTCACAATTTGGTTTGACAAGACAGAACAAAGATTTACAATTTAAAAGAAATATTCTTAGATAAATGGGAATCACAACAAAGTGAAAAATTCTGATTGGAGATGACATTTTTTTAAGTAAAGCTGTCTGTGTACATGTGCACGAGTTTTTGTCATAAATTATGAAAAGCTGGGCACTTGTAAGTTGGAAGGGAGCTGAGTTCTTAATGATTTGGCTGCAGCCCTCCGTGACTCTCTGCTAACCTCAGGCCTCACACCTCTGATAGCCAAAGAGCCCAGCCTCAGGCTGACTGACTCCAAAAATTAATCATGTTTTTCCCTCAATGATTTGAAGGTTGAGGATTTTCAGAAGCTCCCTCCTCTGATCTTTAAGAGAACGGCTGGGATGGATGAGGAGAGTGCAAGCTCAGCTTCACCTTGAGCCTCCACTTCAAACAGAGCTAAGGGGGCTTTCTTTGTGTTTCTCAGGCTCCCAAGGAAAAGCCATTCCTGTCCAATTTCTTTCTCTTTTCCTCTTCAGTGAGAATGCAATGAGAGCATCTTTGAGACTGTTGAAGAAAGAGGAGGAAGATGATGATGATGATGATGAAGGGGGGAGGAAAGATGGTACATTAAGAGGTGTCATTCTGTAATTTGCTTATCACCATTTTATCTGGCCTCAGCATTTTTTTTCTAACTTTCACCATTACCTTAATTGTTCAGCCTGTGAAATTGCCCATGATATTACCCATCACAATTTTCCACACCCTAAGGCGATGCCTTGAAACCGCACTACTGCGAAACTCAAAAGATTTTCATTTCACAGTGGAATACAACAGAAAAGAACAGTAAATGATCACAGTAGAGGAGCTGGAGCCTGCAAATGTCTGGCGTTCTCTGACTTCTTCTCTAACCTTGAAGCCGGATTCTCCTGTATCCTGACAAAGCCTCAGACTCTGAGCAGAGCTTCTTTAGAGAAAACTCTGCTGTAGCTGCAAGATGCCAATGCCAGGAGGAGGTTACATTTCCATCTTGGCAACTTCAAAACACCACTTTTTTTTCTTTCTTTTTTTTTTTTTTTGTTCTGCTGATGGCGTCTAAGGGAGCTGCTTAGACGAAGGAGGAGCTCCCTCTGAGCCTGGATTGGACCGGGCACACTTGACTCAAGAGACTAGAGCAGTGCCAAAGAGGCTGTGGATGAAGTACCCCCCCATGAGCTGTGGTTCTATAATGTGAAGGAAATTTCTCATTTTCCCTGCAAGAATCTAAAGTGCATCAAAAAAAATTGAACACATTTGGGTTCTTTATTCTCTAATCAAGGCTTCATTTCCACTCATTAGCTGATTTCTGGAGAGTTAAGAGGTTAAAGATATGCTTGTCAGGATCTATTCTCTTGAGTGATATGGTGTGTATGTGTGAGTGGGTTGTGTGTTTGATCATGTGAGTGTGTGAGCAGGCAGCTATGACTGTTCTGTGTATAAGCGTACTGAGGCGTACTGTATAATCTTTCAGTAAATGTTTGCGTAACACACCAACGCCTCCCTCTGGCACTACAATAATGGTGTCTGCTTGTTTCTCCTTCCCTCGTGTGATCTCTCATCTCTGTTTAGACACTGTAGGTTATGTTTGTGCCCCTATGGATCTAATTGGGGTTTAATGCAGATACAAAGTCAAGGCAAAGAGAGGGCTTTTGTGTGAGTGATGTATCATCAACCACATGTGTAGTGGTAGATATGTGTGTCTATATATATATATATATATATATATATATATATATATATATATATATATATATATATATATATATAGACTCCCTCTCCCTCTCCCACCCTGGGCGGTCCTGTTTCTCCTTCAAGCTCAGGTCCTCTACCAGAGGCCTGGGAGCTTGAGGGTTCTGCACAGGATCTGAGCTGTTCTTTGGAGTGTGGACTTCTGGATGGAGCCATCCACCCAGCTTGGGTTTTTCAGCCCCTAGTGTCCCAATTACAATTGCCAGCACTGTTTCCCTCACACCGCACATCTTCTGTAGCTCTTCCTTCAGCCCTTGGTATTTCTCCAGCTTCTCATGTTCCTTCTTCCTGATGTTGCTATCGCTCGGTATTGCTACATCTATCACTACCGCTGTCTTCTGAAAAAAAAAAAAAAAAAATATATATATATATATATATATATATATATATATATATATATATATATATTTCCAGTATAGTCACCAGCGATAGGATTCAAAACTTTCTATCAGGAACATGTGGGTGATATCACAGATTTTACATCCATGTTTTAAACGGTACATGGCAATGAAGGAGAACAGCTTCTCAGGAATAGGTATCAGCCTATGATAGCGTCAGTCTCTAATACTCCTCTAAATGTTAACGTCATATAATTTTATTACTGATTGTTAATCTCTAAATGTCATGAAATCCCCCCTGATCAGTTGTTTTTTTATCACAAGCTTTAATAGGCTTTCTTGTCTTATCTTTTTTATTGTGTATTCTCTAATGTTATTGTAGTCTATACTGACTCTGTCTTATAATCAGCTCATAGGTGATGTATAAAGCACCATGAACTGCTGATAGAAACCATCAGGGATGAATGTTGTTAAGTTCTGCTTTTTTATGGGCAGATGATCAGGTTTTGTTTGTTAGCACATTGTTCAAACAGCAGGCATACTTTACATTGGCACTGGTTATATAAAGTAACACAAATGGGATGGTTCAGAGTGTCCTTTGTTAATGGAGATAAAGGAAGCCATGCAGAGCCTTTCCTCATCATTTGAAGTGTTGGAACAGCTCTTATTGTGGCCAACACTCAAACACTTAAGGGTTAGGAAACCTCCCAAAAAGGACAATTCAACCATTCAAACTGGCCCCAGAAAGAAAAGTAGTGCATTCAGTAACAGCAGATGCTATAAAGGAAAAAAAAGAAGAAAAATGTTAACAGATCTAGACCTGTAAATGATAATAAATTTTATAAACAGAGACCCAACATCATGACAAGATAAGAAGTCTGATCTCATCTTAACCCACCATGAGTACAGACCTGTACAGTATTTAGCAAGTTACAATGGAGAGGAAAAACTTCCCTTTAACAGGCAGAAACCTCAGACAGAACCAGACTCATGTTAGACAGACATCTGAGGAGACTGTGACTGGATTAGAGAAGGGGGGGGGGGGGGAGGGGGTTTCAAAGAGCAAGAGAGAGAGGGGGAGCTGTCTGTCAGTCCTGCAGCTTGCTGGACTGAACACGCAGCCAGAGTGAGTTGATAAAACACAGTCAACACAGAGCGGCGCTGCAACACAGACGCAGCCAGTGTATTTGAGGCGTAACAATGTAGAACAGAAGTCCTGTCAGATAGGTATACTTATTCTTATTTTTCATTTCACAGATTTACATCATCCCTTGTCTGGCTCAGTTTCTAACTATCCCACTTGGTACTGTTGAATATCAAAGACATCAGTTTCATTCAATAATTCATTCATCATTCATTCCCCCTGAGCTGTGTGGTGAAAAATGAGATAAAAGCAATATTAACAGTTGAAACAAAATGATGTCTCGAATGGAATAGTAACACCAAATGTCTACAAAACAGGGAAACAAACAGGGTGGATTTGTCTTCAGTTCTGTGGTTATGACTGCGATATTTGCATGATAAGATCGGAATAAAACACTGACCTCCATCTCTATTCTCACCTAGAAATATATAACAAATATAACCAACATAGACAAATGCTGAACTGACAGGCATCATATCTGCAGTCCGTCAGCCAGGAGGAGAAGTGATGGTGTCTTAAGTACAGTTTTAGACTTGCACCTTGAACAATACAGACTGAATGCTCAGATGCCCCTCCACAAAAAAAGAAAAAAAGTAGCCTTCTCTCTTATCTCAAATCCACTTTTTCTGCAGCACTATAATACACATCAAATTTTACGTTCAAGACTGAACCACAATTTTATTTTAACTCAAAGAGTGAATTACTTAAAAAAAAAAAAAAAATGGAGGCCAAATATGAAAGGGTAGATATAAAAACACTGTAGATAACAAGGAAAAATGTCTTCTAAAGCCTGACTATAGCTTCTCAGTTCTTTGTTCCACTCCTACAAGATCTGCCCACACATAAAGGGTGGTCTCTTTCAGCTCAGCTTCCTACAGGGCCGTGGAGCCAGAAACCAAGCAAGGCTATCAAGCTCTGCAGGCAGGTTGGCTTCACTACGTCATTTAGCTGAACTTAAAAAAAAGCAACATTAGTGAAGACTAACGGCTGAAATACTGTACACCGGTTGCGTCTGCGTTGCAGCTCCGCTCCGTCAAGGCGCCGGATCAATTTAAAATCCATTCAAGTCAATGTGTCAACTTACACTGGATCTGTTCCGTTGCGGTTCAGCTGCGTGTCTGGTCCGACAGGTCGCAGCTAATCCGCAGCCATCCTATTTTTGCCGGATGACGGAGCTGTGACGCATAAATTCAGAGTAGAGAAGATCGAGCGGGACAGGAAGTAGTGCACGGAAACTACATAAAAAGAGCATGAGACTTTCAAAATAAAACAAACCGTGTCTAATCTAGGTCGTATTTAGCTTGATTACAATAGCAGCTCTTCACAATGAGCAGAGATACGCGAGTAGTCAACAGGTCAGAGTTTACCAAGGGGAAACAGTGAAAAACATGGACGAGGAGAAGCTTATCATTGAGGTGGAAAACCACAGAATAATTTATGACCCAACACATCCTTTTTATAAAGATAATCTCAAAAAGGAAATGGCATGGAAGAGTGTTTCAAGTGTTTTGGGAGTGAATGGTGAGTAGTGCACCGTACAATATTGTATTACTACTGTTTGCTTCAACATTCTCACGGGATCGTGAATTACCGCGAGAAGTCCGCGGTCTCGCGACTCCAGCTCTGCGGCTTGCCGGACTCGCGACGCAGCCGGTGTAAGTTGACAAACGCAGTCAACACGCAGCGCAGCGGAGCTGCAGCGCAGACGCACCCGGTGTATTTGAGGCGTTAGTCAGTGCTTTCCTGCACCGTCAAAAGTCTTTCTATTCAACAGCTTACACAGTGCATTTTGTTCAGATATTGTGTGTACGTTGGGTTTTGTAATTACATGATAAAATAAAATAGTGAGAGTGACGGACGGACGGACGGACGGATAGATAGACAGATAGATAGACAGATAGATAGACAGATAGATAGACAGATAGATATATATTTCAAACAGGTGTTTTTTGAGCATTCCTGTTGTTGACCCTGTCCCAGCTATTTATGAACGTTTTGCAGGCATCAAATTCAAAATAAGTGAATATTTAAAAAAAATAAAGTTTATCAGTTTAAACAATAAATACCTTGTCTTTCTAGTGTTAACATTTGGTTAAACAGGATTTGAAAATTATTTCATTCTGTTTTTATTTGCGTTTTACACAATGTACCAACTTCATTGGACTTTGGGTTGTACATGTGATCACAGTCATCATTGTCCGTTTATTTAGACTTTATTGTCATTCTGTATACAGCAGGTGCATGCAGGACGAAATTTTGTTTGCATAGGCCATGGTTCTCAGCATACAGATACAGTGCAAAAAGTGACAAGGTGCATAGCAGTAGTTGAAGCTTTGCAGTGGAGTGTGTGTGGAGTGCAGTGTGCAGGAGTGGTGGCCAGTGAGGAAAAAGTAGCAGCAGTGGTCATATGTAAAGTAGCAGAGAATATGCACATGAAAATGAACAAAATAAATAATGACAAAGTAAAATACATACAGAGTATTTTACTCTGTGTACTGAAGCTATATGACATGAGTTCACTTTTTGAATTGAACTCCTCAGATAAATGGACTTTCTCATCATTTTCTAGTTTTGAGTGAGATGCAGCTGAAAAAAAAGGATCGCTGACATTTTCGTTTGGTGGTATTTTAGTCTTTTTCAAAGCTAGCAGACCATAACAGCTGATGAATGCACAGCAGGTGGATCGCTTTATAAACTAAATAGCTGATCTGAGCTGATCAGGATCCCTTTTGAGTATTAAACCAGGGTCTCTGCGGGGTCTTAAAAATTCTTAAAATGTCAAAAATCCAATAATTTGAATTCGAGGCCTTAAAATGTCTAAAATGCTATTTTTCAAAGGTCTTTAAATGTATTAATGTTACTTTTATTTAAAACAGATGCATAAACTCCAGTTTTGTTTTGTTTTTTGTTGTTTTTGAAGTTATTTTTTAGGCTTTTTATGCCTTTATTATGAGAAGACTGGACAGTGTTTAGAGTAGGAAACAGGGTAAGAGTGAGGAGTGACATGCAGGAAAGTTGCCACAGGCTGGACTTGAACCTGGGCTGCTTGTCCTCTCAAAATAAAGGCATAAAAAGCCCCAAAAAATATCTTTAAAAAATCAAATTATTTGCAAGTAATTCTATATCTCTGATTTTCCTTCATGTTTTCTTTTTGGACTCTTTTTTTGCCCGTATGGATGTGAAATGCGTCTTAAATTGGTTTCAATATTGTCTTTAAAAAGTATTAAAACATCTTAAATTTGACTTGTTGAAACCTGCAGAGACCATGTGAACCTTCAGGAGTTCATTGACGGGTACTTCACACAGTTCAAATTTAAAATGAAACAAAATATTCCATCAACGTGTGGATCTAAATCTGATGACATCAAACAATGACAGACCAAGATAAAACTGTTACCAAAAAAAAAAGTCAAATTATCTTCAAGATTATAATCTTGACTCCTGCCAGCTTTTTATTCCCGTCCTCACAGCTGAATGGATTTTGTTAACACTTTGTGAATCAACCTCTGTGGTACAATAAGTTGATTTCAACTTCTGTCACAGTCAAAACAATCTGCATGTGCAGGTTTTATTCATGTGGTTTAGTTTCAGAGATGCCTGCGGTAAAATAAAACAAGGTGCCCAGAGAGATATGCTGCTCTCCACATGGTTTGATACCACTCATACCAAAGTAAAAACCTACGATAAAAAACGTGTTGTTCAGATTTGTGTGCATGTTCATGGATATGGGTTACCAGTGAGGGGGAAAACTTGCCAAATCAGTTCAAATTAATATCATCCCTTTTTTAGGTCTTGCTTGCCTGTAGGCATTTGTTCAAGACTGAAATCCATAAAAACACCACATGAGCAACAGAGAAGAAAAATAGCAAGGTGATCTGCATAATAAATTAATGCAAAGTTAAAGCTACTCAGGACTGCACTCTGAGGTTAATGGGGGGATGCCATTGTTATGGATTAGAATGTGGTTGGCAGCCAAAGAGTCCCTATACAAATTGTTTACTCAGTGTTCTAATTTAGAGCAAGGTACATTACTTAATTAGCATCTTGCACACATTTCCTGTTGTTCTTAGGATACACAGCCCCAAGCCATTTGGCATGGACAGTAGGAATGCTCTTTCTGTTAAGTGAGATAGAATGTCAGTCCTCAGATATTGATTCCTTCTGTAGTTTAAAATAAAAGTTTAAGCTGCCATAAATAACGCGAATCAGCAGAGTCTGCGATTTGTATACTAAGGTTTTCCACCTTGGTTTTTCTCTTGGTCCAAAGCTTCACAGAAGTATACTTTTTTTGCTGGAGGCTTTTCAGAAAGATTGCACTGGCTTGAGAGAGAAATGATTGAAACAATAATGCTTTGATGAGCTTTCACCAAGACTGAAATTATTTTTTTCTGTTAGTAAGAAAAGATTTCAATCAATCAATCAATCAATCTTTATTTATATAGAACCAATTCATAACAGACGTTATCTCAAGATGCTTTCCAAAAGCGTTAACAGGTCTAGACCTGTATTAACTAGATTAGGGGGGGGGGGCAAAGAGCGAGAAAGTAAGGATGCATGAATCATCTTTAGCAAAGAGAAATCGACCAAGGATAGGACTTCCTTCAGCAGCCAAGCTGGGACAGGTTGATGGTTTAGCCGAAACAACTATTGAGACCAACTCTGCCAAGTCAACAGATAGAAAGCGTTCCAAGAGTACATTCAGTCTAAGAACCATTTCCATAATTTTCCACGAGATTCTACCACAGTTGAAAGCACAGGGTTACTAATTTTATCTCTCATCTTTTATCTTATCATTAAAGAAGCTCATGAAGTCCTCACTGCTAAGCGATGGAGGAATGCGTGGCTCAGTAGAGCTATGACTGTTTGTCAGCCGGGCTACAGTGCTGAAAAGGAATCTTGGATTATTTTTATTCTCTTCAATAAGCGACGAATAATAAGCAGCGCGCACAAGCCGCAAGGCCTTTCTATATTTATTTAAGCTATTTCTCCAATGAGAACAGGAATCTTGTTTTAGTTGAGCGCCAAATTCTTTCTAACTTCCTCGATTTTTGTTTGAGCTCACGAGTTTGAGTATGAACTGTCGTCTAAGTTTCCTCTGTCTAAGCGGAGCGACTGAGTCTAGAACGGCTTGAAGAGAGCCCACAGTATCAGCAACAAGCTGATCAAGCTGAGAGGGAGCACAGGAGCTCTCTGCTACAGACACTGAATTCAAGGCGGCTGGAATAGCTTCCTTGAAAATGGATACGGCCAGAAGAGGATTCTGTGGGAAGACTGCTAAATTGACAGCTTCCAGGCCATGTGCCAGAACAAGATCTAGGGTATGGTTAAGGCGATGAGTAGGTTGGTTCACAGCCTGCGTGAAACCAAAAGAATCTAATACTGACATGAAAGCAGTACAAAGGCTGTCACTAAGAATGTCTACATGAATGTTAAAATCACCAACAAGGATTTTGGATTTTATCTGAAAGAAGGACGATGCTGGAAAGAAATTGGTTAAGAATTCAGAGTAAGGGCCAGGAGGCCGGTACACAATAACAAACAGAACCAGTTGCACAGTTTTAGCAGCTAAATGTGTAAAACTGAGAAAAAGACTTTCAGAGGAGCTAAAGCCTAGCTTAGGTTTAGCACTACTATTAAAGATAGCTGCCACACCCCCTCCTCGCCCTGTATCTCAGGGGATGTGTGTATTAAGATGACTGGGAGGAGTGGACTCATTTAAACTAAGATAATCACCCTCACACAGCCAAGTTTCTGTCAAATCAAGAAAATCAACATGATAATCTGATATCAGCTCATTAATTAAAATGGCTTTTGAAGATAAAGATCTAACATTTAATAAACCACATTTCACTTTAACGTCATGTGATTCAGCTGCATATGCAGTTTTATAAGATTTTTATAATTTACTCTTTTATTATTTTTAGTGTTGCAGGTAAAGGGTCTTGTCAGAGAACAGACACAGTCTCTATATTACAGGAGTGGCTGGGTAACGGCTCTAAGGGAAACACAGAGGGGCGTGTAGGACTGCAGCTCTGCTTCCTGGTCTCCACTCTGAGTTGTCAGACTAGCAGACTAATAAAATCAGCTAGACTCCTAGTTAAACGAGCTGCACCATCCAAAGTAGGATGGATGCCGTCTCGGCTAATCAGACCCGGTTTGCCCCAGAGAGACCTCCAGTTATCTATGAACCCCACGCCATTATCTGGACACCATCTCGACAGCCAGCAGTTGAATGAGGATATGCGGCTAAACATCTCATCATTAGCCCTATTTGGCAGGGGACCAGAGAAAATCACAGAGTCCCACATCATTTTAGCGAGTGCATACACCGACTCCACATTAACCTTAGTGACTTCCAACTGGCGACGTCGGGAGTCATTAACACCGACATGTTTTACAGTCTTCTTAAATCTATGTTTATTCATTGCCAGCAGTTTTAAATTTCCTTTTGTCGCCCGCTCTCACCCCTGGGAGGCATCGGACTATGGTTTCTGGTTTCACATTTTCACATTTCAACCAGTTAAAAATAGTGGGAGTGATTCCATTAAAACTGTGTAGTCTGTTTAAAGGATGTCGAGGTTGATTTTGTCAAAAGCTGCACTCGGCCTGTTGGTCAGCACACCACTTTTTTACAGAATACTTGAATATAAACCAATAAAAAGGCATAATGATTTTTACAGATTCAGTCTTCTAAACTGAAACAAAAGTGTCTTCTGAGGTTGAAACACAACAGCGAAACGTGTTATTTACCACCCAGTCAAATACAGATTTTAGGTGCAACGACTGGCCAGCCGATCAGTTAGTGTCAAGAGAGTGATTTGGCTTGATCGATGCGCAGCTGGATTTCTGTATATCACAGACCTCCAAACATCTATTTTCAACTCAGGCAACATGTTATCAGTGTTGGAGTTTCACAAAGTGAAAGGAGAGAAAAGAAGGCCTGCAATTTGTAACACAACAGCCAATGTTAGCCAGAGCCAACATCCACTCAGTAGCCTGTTCCCATCAGTCTGAGCAAGAGAAAAAAACAAAGCAACAAAAATTTAAAGGTGACTTAGCATACCCATTTAACACAGTCCCCTGGTGTCTAAATGAAATGTCCTTAGTACTTTCAAATGTTCAGTCTAAATAGTGCATAAATCAAGCACCAGAGGAGGTCCTTGGAGTTAAGTACATCATTTTGATCAAAAACTTACGGTTATGAAACCTCTCTTTTTGCTTGATGTCTCCTCTCACTTTCTCTTAGAAAAAAAAAAAAAAAAAAAAAAAAAATGTGTCTGAAAAAGTAACATGTTCAGGTTTGACTTCAACAACACATGCAATGC
This sequence comes from Labroides dimidiatus, assembly GCA_030710495.1. Taxonomy (NCBI): domain Eukaryota; kingdom Metazoa; phylum Chordata; class Actinopteri; order Labriformes; family Labridae; genus Labroides; species Labroides dimidiatus. The sequence goes on from CM061157.1 coordinate 7,318,912, forward strand.
GCAGCTCATGTGAAACACCGTGACAGTATGAGTCAGAGCCGTCACATGCTGATGCCACACCTGAATAATAATAATAATAATAATAATAATAATAATAATAATAATAATAATAATAATAATAATAATAATAATAATAATAATAATAATAATAATAATAATAATAGGGCTGCACGGTAGCGCAGCTGTTAGAGCTCTTGCTTCACAGCAAGAAGGTCGCCGGTTCGAATCCCGGTTTGGGCACGGTGTGCCTTTCTGTGTGGAGTTTGCATGTTCTCCCCGTGCATGCGTGGGTTCTCTCCGGGTACTCCGGCTTCCTCCCACAGTCCAAAAACATGCTCACTAGGTCAATTGGAGATTCTAAATTGCCCGTAGGAGTGAATGCGAGCGTGAATGGTTGTCTGTGTCTCTGTGTCAGCCCTGCGATTGACTGGCGTCCAGTCCAGGGTGTACCCTGCCTCTCGCCCTCAGCCAGCTGGGATAGGCTCCAGCCACCCGCGACCCTGAACAGGAGAAGCGGTATAGAAAATGGATGGATGGATAATAATAATAATAATTATTATTATTATAGCACTTTTCAATAAAGTAAGAAACAGTAGAAACGGGTAAAAATGAACTGCAAACAGTAAAACAGTAAAAACAGATAAGACAAGCAGACAAAGAAGAAAAAATAGATCAATAAAAGCAAAATAAAATCAAGATTAAAAAAATGAATGAACTCTGAGATTTTCCCACAGTTCATTGCAAGTTGGTAGCATGAATAACAAGAGGAATTGATCCCTCAGTGCTCTTAATAAAGAAATATTAATACAGTTTGAAAGGAACCTTTGTGCACACAAAGTGCTCTTATTTTATTAGGTTTGTTACAACTGTTATTTTTCCTTTTATTCAAATAATCCCAGAGTCTTAATAATGTCCTTTTGACATTTGATAGATTGTTGAAATTCCAAACCAGTAAAATGGAGAAACTGTTATGGTTTAAAACCAGTTTGTTAATCCAAGATCCAGAAGCAGACTCGAGGCAAGGAAGAAGTTAAAGGGTTTTTTTTGACACCAGTGACGCAATGTGAAATCCAGAGTCCAGTGAATGAATGTGATCTGTGAGTCCCAAGGTGAATTCAAGGCTGTGGAGTGCACAGGTGAGGCTGGTGAGAGAGCTCTGGCAGTGCGGATTACGCTGGGCAGAGGAGCTGGAAACGTAAAGAGGCACTGGAGGAGATGGAGTAGACACAGGCAGCAGGTCAGGCGATCAAACATTCAATAACTAGAAAACTTGCAACACTGAGATACTCAGAGGTGAGTCAGCCATGTAACATGAAACGTGTGAAAATACTCTGGCAACTGGAAGTCCTCTCCACCGAGCATAAGTGCTGCCTCAGAGTGACGGTGATTGCAGGTAGGTGTACAGGATGATCAGGTGCCGGTGCAGAGGAGTGGAGGAGAGTGAGTGCTGCAGGGAGTGCAGCAGAGAAGAATGGGGTAAACTCACACAGTGGTGAACCAGATCACCACAGAAACACGAGTAAATACTGGTGATCAGCAAGTTTTGAGATTTAATGGCCCACATCTTCTTTCTGATGGAGTCAAATGGACCCTCACGTCCACACACTGTATCAATATAGATGGGTGTGAGTATTCAGTGTTTAGGCTTTGGGTTGAGCATCATTTAACTCATATTTACTCAAATATGAGTTAAATGAGACTTTTTGTTTGAAGTGCTAAGAAATAAAAAATATCACAAAAAAAAAAAAAAAAAAACATACAAAAAACAGGTTATGTTTAGGGGTCGTTTAGAGAGCGGACATTATTCCCAAAGCGTCCAAAGCCTTTAAGGTGGAGGAGCTAGAAACAGATTGGAATGATAGAGCAACATTACAGCGTAACCTTCAGTCAGAGGTGAAAGCAGGGGAGAAGGATGGAGGAGGAAATCAAACCCTCCTTCTCCCTTAGATCATCAGAGTATCCCTTTGTGTGCTCTTTAGTGCCAAGGCTACCCGTGACACTGATCCAAGACGCAAACACCTCTCCAGACTGCTCTGAGACCAAACAGATCCAACATGTTTAACATTCCACAGGATGCTCTGGGAGGGATTGAGAACAAGAAGAAAATGAAAGGCTGCCAGGCTTTTGTGGGGAACGCCAAGTCAGTTTCAATCAGCATCACATAAAGAAAGTAAACAATTGCAATTACAGTAATTAGTGTTGGTTTATCTTCAGCTCTGCTACATTTGCTGGCTGAGAATGGACTTGTTTTACAGAAACTCCTCACTGAGACTGCCATCCAGAGTCTCAATTTTTGACCGTAGCTTTCTCTTATTCAAAATACAACTCAACATAAAACAAATTCTTATTAATGGAATGAATCAGTGTTTGTGTGGCTTTACTTTCATAGTAAAAGTGATCCTGTAGACTTTTTGACATTTAACATTCCCTTCCCTTTCAGCGCTGTCATGGCTGTGATCAGTGATGCTTCCAGAAGTCGATGGGGGTCATCTGCTGCATACCTTATCCGCCATTCTTGAATAACCACAGCCTTCAGACACAGTCCAGGGCTCACTGTAATCATGTGCTTCAGCTCAAAAGAAGAATTTTGTATGAATATGTCAGTTTCTCCTATAGTGACCAAAGATAAATGTCCACCTAGAAATCCACCTGTTCAGGTTGTCAGTTATCTATCATGACTGGAACGCTTTATAACCACATCCATCCATCCATCCATCCATCTATCTATCTATCTATCTATCTATCTATCTATCTATCTATCTATCTATCTATCTATCTATCTATCTATCTATCTATCTATCTATCTATCTATCTATCTATCTATCTATCTATCTATCTATCTATCTATCTATCTATCTATCTATCTATCTATCTATCTATCTATCCATCTATCTATCCATCTATCTATCGACCTATCGACCTATCGACCTATCGATTTATTTGAGACTAGGCTGTTCTCTGAGGTTCCATGTACTGGAAGTTGAAGACTCCACAGGATGCTTGAGTGTCACAGTGCAATTTAGAGCTCAAACCTGTCCATGTATAACTGATTCATGATTATCTTCTAATCTTCTAAACTAATACTCACACTGACAAAAATTTGGACCCGTTTGAAGTTTAATTTTCAGATTAGAAATGCCATGATGCTCCATAAAAACTTTTATACAGCCATGCTGTGTTTATGTTTACCCATAATGGAGAAATAAATGAGTTGATATTTTGCCTTGATAAAAGAAAAAAAATCTAATTTAACCTTTAAGATGTCATATGTATAAAGTAAAAAGGCAACATCGTGAGACAAAAAAGCTGAAATGATTGGTTAGTCCAAAAAATTAGCAACAAATCAAGTCTGAGAAAGAGCTGTGAGATAAAGCACCTCAAATAAGGTGGTGAGTCATAATTAGGATAAGATCAGTTATATACAAAATAAATATCTTAATGAAATGCTGTTTTAATAATTTTAGAACAATTTATCTGACACTGACATCACACTTCTCAAAGAGTCAACAACTTAAAATACTACGCTAGATAACACATTAAAAGTTCTTTATTTCATCTTTTTACCACATTATTTTGACTTTTCAATACATAACATTTTTATATATCCTAGTAGTTTGTAAAAAGGCTTTAAGATACAATAGCAACACAACAAATTTGTACAAGCATATGAAAACTCATGCAAAAGAAAACGGTGAGCTATGGAAACAGAGAGAGGAGGAGAGAAATCCCCCATTCCCTGGCCCCTAGAGACCCAGACCCCCGACCCAGAGGCAGAGGTTCTTGACAGAGGCCTTTCAGTCTGGCAGAGAATATCCAGATACATAAGAGTGCTCATCTTTGGTATCAGTTAATATTAACTTTCAAAGTGCAACTGGTCATATGTAACTTAAGCCAACTCAAAAGCATGACTTATGATGATGATACAGTGCTTTTATCCAATTGAAACATGTTATTTAAGATATAAGATAAGATAATCCTTTATCCATTCCATAATGGGGAAGTTTACAGAATTACAGTAGCAAACAAGCAAGTGTTTAGCACAAACAACATGACAATAAAGGATAAAGATATAATAATATAAGTGTCACTAGAACAAAGATGATGTTCAGAACAATTACACTCCAAGAAATATGTTCATAACAGTGCAAGTATTAAATGTGTAAAGGCTGATAATATAACAGAGTTAAAAATATATATACATAAAATAAATAAATAGATTTACTGAGATTGAAACAAATATACTGAATAGGCCTATAATATGGCCCAGACTTGAGTGAATATAAATACCCCTTTGTGTTAACTGTGAAAGACATACTGAATGATCACATACAAGTTCAAGACTTTCTATACTATTTCATTTAGCCGATTCCTCAAGAGCGGTGGAGATCATGAGGAGCCTGGCAGGAATGATAGTGAAGGACCTTCAACCTCTTTCACTCATGGGAGATAACGGCTTTCGGGATTATGTGAGGACCCTCGACCCAAGGTATAAAATTCCAAGTTGAAAATCCTTAAACGGGGGGAATCTACCAGCTCTCTATGAAGAGTGCTGTACCAAAGTCGGAAAAGCACTGAGTGATGTGGACAATGTTATACTGACAACTGACATGTGGACATCAAGCGCCACGGAGGCATATTAAACAGTTACACGCCATATTATAGATGAGCACTGGTCGATGTGGTCATATGTGTTTGAAACGTGTTCTTTCTCCAGACGACAAACACCTGACAACATTAGTTCACAGCTCACAATAATCTTGAAAGAATGGGGCATAAAGGACAAGATCTGGCAGTAGTTACAGTTCATGGGTCCAACATGGTTGCTGCTGTGCGCAAGGCAGTTTGGGCACACAACCCATGTTTTGCTCACACCTTGAACTTGGTGGTAAAAGACTCTCTCAAAGCTGTGGTTGAAATCCAGAAGAAAAGAAGTGCAATTGTTTATTTCTTACATCAAAGCACTACAGCTACATCAAAGCTTAAGGAAATTCAAAAACAGCAGAATTTCCCTGAGCAAAAACTTCTTCAGTCAGCTGAGACAAGGTGGAACTTCATTTTCTACATGTGGGGGAGGTCAGCGCAAAAGGATGGAGTTACCTCTGTCCTCTGTCTGCTTGGAAAAAGCTCAATTTGCTTGAGTCAGGAAGAATGGTCTGAGATCGGTCTCTTCATTGACGCACTCAGACCATTTGAAGAAGCAACAAGGGAAATATCAGCGGAAAAACACATTTCCATTTTGAGGTGATTCCATTGGTCTCATTGCTTCTAAGAACTGTCTCAGCTTCTGAGCCAGAAAGCTGCTAAGCTGTTAGCTTAGTGTCTCCACCATTTCAGGGCCAGTGAAATGATTTATGGTCTTGCAGTCAGCACCTACTTGGACATCAGATTCAAAAACCTGGGGTTTCATGATTCAGCAAACGTTGAGCCTGTATCTCAACCTCTGCCACCAACTCCGCCACAGGTCTCGCAACTACTACAGCAAAAGTTGGGATTTAGGCAGACTCTTACTCCCAGGTCTTTTCATCCCAGCACCATCGGACAACCAGCACTGATGCGCAAATTGAAATGAGCAGATATGCTGAGGACAGGCCAATTCCTCGGGACCAGGATCCACTACTTTGGTGGAAATACAACTCACCTACATTCCCCTCTCTGAGCAAACTTGCAAAGAGACATTTGGGAGTTTTTGCAATCTCAGTGCCGGCTGAGAAGAGTTTTTTTTAAGGCAGGCAGTGCTTAATTTGTGCCGGAGCGAGCCGGAGCGAGCCGGAGCTAGCCGGAGCGCGCTCCGGGACCTCTTGGATCGGATCCAGGACCTATTTGATCCGCTCCGGCACCTCTTTGATCTGCTCCGTCACCTTTCCTGTCAATAAATAAACTGTGTTTTTAGCTGTGTTTTCTCTGCGCTTTAATCCTCTCTGAAGTGACGCCTGTTGGCTTATTTCTTATGCATTTTACTCAGAAATTAGGTAAAACGGGGGAAAAAAAGTGATTCATGCCGTCACGTGTCACAACGCAATGCGCATTGCGAAGGTATTGTTTCCGCACTGGCACCGCGCGCAAACGACACTTAACAGCCAGGTGACTGACAACGCTGTTACACTTGGCCTGCTAAAATTTCAAAGCAACAATCAAAACTCTCAAGTTTCTTTAAACCAGTCGGTCAGCCAGACCCCAAACTGGCCAAAGTTGTTCTGGAGGCAGAGCCCGACTCCGCAGATACGGGTGGTGACAGCATAATAGCCGCTGAAGATGTGGTCTGTGCAGTCAGGAGCACAGATAAGGATGAGGGAGCAGTGACGTCAGTTCACGAGAAACTGTAGTCACCACTGGTGACTACAGTTTACAAGAGAAGACAATCGGTTAACAAGCATAAAGTTATTTGTGGGCAAAGCACACAACAACGTGGCAAATAGACAGGAAATTTAATCAGACTGTGTCTGCTGCCTGTCAAGTTTGGTTGGATACATTATTACTGTGCAGAGTGCACAACACATCATTCTAGTGATGTTTGGTCATTTATCCTTCCAAATACAGACCTTTTTTCTAATTCTTTCTTGATTTTTGATTCTCAGTTTTTTGTTAAATTTATTGTATTTATTTTTTTCTGGCGTGGTGCTTACATGACAGTGACACACAAAAAATCCCATTAGCAATAAAATATGTTTATTTGCAATATGTCAGTTATTTAAATTGCTCATTCCAAATTGATTCCAAGTGTTCTGATGGGCCACATGGTGTGCCAAATGTTGCTGCAAATGTTATACTAGGTAAGTGCGATTAAGGTGAAAAAGAAGATAAAAACGCGTTAAAACCCGAGAAAAAAAGGTTTCTTTCGGCGCACAATTTCGAAGGGGGACCCGGCACCTGATTGGGGACAAATTAAGCACTGAAGGCAGGACAGTTGCTGAGTCACAAGCGATGTGCACTTAAAGGAAAAAATGTGAACATGACACTGTTCCTAAACAAGACCCTCTAACCTAATCCTTTGTCTTACACAGGGGTACAACAGAGCTTCAGGGAATTATTCTTTGAGCTCAAGACATTTAGGGTTTGTGTAGTTATTTACATTTTATTTATTGTATTTTGTAGAATATTTTAGAAAAACCTCATGAACCGAACAAAAGCTGACTCTCTGAAATGCATTTTAATGGATGTCCTAAAAAAATAATAATAATAATAATAATTCAGAATAGTCCTCACTGCCACTTAAATGTGCTTCTTGTTTAGCTTGCATGCTTTGCCATTTTTTCCTCTTTTGTTGTTTCTTACACACGCTTTACACGATTTTAACATTCTCTTAATGCTGTTTCCTGTTTGTCTTGCATGTTTCATGTCTATGGTTACTTACCCTCATGTGTTTCATTTTAGATTCTGGTAATGTTTAATTGCAGGGTGTTGTACTACACGCTAATAATTGTTTTTTCTCCACACATGCATTTATTATAATAATTATAATTATAATTATTATTATTATTATTATTGTTTTTAGCTTCATTTTATTTGGTGCTTTTAAGCAGCATAATTAAACATCCAGACTACAGATGGAAACTAGCCATTTAGCTAACTCTGGCATATTTATAAAAATGTTCATTAATATGCTCTGTCCCTTTAAATTAAATAATAAAATAAAATGAACAAAGAGATCATATTTGTCTTTCTTTCCTTTCTCTTTTACACATTTCTCCTTTTCTTTCTTTTTGCCCCCAACATTTCATGGGGATCAGAATTAACGTCCAACATTTATTGCCCTTGGGATATAAAATCATGTGTGGAGAGTCATCCCTCCTCATTTTCTCTGTAATCATCATCCTATATTTTCTATTCCTCATTCTCAGACCTTCAGCTGTGATCCATCCTGATAGATTACAAGATCTACTCACAGTGAGCTCAGATGGAAGCAAAGCTATTCTAGATTGTCCTTTCATAGTCCCTCTGCAACAAAAATAAAATCACAGAAATTCTCCAGTTTGGCGCAAAAGACGAAATCATGAGGAATTTACATAAACAGCACTGGCAGCTTGTTATACAAGGTAATGAAACTGAGAGCAAGAATGCCTGAGAGAAAACAAACAGTTTTCGGTGACAAACCAAAGCAAGCGAACAGTCCTTTCAGTAAATGTTGATCACTCTTACTGTAGCAGCCAGAAACACTGAAGAAGTATTATTATTGTATTTCATGGTAGTGCACTTAACATTAGGTTTCAGGCATAAACAAGAGACATTTGAATTGTAGCTGTTACATAATCGATTTACACTTATTTACTGATCAAGCTCATACTTATTTATCTCATGAAAACCAATGTAAAATTGCAACAACTGGCAATCACAGCCAGTGAAGCGGGTTAAGATAACATGAAATGGAAAGCAGAAAGCCCTCATCTTGGTCTGACAGGTAAACATCAAAGCTGTTGATATCAGCCAGCGCCCCCAGGCTTCGCTGTAAGACTCTTACCAATATAACATTTCACTGATTCATTTTTCTGTACACAACTTTGGAGTTTGTACTTGATTGTATGAGTTGTTGCCGAACTTGTGAAAAAAATTAACATGACATCCTAAGAGAGCAGATATACATAGGGAACTTTTGGTCTTGCAGTCCAAACAGTGTATCTCTTAACAGAAAACATGTCAAGAGCGGATGTTAGACCTCATGGAGAATGCTTTGATCACTGCAGGGAATTATCAGTATTCATGTGAAGGAGTTAGAACTAATAAATAGCAAGCCATCATAGAATCATTTCCCCTTTTTTGAGCTCTGAAGTCTCTGAATAAAGCTGCTCCTAAAATTTGTCTTGGCTGAATGAGCAGCAGTGCTTTATTTTCTGCTTGAAGACCTCTGGAGTGAAGGTGAAAGGAATCTTGAGAAAATTTCATTTACACATTTGAGGGTTGGTGAAAGGTGGAGAGGAGTCTTGCTGCTGTTGTGTGTAAAGTCTATCCGTGTGAGAAGATGGAACTGACCTGAAGAGAAAGGGGTGCAGTGAAGGGTTATGGTTGCTTTAACTTCTTGACATGTCCTGATCAACAACTCCACACTGACGTGTGTGCTGTCCTTTTTGTGTCAATTAAACCCCAATTTCCCACGTGTCAGTGATTTTCTGCCCCACAGTGCACACGATTTAATCCACAAAACTCACAATTACAAGAGTGACGGAGAAGTTAATGAACAGTGTTGTGCTCAGCTGAAGGACTCTCAAGGGTAAATCTGTTTAGCGTTAACAGCAGTCAAAGCAATTGCCTTGATGCTTTCCATTAAGCGATAATGGATGTCTGGTGAGATGTGGCATGCTAATGAATGGTCGGCATGGTATAAAAAGGAGGATTGAGTGTACCTATAGACTGTAAAAAAAAAATGGACATCATCTAACTCAGCTCGGATGGAGTTTGCCACAAAACTGCTCCCCCTAGTGACTGGCTGCAGTAAAGCGCAAAACTTTGTCTCCCCCATACATATGAATGGGGCTGTGGTCCTAACTTTAATAGATTAATTCACCTCATAGAAACATTTCTAAAGATATTATTAGGCTGCATTGTCTTTAAGTCCTCTATTTGTCTAAAGTGTCTCTTTCGTTTGTTATTAGACATTAAAAACAGGTTTTTCAGGAATAGTACCATAAGTCGGAAAGGAGAGCTAAGTGATTAGACTTTCCAAAGGAAAAAAATAAATAGATAAATAAATTATACATTATATACAATGTTAGCCCTACAAAAAGGGAGCCATACATCTCATAGTAGCTATATGGTTTGCATCTTTGTAGATAGCATGCTAACATTAACAGCCACAGACACGAATATACAGATATGCTGTATTGGCTGTGTTGTCCCAGTCAGCATGTCCGCCATATTGGTAGAGGCAGGTCTGTCGCATCAGCTGTAGTGGAACTTGTGACTTTGCAACAAGTGACCTTGCATTGAATTTGGTTGTGTTAGCCAAAATTATGCTACAATATACTTACTCTAACTATATTTAAGATTGTCATCATAAATTTCTGTGGAAAGGTTCAGACTTAACAATTCATGGAATTTTGCAACCCTGGGAGTCATAAAGAAGTTGCATTAAGTGAAACTGAGACTTTTACTGCCAGCCTGTTGCCATTGTTCATAAATTAAATGGCATAAAGCTTGTCTCAGTCTGAGACGGTACAAAATTTGTCAAGAACAACCTCAGTTCTCTTGAGCAGGTCTGTGATATTATCAGATTTTCACCTAATGATTACTGTGCCAAAAATCCACAAATTATATTTATGGAAAGCTCAGAAAAAAATGCTTACACTCAAATTTAGAAAAAGAAAGCCAAGGGTGGATTAAAGTTAATTTTTATCAGCTCATAAATTTTAATTGACCTAAAACTCACAAACTGGGACAAAATGTTTTAATCAACACCAAGTGACTACCTCGCTTTTTTAATCATTACCTCCAGCATGATTTCTTTTCTGTAGCAGCTGCACACTGCAGTTGATACTAATTCCTCTTCTGCTTTGGTCTTCCATCCATGTTACAGCAGGTTGCAATAAGGATAAAGAACCACTAACACCTCTTACTATGAATCAGTTGCTTACAGGGTATTAGAATGTGCTTATTTTTAGCAGAAAATTCAACTGAACCAGTATATAGTGACAGCTCTGCTAAGGAGTTAATTGACACCCTGTAGCCAATTATGTTTAACTGTGCACACACAACTTATTAAAAAGGCAGTTCAAGAGCTCATGATGAAATTGTAATACCACTAAGACCGGATAAATATCTGCTAATTTTAGAAGTAAGGAAATATTTTGAAATTATTAACAATTACTTGTTGTTGGGTTTTTATTTATTTCTTATTTTCTGCATGTCATTTTTTCCTCTTCTAAGTTTTTTTTCTTTGTTTGCAAACATTTAAGGTTCCCCAGAGAAAATTCCATCATAAATGTTATTCTGAGAGATTTGATGTTCTCTATAGGACTCAAAAATTGAAAACTGTTGCTTTCTGTCTAACAAAACTGTCTTCAAAGTTGTTTGAGGTCATTTCAGGTAAATACAGGAAGTCAATAATGGAAGTAAAAGAAGACAAGAGAAAACTGAATCAAACATGAGCATACATTGATCCACCTTATTCCAAATAACTGCAGCTCTGTGAACGTCTCTGGTTTATGACTTTTGCTGCAGGTGGGCTTACAGTTAAGTCTTGTTGAAGATTACTGGATAGATCCACAGCGAATCACCCAGGTAGTGTTAATACTTCACTCCACCCACTGAGCTTTACATGACTGTATCACATCCAACTTTTAATCATGAAAGTAAAAACCCAATTATGCTGGGGTGCACTGAGCAGAAACCTCCACCCCTGCATGTCTGGTTAATTAAATGGTTCATGTGGAGAGGCCCACGTTCACCCTGGAGCCAATGGATGTCATGGCCAAAATCACCATGTATGTTTAGTGATAGTAATATATGTAAAAGCCAGTCAAATATCTTCTGTAAAATAGTGTCAAGGAGTCGGGGGTGGCACGCACAAGGAGTGGAAGCAGCATGTTTTGAAATGATTATTCATGAGACGGATAGAAAGAGGGCAAGAAATGGAGAAAAAAATGTGCAATATCTAGTTTTAAAACATAAACAAGCTATAAAAATACTTGATGGTGATGACGCATTTTTTTATTTATTTTTTTTTCTTTTGTGCCAAATTATTTTAAACGGTATGGTCAGTTTAACATAACAACCCAGACAGGTCAGGCCTTACATGTGACAGCTGGGTGTCGTCCACTGGTGACTCACTGGTTTGAGGGGTCATCTTCATCAGTGTTGGAGTGAAATTGCTCCCCACAGCTGAGCGCCTGCTGACTCCTGGGTTTACTGATCTGTGAAATCACTGTTGAGAACTCCTGAACCTGCCAGCAAGCATGCATTATTGATTTATATTCAAAACTGTCGGCAAGTAAAGAAGGGGCTCCACATAAAGATCATGGGAATTTGGAATTTGCTTTTAAACACAGTAAGAAAAATCTTTAAAATTGACCAAAAATAATAAAATGATCTCTCTTTAAGAAAACTGTATATCATCAAGCATTAATTCATGTTCCAAAAGGTGTCTTAGGTAGACATGAAAAGGCATAAAAAGAACTGTTTTATCCTTTTTTTATTCCACTGCTCAAAAGTTAGCGCAAAGGGTTTGAAATGAAACGGTGGCCTTGTTTGGCTTTAGTTTAATCACAGCCTTTTGGAATTCTTCATAAAAATCAAAAAGAAATAAAAACTCTTGTTAAAAAAAAAGAGTGAAAAGAAATATTTCATGCATGCAAACAAGTGTTCGTATAATCAACCTCAATAAATGCGTAGGTCTTAACAAGTTGACTGTCTTTGTAAGAGAGTAAGCTTTTTGATAGGGCCTCATGAAATCCAGTTTATTTTTCCATATCTGTTCATTCTTCCCAAGTTCTCTTTTTCTTGTTTTTATTTCTTTAGTATGAACTCTGTTTCACATTTTGTCACCTGGATAAAGATTTCAACAACCCAATAGGAGAAACCTTAATTAATGAATATTAAGTTTCAGAGGACAGTCAACAACAAAAGCATTTCAGAGATATCATTGGGTTTTTTTTTATACTGACTACTACTGTGCTTTATATGCTGCTTCAACTCGCGGAGGTTACTCCAAAGTTCCTCCAACTTCCAACACTTCATCACAAACTGATATACAGCAGCTCTTTCACCTCTTCAAATGGAATATCTGATTGCTCACATATAGCTATGAAATGTCTTTAAAACTCACGTGTTGCTTCTGCCTATACATTAGCTAAAGTGTGGAGCTTTTGTAAGCATGCTACCTCTGTTTTTGTTTTTGTTTTTGTTTTGAGTTTGTTACTATATGCTGCCATTGCCTGTATTCTAAACTAAGCACTTTGTTTCACCTTTCTTATGTTTTTAAGCAGCATCTTACATGGCGTCTTCACCATGGCTGTCTTTGTGAGCCTTGACCCCTGCTAGAGGTCAGAACAGGCCCGACAGGTTGACAGAAGCTGCAGCAGCCAAACTACTGTCAAGTAGTGGTCATTACTTTTCAATAAGCTTGGATGCTTTAAGGTTGTTGTTTTTTTTGTCACACCCACATGTCAGTAACCTCTGCACACTTCTGTGTGTTGTAGACTAGTTGGCTGTATTTTTATTGTCAAGTTCTGTAATTCTGTCACAGGGTCTCATGGCTCTGTGATCAGGGAGAGAAGGCCCCACTCTGCTGCCTGAGCCATCTTTGAGTGACACTACCAGGAATTAGCTCTGAGAAGGAGTTCCCCAACCCATGCATTACAATGATTTGTTACATCTTAAAGCTCGTCCCTGTTTTCCTGCAGGGGCATATTGTTTTGGATGTATATGACTTTGAGGAAAATGCTGTGTGCAAAGAGAGCTGGCTGCTCATAAGTAATTACCAGCTCATTATTGCCTGGACAGGATGCTAGCCAAAAATAACTGAATTACCAGAGCACTGCAGGTGTTGCTAATTCAGAGAGTGTTGTGGAGTGTTAATCAACTATGTAAAAAAAAATTTTTAAAAAACACGTATGGAGCTCCTTTATCTTGTTTGATGATTGCATGTTTTTTTCATACAGCTCAACAGTCTTCTTCTCCTATTGTGTTATATTGTATCAGCTGTATAAAAAAAATCTTGATCTATAATCGTTTCTTACCTGACAGAGAAAACCCACCTCTGATCCGTTCTCAGTGATTACTGCATCTCCTTTTTCACATCTGTTTGAAACTGCACAACATTTCTGCTGTCAGAAAATACCCATAACTCATTATTTAATGTGGAGCTCTCAGAAAACCTGAGTCCATAAAATTAATTGCACTAAAGTGCTGATACAGGAGTGGATTACCATGTTTAAAGGCCAAAGAGACGGGCCTCTCTTCAAAAGATTCAAGTGTTGGAGCTACCTCTAGTGGTCAAAGGACAGAGATGCAGCAACTAATAAAATGAAATAAAAAATTTAATGGTGATTAAAAGTACATTTATTCCAAAAGATACTTGAGTTTTTCTCTGTTCTCCAAAGGGGAAATGTTTCCATCTCTTTCCTGAATAAATATTTCATGCATAAAACTTTAGTCTAAAGGGCAGCAGGCGCAAAGTGTACAGTTATTTTCATGCTGAACACACACGTTCAAGCCTCTGTGTAAAGACATGCAGCTGCCAGTGTTCATACCTGTGTCAGAGAATCGTAAGTCAGAGCAGGTGTTGTGCTCTGACTTATTTATGTGTCAGATTTCTCACTTACTGGTTGAATGGTGTGTGGGATATGAAAGGTCATGATTTCCATATTTTCCATAATGCGTGTGAAACAGATCCCTTGCCATCCATGCTGAAACACAAAAGGGGATTTATGAAAATTTAAAATGTTACATGGTTGTATTATTTGAAGTTTTTGTGTTACTGGATATATAAAGACAAATCCATCCTACTGATTATTATGTGCATTTTTGGCAGCTTTAGTTAATCTTGCACTTTAAAAGACAGTAAAAAATATGGTAAGACAAGAGAGTTTGAACAGGTGTGTGACGATGACAGCATTCAATGTCAGTTAAAAAACAAACATATGTCTCCACCCTGATTATTAGAATCACCCGTGCGGTGTCAGGCAGCCTCTGAGATACAACTTTAAAAAGTGTGCTTTCATTCAGTGAAACTAAAGATGCTATTTTCTTTTGTTTACTTTTTCTTTTCTTTTTTTAAATCAAACTATCGTCAAATCACGGTATATTTAAAATTCCAAGATTTGAACCACAAAGCCATTTCTCCAAATGGAAATATGATGGAAAGGTATTGTATCATGTACTGCGAAACCAAGAAGCTGTTTAGTACCCACAGGCACACCTGCATTGTTCATGAAAAGCAGCACCTCTGATTTGTGATGGAAGCTTTGGTCCGTGTCTCTCATGCAGAAAGGCCAGGGATGGGTCTGTTATTTCAGATAAGGTTGATTCTCTGCAGAATCTTTGATGAAAAAGGCAGATGCAGTCATCCGTCATGCCACTAAGCACACAGCAAAATCCACCTTTTTTAAAAGGCAGATGTAGACACCAGCAGTGCACTTTAATCTTAGAAAGCATGCAACTTTGCAATGTGTTCATTCGAAGGTAAGGTAAGGTGAGCAGCAATTTTATTTATTTATTTTTGTTTTGTTTTTAGTCTGAGATCCTCTGGTAGTGCTCTACATGCTGTCTCGTAGTCCAGACTGAAGATCAAAGGTGACAGAGCTTTTTCTGTTAGAGCTCTTTAACTCTACAACTTCAACTCAGAGCAGATCAGACTCACACAATCACTTTCTTGTTTTATTTCACTGCTTCATTTTACAGAAAAGCTTTTATTCTGTGATTTTATCTCATTTAACATGGCATGGCTTTTTATTTTTTGGGAAAAAAATATTACACCCTAGTTTTTGGAAGCTTTTAGGTTCTTATTGATGAATGAACAACACCCCACACCAGAAACTGGTTCATTGAACAATGTCTAAAGGGTCTAAAATGTCGTGTTTTTTGGTGTGTAGGCCAAATAAATACATACATACATGCATACATACATACATACAGTAAAGTAAAGCATCCAGAATTGACCTTTCTATATGAATCCAATTCATTTCCCAATCATTTAGGCGACTCATGCACGAGGAAACAGTTTAATTTGATCCCTTTCAATCCGTCTATGTGTGAAATAAAATTTTAAAAGTAAATCTGAACTCTTAGAACTGCTCCTTAATTAAATGGAGGGGTTTGCGTGACCATGTGAACCTGGGAGCTTGGGTAAGAAAGAGCACAGCACAACCATGTTTATGGTCGTGAGACGTTTAATGACCGTTTCATCAACATAGGACAAAAGCAACACCTTTGCATCACTGTCAAAACAATATCACCCTGAGTAACCTTAAAGAGACAGTGCAGTATGTAAAACAGCAGTCCTTTAACCTGTATGACCGAGCTCAACGATTACCATTAAATTAGAATGGACTACATGGTGACCCTTAAAATGAACTAGACATAAATGTCTACCCATGTCAGCTCACACTTTTAAACGTGTTGGCGGTCAAACGGAAACAATGTTGCCATAACATTTAAAATGACTCAAATGCTCAGTTTTCAAACACCAAAACGACGGTTCCCCCTGCTTTGTGGGACCTTACCTGACGCAGACAGGTGGCAGTTAGCTCCTTTGTTTGCTCTCTGTAACGATTACGCGCCATCGTGCACGCGCTCTTTATTACACACAGGTGCGCTGCGGGCAGGGAGAGAGGAGAGGGACACACGACGGTCGGTAGAGGAGGTTAAGTTTTCCCGTCACTATCGAAAGTAACAGACAGAACCAAGCTGCCTTACTCCGTTTATGAATGAAAAAGCAGGGGGCATAGCGGGCGTACCGTTTTAGTCGGGTCAAATAAATGTAGCTTCTGTTGCTCATTTCTTTCGCGCATTAAAACCGACGTCATGCCTATTTGACTGGTAAATGGGTCGTGTTAAAGTTGCAGGTCCTTGAAACATTGTAGCGAAAGGTTATTTTGAGCAACAGGTGGGTTTTTCAAATTTACAGCAGCGACGGGGCAGTATGACAGCTGCTGTGGGGGGCACAGAGAACATCGAGGATTTCCTCAACAAGGTAAACACTCAAAGTTTGTTTGTCTCTTGTCTCGTCATATCTAGTAGTAGCCAGTGTTTACTGTATACGGTCATCTGTGTGCTCAAACAGGTGGGAGAGGTCAGAAGCCTCATCGAAAAAATCTCCAGTCAAGCAGAGGAGGTGGAGAGGAGACATGGCGCCATCCTTTCCAATCCAAACCAAGACAAGAGTAAGTTATCATCCAAAAGATTCATCATCTGAGCTAATTCTGCATGTGAGTTTCTACACCTGATCAAAACAAAGTTTCACTTGATGGAGAAGCAGAAACCTGATACCTTCGGGAGTGTGCTGAGACATGCAGATAGAGCTCCTTCTTCAGGGGTTTTCAGGACAAACAGAGTAACAACAACAACAACAACAAACTAAAAACCTGCCTTTGACAAACATTTGGGTGCCTGATTGTTACAGTTAGATGTGCTACAGGACAATTTAACAAGCTTAGATTTAAGTTTACTAACTAAAATTCCAGAACTCTGAGTGGAAACAGAGATGTGATTTACAAACCTACAGTAAGTATCTCTGCACACTGGGTTGATTAGTATTTTCACACCCACGGCCACAGGCAGGAATGATCTCCTGTGGCGCTTGGCGGTGCATTTAGGTGGAATTAGTCTCTCACTGAATCAATCAGGATTCCACCCGTACTCTTTTTCTGATTATTATATTTGTTACAAAACATGTCAGGACAGCCAGCTGAGGATGTTAATTGTTCTCCATGTTAGACACGCTGCTCAAAAAAACAAAGCTTTGATTGTTGTAATATAAAATGTATTGTCTGGATGCATAACTAGAATTAAAAATTGAAGTGTAAACATGGTTGTAAAACTTAAATCATCTTTTATGAATTTACTTTTTTTTTTTTGTCCTCAGAAAGCAAACAGGAACTGGAGCGGCTGAACAATGAGACCAAGAAGAATGCAAACCTGGTTCGAGCCATGTTAAAATGTAAGTAGAGGTCCTACAGTGTGTGTCTTGATTCCCTGCACGGTGCCCTCTGGAACTGCATATACTGGTTTGCCTCAAACTGCAGGTGGGATATAAACAACTTGTCTAACACAACAGTGTTCATTTTTCACAGCTGTGACCCACATGATGCTGTATGTTATCATTGTTTAAAACATGGAGCAGGAACTGTGCTCACTGCACACTTCCTCTGGTTCTAAGGTTAACATAGCTCAACAGCAGGGATTTAACTTGCAAATTAATAAATCTGAAAAAAGAAGAAGACTGCTGTAACACACTCTGAGAGCTGATCAGTAAAACCAGTTTTCTGTAGACATATAAATAATACATCAAAGTCTCTTACACTGACGATGATGATGGTTGTAATCCATCATTTCTTTATAGACTGCATGTGCTGAACAGTATGTTTAAGTTGCATCAAAGTTTAACATCATGTGCTTTCTTATCTTGGATCCTGTCTTCTCCAGCTATGCAGAAGGACTTGCCTCTAGATCAAATCAGTACCGGGGCCTCAGTAGTTCACAGAATCCACAGGAACCAGGTCTGGACACAGTTACATCTCCTGTAAAAGTTAATGTGTGTACAGACGTTCGTCTTTGTTTCAGAGGCCTCAGTGTTTACACATCAACCACTCTAAATAACTTTCTCCAGAGTTGAGTTCAGTCATCTGATGTAAAACTCTCTGATGTTGGTTTTCTTTCTCTAGCTCTCTCATCTGACTCGGTGCTTTGCTGACGTCATCAGGGGATACCACAAGGCTCAGCTCTGCTTCAGAGAGAAATGCAAAGCTAAGATTCAGAGACAGTTAGAGATTGGTGAGTTGAGCGATCATAATAACTTGTTTTTCCTCCCCTTTGGCTAAAGTGTTCTTTAGTTCAAGTCATGCCGTGGAGAACGGTCCCAGAAAACCAGCACACTCACTGTTCTCTGAGAAGAGGGGGTCTGCCAGCTTACCTACTTTAGTACCAAGAAAATCTCTGGTGTTGTGTCGTGGAGTGTTATCTCATCATCATGAGGGGAAGAGCTTAAAGTACTTGTAATTTCAAGACAGGTTTTTTTCTGTTTCGCTCAGTGTGGCATCACCAAAAAATATTGTCTGTCATTGGTGACATCTGTCACTGCCTCATTCAGTGATGTCCAAACTGACTTGACTCACTTCTGCTCAAACTGATGTCCTGTGTTCTACTCACCGTGATGATCATCTGACAAACTGAGTGTGTTTTTCTTTTTATTTTAGTTAATAAAACAACAACAAACGAAGAGTTAGAGGAGATGCTGCACCGGGACAATCTGACCATCTTCATATCTGATGTAAGTGAAACTTTCTTAATCTTTGGACAAGAGATAAATGTGTCAACAACTGTTCAGAGAAGTGAGAGGTGTTTGGGAGAAGATAAAAGGGCTTACACTGTGTTCTTACATTAGTACTCTTAGAATTTTCAGTTTCTATACACAGGTGAATCTTATGTTGTTATGGTCTCAGCCTATAGCAGGGGTCATCAACGTCATTTTTCTAGGGGCCAAAAAATATTTCACGAGACACTGTGAGGGCTAAGTCCTATGTAATATATATATATATATAATACCAAACAAAAGGAAAATGAAACTTACAACCAAATTATTTCCCTTGGCCATTGCCATACTCCTGAATATTCCCCTGACAGGTGTTTCCCCACCTTCAGCAAGGAGCTGGTTGGCATGGCTTATGTTGTTGGCGGCAGCAGTTGAAGTTGCAAAATCAATCAAACTAGATTGGTGCAACTGACCACAATTTGTCTTTTTTGGTGGCATCAGTATACTTTGAGTCGTTGTTGGGCCGAATGGCGCATATGAATTAGACTTTGAGAAAGGGTTTAAAGAATTTGAGTAGCAGAGCAGTCTTACATGCATCTCTTCTGCAAGCTGCCAGTCCCCGTCCATCCATCTCTTTCTGATGCAGTGTGGAAGGTTGTGGAGAACAGCAGCAGGAGAAAGGCCTTCTGAATATATTAAAGCTTTGAAAAGGTCACTCTTAAAGGAGCCTCAAGCAGACAGTTGATGCAGAAAAGCACAGTTTTAACTAGAGAAGTTGCATTTCCTTGCAGAAAATGCGTTGAAATGCTGAAGCTGAAGACTTGAAATAGTGAAACAAAGCTGAAAATGTGGAAAAATGTGAAATAAAATTGCTGAAAGGAGTTAGACAAAGCATACCATGAAAATGTGGAAAAAAAGTGAAGACGAAAGGGTGAAGAAGTAGTAGTGAAGAAGACCAGGAAGAGAGGTAGATGGATTGAAAAAGATGGAGTGAGTGAAAAAGTAAAGAGAACGATGGAGAGTAAAGAAGTGAGAAAGAAATAGTGGGGAAAAAGAAAGTGAAGAAGCAGTGAGGAAGAAAGAGTGAAGGAGAAGTTTAGGAAAAAGAAGTCAAGAAAGTGATGAAGAAAGGAGTGAGGGAGAAAGGGTGATGAAGAAAAAGAAGTAGTGAAGAAGAAGTGAAAAAGAAGCCAGGATGTAAAGAAGAAGAAGTGAGAATAAAGGAGTTAAGAAATGAGAAAGCTGCATAAAAAAGGAGGAGCAAAGAAGAACTGAAGAAGTCTTTAGACTGTGTAAACAATAAAATGTTGAAAAATGTAAATAACAGCAAAATCTATGAGTTATGTGTAAATAGCATAAAGTCATGTGAAGCAAAGAAGAAGAAAAGAAAAAGAAATGAGAAAGCAGTATAAAAAGAATGAGCTAAAGAAGACAGACTGAAGGAGATGGAGTGAAAAACAATGAAAAAGATGTGAAGAGAAAACGTTTGTCATAAAATGTTAAAAAATTGTGTAAATGACAGCAAAATCTATGAGTAATGTGTGAATAGCATTTAGTCATGTGGTCAGATTAATGTGTTAATGGAGTCTGTGAGTCAAAATATGCAGAAGGTAGAAGCAGATGAAGTTTAATGAGTTTGAGTGGATGAACAGATATTTCCAGTCTCTATTTACACTGTAAAAACGTTTAAAATAAAGGGTTGTTTTTTTTCATTTTAAAGTACAGGGGGTAGAGATGTGTAGCTAACAAGCAGCCTTAAGCTGAAAGTGAAATGAGTGTAATGACATCTAAGTAGAAGAAGATGTGTTTTGAAGGATCTGTGGATCCATAAAGGTGTTAGAAGATAGATGGAGGACTTGGAAAATGGTGCTGCAGCCTTTAAAATGCCCAAACAATGTGAACATGTGTCTCCTGTGTGTGTGTGTGTGTATTGGACTGTTTGCATGTTATTTGACTCCCAGCTGAGCTCAGCTGTTACCATAGTGACCACAGCTCAAATCATAACAGAGTAACTGCAGTTAGAATACAGCTGAAGGCTTTGGGATTGCTGCTGAAACTCAGTCTGAACATCGCATGCTGTGCCAAAACCGTGATAGATATGAGAAAAACGAGCAATCTGTGCAAATCACAAGACTCAGAGGAATCTGTCAATGTGCATTTTATTTCTGTAGGGCCAGTAGAAAGCACAGAAAATCTGAGTTGAAAATGAGTGATCTTTTGCTGATCTCTGAGAAACTCCCTCAAGGGCTAACAGTGAAAGTAAGTGAAAGGAGGAGAGGGGGTGTCCCGACAGTTGGTCCTTTTCTGACTTAGTGCTTCATCCTTTGACGTCAAAAGCCACTTTGACAGAAGCACAACGAAAATACCTACGTTTTGATGTGTTTTTTATGTGTGCGGAGTGAAGTTTGTGGTTTCACGAGCAGGTTGTTTGGGGGGTTCCTAGTGTGTCATCAGCTGCTGCTCCACTCTGACTTGTGATGTCACACACTCAGAGAGCTGAGTTTTTAGTGGAAAATCTGAAAAGTTTGTGTTGTTTAAGGAGTGAAATCTCAAAAACAGTGAAAGATAGTTAAAAAGTTGAAAGATGAGTAAAAAGTGGAAAGATAAGTGAAGATTTTAAAGCAAGAATGGAGTCTGTAAGTGAAAGTATGATGAAATTTGAGGAGCTCAAAGTTGAAGGAGTTTTAGGAGCTAAAGTCAAAGTTCCCCAGTCATTTCAGATGGGAAATTTTTTTGACAAAAAGTGAAATAATTCAACAATTTTAAGAGTTAGAGATTAGAAAAGTCATAGCACACATGTCCTAAAGTAGCTGAATAGTTTAAAAGTTGAACGGTGAAAATCGGTGAAAAATTGTGGAAGGAGATAGGTGCCAAAAAACGTACGGAAGAAAAAGAAGAAGAAGAAGTGAATAGAAAATCGAAGATCTATAAGTTGAAATGCTGACTCAGCATTTCAACTTAATGAAGAATGGACTGATACATTTTGTTAAGAGCTGGGTGGGTTGTTGGTGTTGGATAGTGGTGATGTGTTTTACTGTCAAGATGACTTACTGGGAACATTGAGATTGCGTCAGTTTAAGAAAGTGCATCACAGTAGTGATGGACAGTTTAGCCGTCTGTGGGTTGTGTGGGCACGCGGTTTGCTGATTGGATGGGAGTAGTTTGTGTTCATGTTGGGTAGCGAGATGTGTGTTCATGTGTTATTCTCCATACAAAAGGTTTAGACACGTTTGTCAGGGAGCTTTGGAGAGCTGAGTTCATCAATTCTAGTGTTGGTTACGGCCTGCAGTAATCAGGGTACAGCTCCCAGTAAACCTGAAACATCAGGTAGTTCGTTCTCATCAATATTCTGTGGGCTGGATTTGGCCTGTGGGCTGCCAGTTGCCATCCCTCCCTTGTCACTTGTTTTCATTCAGTTGAAAAGTTTTCGATTAAGCCAGCTCTCCTTTTTTCATTTATTTACTTATTATATGCTGGTATGGTTTCTTTTAATTTAAAGATCTTGAAACTGGTGACACTGGACTGGTCTGCCTTGTACACTAAAGTTGCTGTCTTGGTTCTCTAACCCTAACACAGGAAAACACATTCAGTGGTACCATGAAGCCAGTTATACAGATAATAACTGAAGCCAGAGTTACTGTAACCATGTTCACCAAAAAGGGAAGAATTAGCAACTAACATTTGTCCATTTGCAAGCATGAGTCTGTTCTAAACAATAAATTACTGTAGAATATAAAATAAAATGATAAAACTGACCAATCAGATTCAATCATCCAATAAAGCTGTACAGTGATAGGAAATATCAACTTCAGGTTTGTGTTGTCGTTGTTTCTTGATTTGGTTTTACCAAGATATCGACTGTGAAGCCGTTAAGATGATAACTCTAAACCAGTCTCCATTTTTTTCGCACAGATCAACTCCAACGCCCAGGTTTCCAGCCAGGCTCTGACTGAGATTGAGTCCCGTCATCAGGACATCGTCTGTCTGGAGTCCAGCATCAAAGAGCTTCATGAGGTATTTGCTGACACTGCCATGCTGTTGGAGAGTCAGGTAAGACTGCTGCTGCGTGTGATTTAACCATCAACAAGTTGTCTTTTTGCCACGACCCAAAGTCTTTCTGATGTTCTTTTCTTCTTCAATCAGGGGGAGTTGATCAACAACATTGAAAAGAATGTGATGAGTGCTGCAGAATATGTTGACGAGTCCAAAGCAGAAACCCACAAAGCAGTCACCTACAAGAAAAACCCGTACAAGGTCGCATCACTGCCAGGCTTCTTCAAATCCTTCAGACGGCAAAAAAGTACTAAAGCTGCAAATGATCAGAACACCTCAGAGGTAAACAATGAGTGAGATCCTGAACTTTTTGGACCTCTGACTGCATCAGATGCCACAATCGCCCTCAGAGCCTGTGCCTGATGAAAAACACGTTTCATCTGATTCATGGTATGAGGCTGTCTGCCTTCTTTTCCCTCAATAACACCAAGAAGGATGTGATGTAGACATGAAACGATGATTCAGACAGGTGTGATAACAATATGTCAAATTAGAGTTCAAGGATTTGGAGGGAAGGACCCGAAAGGAGGACACCTGTAGATCACACACCTGTAGATCACACACCTGTAGATCACGCACCTGTAGATCACACACCTGTAGATCACACACCTGTAGATCACACACCTATAGATCACACACCTGTAGATCACGCACCTGTAGATCACTCACCTGTAGATCACACACCTGTAGATCACACACCTGTAGATCACACACCTGTAGATCACACACCTGCAGCTCACACACCTGTAGATCACACACCTGTAGATCACACACCTATAGAACACACACCTATACATCACACACCTGTAGATCACACACCTGTAGATCACACACCTGTAGATCACACACCTGTAGATCACGCACCTGTAGATCACACACCTATAGATCACACACCTGTAGATCACACACCTGTAGATCACGCACCTGTAGATCATGCACCTGTAGATCACACACCTGTAGATCACGCACCGATAGATCACGCACCTGTAGATCACGCACCTGTAGATCACGCACCTGTAGATCACGCACCTATAGATCACGCACCTGTAGATCACACACCTGTAGATCACACACCTATAGATCACACACCTGTAGATCACACACCGATAGATCACGCACCAATAGATCACGCACCTGTAGATCACGCACCTGTAGATCACGCACCTGTAGATCACACACCTGTAGATCACACACCTATAGACCACACACCTATAGATCACACTGTACAACCTCATTAGCGTTATTGTCACCAATCCTGAGACAGCTATGTGTTGATTGCATTCCTAATTTCATAAACAAATGTTATCCAAAAAATGACACAAAAGATCGCCCAACTTAAGGAGGGCCTCTGAATTTTTTTAACCCTTTAACACCGGATGCAAGTGCCACGACAGAGATGACCAACATTCTTCTATACACCATAACTCTTGGGCTCTTTACGCTATCGATGTAATTCTAGTGGACTTTGAAAGCTGAGAAAGGTGGCTTTGAGCTGATATATGACTTGTTACAACAGAGCAGTAGTTCCCAGCTTTTTCCTACTCAGAGCCCACTTAAGTCTCAAACATTTTTGCGACCCACCTCCGACCCCTTGAGTACTGAAGGCCATACAGGGTGTCCTCTAAGATTTTTTGAAACTGTGAGGGAGAACCCCCCCCCAACCCTCATTTAAAAAAAAAAAATTATCAATATCGAAACTTAAAACTTTTATAAATAAATCAACCCCTGCACTGAGTCTAATAGTAACAGTGTGGTATGAAAGATCAGAGGCAGAGACTGGGGATGAGAGCGAGTGCAAACTGTGAGTGTTTAGCTGTGTTTTAGCATGTTTAGATGTTTCTTCTATCTTAAGTGTTTTCATTGTTATAAAGAACTTTATCAGTGTTTTTTCTCTAAGTTTCAGTTTCATTTTTTGCCCTGTTGTGGCCAAAGCTTGCATGTTTTTGACATTGTCCGCCTCTTTTCTTAAAGTTCCTCTTTTTATATAATCAGTGTTTTTTTATAAATAGGATTAGTAGCACTGTACATTGTGAAGTAAAAAATATCAAGGCAGTCTATGAGAGAGAGGAGATTTCCTGCTAGATGTGTGGAGGAGAGCAGAGCAGCTGGGGATGCAGGAGATTTATTCCCAGATTTATTAAACTACCAAAATTTACCCAAATATAGGACGACCCTGATTATAAGACGACTCCCATCTTTTAAGCTCAGTCTTCAGAAAAAGATTCTGATAACCAAATTTTACTTTGTTTAAAGAAACTGTTATATACTGAAATTCTGAGAAAACCATTGAAACAACAAAGACAGCTTTCATTTTAGCTGTAAATACCTCTGCTAATGCCTTTTGTCATGTTTCTCAGTAACAAACTCACACACCCTCCTGTCATCTTTTGGAAATGGACGCCTTAACGACCATGATCAGTTTTTTTTTTACAGTTAGTATTTTTCAGGCGGTCTTTATGGTCGCTCCATCTTTAGACATTTCACTCTGTACCTCCATATATTTAGTCTGCCTGATGGTTGTTTAACGTCTCTGCTGCATTGAGCATCATTATCTTAAAATTAACTTGCCCAACTTTTGATCCACTTTGCTCTGGACGATCACTCGCCTCTCTGTTTTTCATCTTCTGTTGCGTCTCTGTTGTGATTGGAAGATCACCACAGCCACATTGAGGTGACTGGCTTTACAAAAACCTGGTGCCCTCTGCTGTTCGGTTGTGACTCTGGCCAACTAAATGCATGTGTCAATGGTTAGACTGCAATTATAAGACGACCCCACTTTTCCACATTATTTTCAACAAAAAAACCCTCCTCTTATATTCAGGTCAATACGGTAATTATTTTCAATACGTAGGACAACTTTTCACATTTGCTGTGTCTGAAAATGCTGTTAATGCTCATTTATTACTTTACTGTTTTACATCAATTTTATTTTTCTTATATTGCTGTACATTCGTTTCTAGAAATTCCCCCCTGGATTTGTCTCCTAAGACACTCTGGACTCTGGACTCTGCCTTCAATGGGACAGAAACTGTTTCAGGAACATCGCTCCTTTTAAAAATGCTGATCATTAATGGACTTTATCAACAAATAATGGTGAAATTAAAAAGTCCAGGAAAAAAAAAATGCTTGTGTTGTTGTGTTGTAGTTGAAATTAAATTCCTGTCTTCTTAAAACCGTTGGACCTGTACAGTTTTTATAAAGAGAAAACTTGCTGAAAGTTCAAAGCTGCTTTATATTCTGTTGTTATTCCACACAGTTTGAAGTTAGTGTTGGTAATCAGATTCAGACAGACTTTTTGTTATTCTGGTTAAAATGATCTTAATGTCCTGATGTCGATCAATGCATGATGTGTTCTTAAAATAGAGTGAAAAGTATCTGTCTACAGCTCAAACAGTTCAGCTATAGCAGGACAAGCCTGAAGTGGAGCAGGCGTAATGGTCTGATTCAGCTTACCGGATACTTGGCGCACATGATAGGTTTTAATGTACGCAGACACATCTCTTTACACGTGGCTTGAAAAAGTGTTTTGCAATGTTCAAAAAAGTTTTTCTGACGCTGTGTCCACAGTTATCATGTGAAACTTTTAACACCAACAGCCTGAATTTGACCGGAAATTGCAAAACCGTCACTCCAACAAAATCATCCCTGAGGGGGAACCCACATCCTGAACCCCTCAAATAATACCCACTGGTTACCTCATCCACAGGCAAAACTCTGGGAAGTATTTTGACAACGGTTTGAATCTGGAGTTGGTAGACGACGCAAAGTGCACAAATCAGCTTTTTGTTTTGATCAGTGTGCTGATATTTGTAATACAGTCTGTGTTTTTCAAACAGAAAACATGGATAAACAAAGGTTGTCTGTCTCTGTGTCAGCCCTGACGTGTGACCAGTCCAGGGTGTACCCCACCTCTCGCCCTAAGACACATGGGATTGGCTCCAGACACCCTGAACAGGATAAGAGTAATAGAAGATGAATGGATGAATATTAATGAAACTTGGATAAACCTCCCTTTTCCACACAGCAAATCCATATTAGAGTCCACATTTCCAAAGGATTTTTTTTTTCATGAATTAAAACCAGTCCAATCTTAAGTCTATAACTCAATTCCCCTAAACATCATCGCACCAACCAACCTGCTCTGCACAGCTTTGTCTTGGGTATTAAAATCACTTCCAGTAGTTTTCTTTTTTGCTGGAGCTCCTCTTCATATTCAGACGTTGTCCTTTGCTCACTCAGGTCTCAGATAACCGCAGTGAGCAGCAAATTATTTTGCTGGGTGTGGTATTTTTTTCTGTTACATAATGCTTTTGAACAGTGTTTCATTTCTTTTTGAAATATTGTTGGTCTGCTTTTTCAGGATATGTAATCCGAGGATGTTTTAAACATCTAATAGCTGCTTTTATTCTTCCCCAGACAGCATAACAGGAGCTAAAAATATTTTTGTTTTAGTAACTTTTTTTTCATGTCATTGTTTAATTTTGTTTTTATGTGATGGTTGTTTTCAATGATTAATAGATATTTTTTGTCGTATTTTGAGTTGTTAATAGTTCTCTGGTGTGGTTTTAAACATTGCTTGCACCACACTCCATACATTTCTCTTTAAAAAAAAATATTTTTTTTTTTTCATTTTATAAAGCCTTATATGACCTTCATTTGTAAAGTTCTATAAAAATGTGTTTATAACATTTACCCATGCAAATAAATAGATTCCAAATGTGAAGACTCTCCCATGACTTCCATATTTGTTAACAGTATCAAGAGACGTTTGAGAGGGCTTCATTTTTAGGATAGTTGTATAGCTCTGTAATTCAACATAAAGTAAGTAAAGCAGCAGATGTGGTAGATAAATACACACAAGAATGTGATAGCTACAGAGAGAATTTATTACTCATGAGCCAATATATACAAATTTAACAACTTCAAAATCTGAGATTTAAAATATATATATATATATGCAGATGGTGATGCAGCTGTAATAAATTTTATTGTTATTAGATCCAAACTTTACCTATGTGATTAAAAACTCCTCCTTTTTAATATTTCTTTTTTAAATCTGCTCTGTAATGTTTTTCAGGCTTTCATGAAGGATCACTGATCAGGTCATGTCCTGTAGTTAAACATTGTGTCCATGGCGACGCATCAAACTCTTAGATCTCGCCATGAACCAGGAACTCATTGTTGCTCCTTCACTTAACCTCCAATCTGATACAAATTTCACTAACATGATAAAGGTCGACTTCCCAACACATCCATATGCTTAATTCTGTACTACTGCAATAACACCACCCTCTGGTAATGCATGGTGGTATGTTTCACATATATTGTCCAATCTGTTTCAGATATAACATAAACCATCACGGTCCCTCTTTGGACTCATATACACATGTGCATGTGCAGATCTTGCTGCACATGTGGCGGCTGCAGCATGCCCCGACTGACGCACGTGGGTGAGAGCCTGCTCATCACCACTTGTTGTTTTAATTATTGTTGCCTTACTGTGAAAACAAAAGATTTGCATAAACTCAAAATTTCAAGGCAACTGTCTGCAAAGTTTTGAGGCCAACTGAAACTTTTACTTTTAAACCAACTAATAAATTTTTGTAGCGATAACTTATTATTCATATGTCATGTAACTAACTTAAAGTTATAAGTCCTACGAACTAAGAATTCCACAATGTAAAAGTTGTGACATCTTACTATTTTTTTGTTCATAAAATGTACCTTTCATACATATAAAAAAACTCAATTTTTGAGTCCTGCACTTGCAAAGTAGCTAGCTGACCACTTGTGTATTGGTAATGATTACACTGTATTAAAGTAAGAAATTAAAGCTACATTAACCTGTAATGGTAAATGGATTAGTAATAATAAAGCATTTTTCTGGTCTTTCTGACCACTCAAAAAGACTGAGTTGCATGCTGCACTGCGCTCACATCGCAACCTTGCCGCACTCACTCTCTGCTTTCCTCTTCTGTCTTTTTTTGCCAGTCCAGCTGTCCATTGCTAAAAAATAAATCTAAGAAAAATGACAGATCTTGCCTCTCACAACTAAAAATTTCCAGCCAGCCTAGTGTCTCCATGCTGCCCAGCTCTTGTAAGCTCCTACGATTAGTGCATGGCCTCAAAGACTGGACCATGAGTGACAGGAAGAGGAACACAAAACAGTGAGTTAAAGGAGTCGATCTGATCTCCAAATTCCCCAAGTCTGAGTCTAACTGTGCTGAAGTGGGATGTGTTTCTGTCTGCAATATCAGCTATCCTCCAGTTTGTGAGGTTTCAGGCTGGAGGAGACTTTCATCCCATATGTGCTTGTGTCCAAAAAATGTAAGATAGTAAGATCTGAAAAGTGTTCAAACGCATCTGGACAGAAACAGTTCAGGTTTTTCAAACTCTGCTTTATTATGAAAACATATTTCTGTGCAAAAAGCTTTAAATCGGGATTCATAAGTTGAGCTGAGGTCAGAAACTGTCTGTTCACAGTACAAGACAACAAGACATGTTGATGCCAGTCTTTGGTTCAGACAGGTTCAGTTCTGTAGGTTTGAAACAGCCCTTCCTTCTCTTCCCTGGAGACAGACAGGTTTTAAAAATGTCAGATTAATTCAAGAATAATCTTTAAACTGTAAGAAAAATTCAGTTTTCCTCCTCGTCTTCCTCGTCTTCCTCCTCCTCCTCCTCCTCCTCCTCCTCATCTTTTTCTTCTTCATCCTCCTCCTCGTCTTCCTCCTCCTCATCATCATCATCTTTTGCTGCCTTATTGTTCATCTTCCAGCTGAGGATCCACTCACTCTTCCTCACACTTTCCTCCTCCTCTTCATCACTCATCACTGTCATGAGTCTCTGACTCCGGTGCTCCGTGGAGAAACAAACCACCACGTCTTCATCCGGCTTCTTCCACCGACAAATTCTCCATGACTCCCTCCAAGCTCGCCACTCCTCCAGCTCATCTCCCTCCTCCTCCTCTTCCTCGTCTACATCTCCCGATCTGTGAGCGACGGCTACCATCCAGGACTGCCTCCAGGAGGAGAAGGAGGTGTGGAGTTTATGAAACTGCAGATGAAGCGGGACGTTTGGTTTGTGCTTGGTTCGTTTCTTCTTCAGTTTTTTGATTTCCGCTTTCTTCTCGGCTTTTTCATGATCGTTTGTTTTCAGAATTTTCTGCCCTACTTCAGCCTGTTTTAAGTCTTCTTCCTTCTCTTCCTCTTTCTCCTTCCCTTCTTCATCCTCATTTTCCTCTTCCTCATCTTCTTCTTTCTCCTCCTCTTTTTCTTCATCATCTTCTTCCTCATCTTCCCCTTCTGTCTCTTCTTTATCAACTAATTCTTTCTCCTCTCCGTCTTCATCCTCAGTTTCTTCTTCCTCTGATTCTTTTCCTTTCCCCTCTTTATCTTGTTTGTCAGTCTTGTCAGTGGCTTTGTCATCCTCCTCTTCATCATCCTCTCCTTCATCATCCTCTTCTTCACCTGACTTTTCATCTTCATCCTCTTCATCTTTCTCTTTATCTTCCTTGTCTACATTTGTTTCATCCCTAACTTTATTCTCTTCATGCTCCTCTTCATCGTTTTCATTCTCTTCACTTCTGTCCTCTTCATCTTCCTCATCCTCATCTTCATCAGCTTCCTTGCCTTCCTCCTCTTTTTCTTCTTCATCAATTTTGCCTTTCTCTTTTACTTCCATCTCCTCTTCCTCCTCTTCCTCTTCCTCCTCCTCCTCTTTGACATCTTTGTTGTCTTTTTGGGCCTCGTCCTGTTCTTTTTCTTTCTCCTCTTCCTCGTCTTCTTCATCTCCTTCTTCATCTTCCTCCTCCTCACTATTTTGATTCATTTGTTTTTCCTCCTTTGTCTTTTGTGCATGTGTCTCTTTATTTTCTTCTTCCTCCTCCTCCTCCTCCTCTTCCTCCTCTTCCTCCTCTTTGATATTATCGTCATCATCCCTCTTTGTCTGTTCTCCTTTTTCCTTTTCTTCGTCCACTTCATCTTCCACATCTACAAACTCATCATCATCCTCATCTTCATCTTCATCCTCGTCATCATTTGATTTTAGGTTTTTGTCCCCCTCTTCTTCCTCCTTCCCCTCCTGTGCTTCTTCAAACTCATCTTCATCATCTTCCTCCTCACTTTTCTCCTCTGTACCAACTTTTTTATCCTCTTCTTCTTCCTCGTGTACGGCGTTGTTCTCCTCTTTTTGCACAACTCTGCCCTCCTCATTTTTTCCTCCAACACAGTTCTCCTCTTCCTCATCCTCTTCATCCACTCCTTCATCCTCCTCTTCCTCCATATTCTCTTCTTCCTCATTCTTGTCTATAATTCCTTCCTTGAATATGTTTATTTTGTGTGATTCTTTATCTACTTCTTTGTCCTCATCTTCTTCCTCCTCATCGACTCCTTCATCCTCCTCCTCCTCTTCATTTACTTCTTCGTCCTCCTCTTTTACATCCACTTTATTTTCCCCCTCTTCTTCATTTGCTTCTTCTTCTTCTTCTTCTTCTTCTTCTTCTTCTTCTTCTTCTTCTTCTTCTTCTTCTTCTTCTTCTTCTTCCTGTTTTTCACCTACTTCTGCTTTTTCCTCCTCTTCATCTACTTTCTCTTCCTCCACCACCTCCTCCTCCTTCTCTTCCTCTTCCTCCTCCTCCTCCTCCTCCTCCTCCTCCTCCTCCTCTTCATTCTCTTCCTCTGACTCGTCAGATTCATACACCCCAGGTAGGGCCCATCGTTTCAGGGTCTTCCAGGCATCTGTCCATTCGGTCACATCTGTGACCTCCTCGTCCAGCTGGGATGTGAGGAGGAGGTTTGTAGTTTCACGTTTTGCCATTAGCATGGCGCCGTGTCGATGATGTGACACCAGTGAAGCCTCACACCACCTGAGGAAAAAGCATAACTTGACACAATCAGTTTAATGTAGACCTGAGCTGTACAAGTTCAAATAAAATCTCTGCTTGTTTCACATTTCATTCAGTATATTTGTTCCATCTTGTTAAGTAATGTTTCTTTGTCTTCAGACTGAGCTTCAAACTTTTTATTAACTGAAACAAAATAATAACACTAGGCTTTATGAAGAGTTCATATTGCCATATTACCCCTCCGAAGCATTAACCTCCGGAGTGCCGGCCTGCTTATTACACCTTAAGTCTCTTAAAGTAGTGTGAAGTAGTACAATCTGAATGTCTGTGATTGGTGGAGCACACGTTGTGTTCTTATTTCACCTTTGGTCCACAGTAACATCACACACAGCTGTGATTGACTTGGTTTAATACCTCCTAAGCTTGATAGTGTAACTGTGTCTCTGTCAGTTCCCAGTGTCACGGTTTAAATAGCCACCCTGTAAACTGGGGACTTTCAGCTGAATGTGTCACTGGATTTCTAATTTATAACATCTGTTGCTATGAGGGAGAAGTCCTCAGGAATGTATCCTTGTTTAGTTTTACGCTCGATGTATGTATCAAAATACACCCATCAGATAAGTATTTCATGATGATCTAAAAGCGTTTCAGGAGGTTGCATCAACTGGCTAGTTTTTAAGCTGAAACACTGGTCGATCTCTGCCGTCTTCATTCTTCAGACAGCAGAGCAGTCTGGTGTTTCACTGGTCAAAGCTGTTTGGGGCTTTTTAGAAACATCTTTGACGGGCATCAGTTTTGTCACTTTGTTGCTTGTCTCCTCTCAAGTGTCAATAAATCCATCTGCAGCTCAATAAAGCACCATTGAAGCCAGCACAGGCTGAATATTATTGCTTACAAGCTAACTGTGGAGCTAGACATAAACATGGCTGCTTGTCTGTGTCCTTCTATTTTTGATTTTTGCTGAATTGCCTTTGTTGTTTTCTTGCTACCCTCTGTAGGTCTGGTGGTGTTTTGCAGTTACCTGTTTTTTTTGTTTGTTCGTTCTTTTTGTTTTGTTTTGTTTGTTTGTTTGTTTTTCCATACATTATTGTCCTGTTCTGCATAATCTACCTGGGTTTTTTACCCCCACGGTCAAACGCAGACAAACAATTGGCCACAAGAACAATTTAGTTCTGAGGAATGTTATAAAATGAACTTTAAATTCTTGGATCCTCTTGTCTAAATACACCTAGACAAGATGCAGAGGTGGAAAAACACCAAATAAAAAACCTACACTCCTGGAGAACCTGTGTCAGTACATATATGATCCAGAACCACACTCCAAACAATGAGGAGGCAACTTTTGAAGTGAAGCAGCCACAGTTATAGTTGCATGTTTAGGAGTGGTACATCAAAGTATTTTTCTCTTCTTTCACACTTTTTACTTTTGTATGTGTGTTCAGCAAACACAAATTAGCACATTAATTAGCTTTTTTGTTTTGTTTTGTTAAAAAAGTAAAAAATTGTTTTTTGTAATTAACAAGCTCTACTTATTTACAGAAAAAAAATTCAAGAACAACAAGGTCTCTATATCATAGTGATTGTAGTTGAAAAACAGAAATCAATATATGATGTCCAAAATTCTCCTCCTAACCCACAAAGCCCTCCACCACCAGGCCCCTTCCTACCTCACTGACCTCCTCCACCATCCGACTCCTTCGCGTAATCTGCACCCTCACCCTCTGGAACTCTCTCCCCACTTATATTTAAATCTGCTCTGACTCTTCAACATTAAAATCTCAGCTAAAAACTCACCTTTTTAAGTTAGTTTTTGATTTGTGATTGTACCATTGTTTTGTTTTGTTTAACCCAAAGTGTCTTTGAGATTTTGAAAAGCGTTATCTAAATAAAATGTATTATTATTATTATTATTATTATTATTATTATTATTATTATTATTATTATTATTATTATTATTATTATTATTATTATTATTATTATTTCCCATTAAGTAGACATTATCTGATCACAACTCTCCAAACATAAAATCAATATGTGGAAATATTTTTGTTACTTGTCACAAAAAGAAGAAGAAGAAGAAGAAGAAATCACCTGCAAGGATATTCTGAAATAAATTGATCTTTCTGATCCTCTCTTGGACATCTAAATGTGATTTTGGTACACTTACAATGGCTGTCCAGTGGGTGGAAGTTTGGGATGACTTGTTGAGGTCCACTGAAGTGGTTAATGTTAAACCAATCCAACACAACCAATGAATTTAATGAAAAGGCTTTGTAACAGCCTCTGCATGACAGGGTTAACCCCACATCCAGGTCACACTAACTCACCTGAACTGTTGACTGTAGCCCCAGCAGGAGCTCCAGCTTTTCTGACGCTCTTCTGTCTCCACAGGGGGCGCTGCAGACATCATCCAGGAGTTACTCCATCCAGGCATGAACACATTGTTTATCCTTGACATCATAGATGTGTCAGGGCTGTCTGAGCTTTCTGATAGCGTCTCATCATCTGACAGATCGTCTTCTGACTCGTACTCTGACTCCTCATCTGTCTCATCCTCTGAATCATACTCTGTCCCATCGTCTGTTTGATATTCTGTTTCAATTTCTGCCTCTGAAAGTTTCCATGAGTCCTCCCAGTCCTCTAACTCCTCCTGTTTGACAGCCACAACAGAAATGATATTATTAATATGATAAAAAATTGATGATGGTCATTTAATATCTGCCTTAATGTGTAACAAATGAACTCAAAGGATTAAAAAAATCAAATTGATATTGATCCTCACCTCCTCCTCTAGTTGTTGCAGGTCAGAAAGCTTGTCACTGATCTCTTGTTCATAATCTGGCCAAATTTCATCCCATTCAGGTTTGTACTGTCTGAAGGGAAAGTTCATAATCTTCCATGTTCCAGCCCAGGGCGGCAGTCCATACACCTTTATCTCTGCTTTACCAACATATTTTCTCTCATATAACGTCTCCCACTGGAACTGTTTCTCCTCAGGGGGCTCCAACTGAGCTGGACTCTTCACCTAGGAACAAGAACAGTTAAAGAGAGGTCAGAAAGGTCAGCTGAGCACTCTAAATAATGCTAATGCTTCCTCTGTAAGTGAAAGTTTTCAGCTTCAGTTTAAGTTAAGTTAATCATAAGATGAAAGCAAGAAACAGGCAGCTCTTCGATCTCTCAGATGTGAACACATGTTGACCTGCTACTGT
The DNA here is from genome assembly GCA_030710495.1 of Labroides dimidiatus. Lineage (NCBI taxonomy): Eukaryota > Metazoa > Chordata > Actinopteri > Labriformes > Labridae > Labroides > Labroides dimidiatus. The sequence goes on from CM061157.1 coordinate 7,353,911, forward strand.
TCAAGTTTAGGGGCTGTTTACACAAGAACAGTTTTATGACGAAACACAAATGTTTTGTTGCATTTTGGCCTCTTGTTTACACAGAAACAGCGTTTTAGTTGACCTGAAACAACGTTTATAAAACTCCCTCCAGAGTGGAATTTTTCTGATATGCTAAAGCTTCCATTGCCATGTAAACAGCAAGCCAGAGTTTCCAGTGAACATACGTCATGCTTCATTTTGTACATGCACATTTCATTGTGGGAACTTTAAATTCCATGTGTGAACCGGACAACAATGACAGTAAGAATGGCAAACATCTGTTGAATCACTTCTGCACTCAGATAAGCTGTATTCAATAATACAGATGTTACCAGATGTTCAGCCCACCTCTTCTTCAGCAGAAGGCTACCAGAAGACTCTACAGTTATATCACCAACTACAGGCCTGGTATGCAAACAACAGCATTTCAGTCCCTCAGTGTTTCCATGTGAACGCAGTTTTTTTTCTCTGCGTTTTCGAGTGAAATGCTGAGAAGCATTGTTGTATAAATAGGGCCTAAAGTGTTAAAAACTGGAAAAAAAACATTGTGGGTATCTGCAGTATCCTCGACTTCACTGGAACCTTTGGGACTTACAGGATTTGCTTATGAACCTAAAACAGGGGTCCCCAAACTTTTTCCTGTGAGGGCCAAACTCTGATTATGACATGGCCTGTATTTGGTGGCAATGGTTAAACATGACCTACAAATATTTGACTCACAGATTCATCAGGAAAGCAAACACCTCTTGTGTTTCTAACGTCATCCAGATGCTCCAAATCCAATTCAACTGCATTCTTTAAGTGTGAAAGCAGATCATATTTCTGGTCTGTTTGTAAGACAAAAAAAAAAATTCAATACTTGTGTTTGAAAAATTCATCTCTGATCAGAATCTCATTGCTGATTATCACAATTACTACAACACTTGCCATGGCTGGTGTGAATTTGTGTTAATTTGTGTCCGTGCATTGACCTTGTGTGTTATCTTGCTCAAAAAAAAAAGGATTCACATTGTTTAAAATAGAATGTCTGTTGGGGGAAACACAAATCTTAAAGCTATCAAAACCAGCTTTTGCTCTTCTCCGGTTCTTGCTGTGCTTTAATCTGAGAACTGAACTGAATTGGTTTAGCTGAGTATATTTCGGTGTGAAGACTTCAGATTGTGTCGTTCTTAGTACCTGTTTCCAGGAGCGACTCCATCTCTCAGCAGGCGTCATCCACACATCCTCAGGTTGGCACTCTGTTGGTTTGTACTTCCTGTTGTTGGTTAGCTCTATGGTCGTGAATCCTGGGATTCTGGCTTTTAGTTCTTTGGCCTTTAGGTAGAGATACTTTGGAGGCTTCAGACTCATCCAGGAATCTTTCCAGCATATCCGAAACACATCCACCTCTACTTTACGTTTTGCCCGGCGAAGTTTAGGTGGATCTTCTTTCTTTGGAGGAGGTGGAGGAGGAGGAGGCTCCGGTTTGGCTTTGGGTGGAGGGGGGACGACCCTGAATTTGATTTTTGGCTTGTTTTCTTCTTCATTTTGGCCACTGGTGACCTTCTTAAAGTCTCCAGTAGCAACAAGGGACCAGTGATAATTCCACTTTGAGCCTGCTCTGCAGAAAACAACAACAACAAAAGGTCAAATCAGACTGGGAGGATGGGTGGACACAGGGAAGAAGGATTTTCTTTGGTTCAATGCAAAACATAGAAAAAAGAAGGTAAATTTTGAGGATCACACTTGTGCATCTCAAGAGGTTCTTGTCTATGTAGGTCTCTGACACTTTACTGGTGGTGAGGCTGGACAAGGGAGCATTTCAATCAAGAAACCAAATATTCCCATTTCCACACACTGTTCCTTTGGAGGAGCTGTAAGAACTATCCGTTTGAAGTGGATTGTAGCAACATCTTTGGTCTGAATCACGTGCACACTGTTGTGATGACACAACAAGGTGTGTGTTTGTTTTGAAAAATGAATGAAGATCAGATCTTCTTTTTAACACTACTTTTCTTTGTTCAAGACAACTTTTTACTGAATACAATGCGACAAGTGTATTACCAGTTATGTAGAGCTATTCTTTGAAATGTGACAAGAAACAAACTTTGTAAGTTTGTATTGTGGTTTAGCAGCCAGCTATATTTAGCGTCCGGTGATTTGAGACTTATCTATAGGTTAATGTGTAACAAAAGCAAATCCTTGTTATGTCCTGCCAGTGCTCATTTACGAATCAGAGCTAACATAACCTCACTCTTCATTTTATTGACAGACTCTCAAGTTTGATCAGATCACTGCAGAATAACTGCTGCATGTGGGTTGGAATGAACATCATAGTTTGTGGTTTAGCTTTAGCCCATGCTCTGTCAATCTCCTGGTTAGCTTTCTTTTGCACTTCTGGCCTTTTTTTTTAATGCCAGACCCGCTCCAGTGTCCAACATTACTACAAAATTGATTCATTCATTTTCTATACTGTTCAGGGTCGTGGGTGGATGGAGCCTATCCCAACTGACTTACGGTGAGATACTTCATAATCAAAAAAATCATTTTCAGCAGAGACAGACTTGTCACAACCATATATTCAATCATTTCTGTGTGATTCTTACATTTTGTTTGTACTTTGCTTCTTCCATTCAGCTTCCTGTTTGTTCTGGTCTTCCACATTCTTAGCGATCTTCTCCCACTGGTCTCTCAGCGTCCCATTACTGAAGGACCTCCCCCCCTGCTTTTTTGACAACATCCTGTTGCCTTAAAAGAAAGTAACAAAAAACAGTCAGTAAATGAAAACAAAAGGAGGCAGAAAACCTGTCAGTGAGGGGACCAGGTTACTGGAGTATAACCTGTTGGAAAATATAACCACTCCAGAGGGCTTAATAGCTATGATTCTTTTCAAGATATAAATTACCTAACTATCTCTGCAGGTCAGAAATAAAACATAACTCCACTTTTGAATCAATCTGTGATGATGTTACCATATACAAAATCCAAAAACAACAACATCCATATGGGTCTTTAAATTAATATTTAGAAATAGGCCATACAATCAGTGCGTTATGGAGAGCGGTGTGTAACACAAAGCTAACACACTTTAATCCCCATCTCTCTGCAGGGTGGTCTGTCAGGCTCAGCAGTGTCTGATGTGATAAATGAAGATGACCTCAGCATAAAATGATGAATTAAAATTAGCAATAGAGCTCAGGCTTTTCTGTGCAAGATGAAATCCAAGAAGCCCCTGATGCAAACTGATGAGAACAAACAAACAGGGGACTGTGAAAGAGCACTTCCTCTGCTGCGTGAATAAACATCTTTTTGCACACTTTTAAGTTGTGGCTTTAATTTCCAGTTTTCTGTTGTTCAAATATCCTCAAATCTTTGTGGTTCATGTTTCTGACGTCTTGTGTTGAATCTGTAACAAGTTAATAATTAAAATTTCATACTATGTCCTGACTGATAGTAACAACCTCCAGTCTGATGTGATTATACTAGCTTAGCATTGGCTGGTCTTTGTTTGTGTTTTTATTTACAGACTCAAGCAGCATCATAATCCAAACTGATGGAAGATTTGAAATGTCAAAAACTTGCAAACCCAGTATGTACTTATGGGGATATCAAAGTTGTTATTTAAACTACCCAACACTTTATTTTAACCACTTTCTAACCAGCTAAATATGTCAGTATGACATATACATACTCCACTGCCCATAGTATTGACAGCTGATCTTGCTGGACTTATGTACTGACATTGTGTTTTTATTTAGCTCAGGATTGAACTTATTTAAGGTGACTGTGATGCACTGCCAAGCAGTAACCTCCGGTCTTAAAATATGGGACAATGCTGAAGTGCTAAAATCTGCAGATTGTTGAGTGTCCACTTGAGGCTGGCTATGGAAGTACTGGAAGTCACAAACACACCAAGCACAAAAAAGGCCATTTTCACCACAAAAAAACATGTTTACAGCCTGGTATTTTTTTTTTTTGTCGACAGTCTAATCTCTTCTTAACTCTCCTTCCTGATGTATTTTACTATTCCTGAAAAAGACTACACAAGAACAGCAGCTGTCAGTCATTGTTAAATGAGACATAAAACTCAGTTTTTAAAGTCTAATAACTACTGAAAAAGACCTTTCAGAAAAATTAGGTCATGAACACAATGCAGCCCAATAATATCTAAATATCACCACAGCACACAGATGTGAGAAACATTTCTACGAGATGTATTCATTTTTTTTTAATTTTGACCACAGCCCATCTGGAATGAATAGAGAAACAAAGTTTTTGACTTGTACTGCAGCCAGCCACCAGGGGGAGCAGTTTTTGTGGCGACCTCAGTTTGAGACATCGAGATGATGTCCATTTTATTACAGTCTATGGATAAAACTTATCTGTTCAGAGCTCTTTAATAAGTAGGATCAATAATCTTCTTTTTTTAAAACTTGTATGCTTTTTTCATTTTTTGCCATTAAAACCTACAAGGAGTTTAAGTTATAATGGCGTAGCCCTGTGGTCAGCAAAGTTGCAAGAAAAAGTGCAATACACACTTCTCATGGTATGACATTTTATTTGTAGTAACCACACCCCACCTTTGTGCTGTGGAACATTTTTATCATGATTTTTTTTTTTTTTTAGATTACTTCTATAGCAACTATTCAGTAACCAGGTAATATATAATCATGTAATACAAAAAATAAACTTTCATGCAGCAATGAAGAAAACATGGCACTTTTGTAGATACACTTTCCTGACCACAAACACTTTTCATCTTTAGTTTACTGTATCATTCCCAGCTGCTACAAACAAAACTAAAGGGTTAACACCACAGCGCTCCTCGACACGTGGAGACAAACTATAAAATCAGAGATCCCTCTATAGGCTCTGGGGCTGGCTTTGATGGTCACATGACGCTGACCTTACACGTTATAGCATACCCTCCAGGATTTTTAGCTTAGCTATAGCTTAGCACAAAGATTTCCAACACAGCTCCTTCTAAACTGAAACAGTATTCATCCACAACACTGCAGACCTATGGCGCTCAGGTACTTTACTTGTGTATGAGTTATTAAACTTTAAGTATAAACATAAAAACGTAAACATATCCTGACTCACCTTAGGTCTCCGTGTCTCTCACAGACTGTTTGTCTGTATGTTTACATCCAATAACAGCGAGCATGAAGGTGAACCACAGTCTCTGTCCACGTTTTGTCTCCGAGCCGGTCTGTCTCTTATCTTTACTGTCTCTAAAAAGGTACCAGTCTGTCCTCCTGCCTGTCTGTCTGTCTGTCTTTGGCTTGTTTGTGCAGTTAGATTTTTATCGGCTTACACAGTCTGTCGTGTATGTCTGCTCTGGGGTGAGAAGGCTTCCCTCCTTGCTATTTTTACATCCTACGTTAACAGATCCAGAGCTGCAGCTCTAAATTTAGTGTCAAATGCGGCAACAAGAGGAGCAGCCGCCTGCCTGGGAATATAGAGCAGTTACTTTAATTAAATAAAAAAACACTTATGTGAAATGGATCTTTATTCAACAGGTGCACAAATTAGACAAACAAGACAGGTCTTAGCCTGTCTGAGCCAATCAGAATCCAGAGCTGTGAGCAAACAGGGGGACGTGCAACTTGCTGGAACAAAGTGGTGACATACATTACACTGGACAGGATCCATGAGAAGACTTTCTCTAAAGACACCTCCCCCTGCTGGTGAGCTGCCAAGCATTGTGAGAATTGGCAGGCAGCTCTTGGTGTACAGTTTCAGGGTTCCTGCAGTCCATGAACTTGAAGCACACCATCAAAGAAGGACAAAATTACCTTCAGGTAGATATTTATCTCTGCTCACTTCCATTATATAGACGTATGAAACATTCTGGGGTCAGAATACTGTATTTGCCCCCAGCTGATATCAGGTATGTTCAGCTTTGACCAGCAATGTTGCTGCTTCAAGCAACACAAAAAGGAATGTGTGTGTTTGACTACAAACTGGTAATGTGATACGTGTGTCAGGTCAGCGGAGGTGGTCATTTTTTCTGTACAGGGTGTCAGTAACTGAGCTTTGGTGGAGACATATGAAACACCAGCAGTTCAATCAACTGTGCACAGGTTGAATAAGTGTGTTCAGCCTCTTGAACATAAGCGCTACTGAAACTTTTTCAAATTATTCCCCTTAAATCTCAAAACAGGACATGATACGGTCGCCGTGAAAGCTTCAAGGTAATCTTCACATTTTTTTATGCCAATATAAACAGATAGATGTGCAGACATTTCCTCTGTAGAGGTCTCGAAATGATTTTTGTTCTTCAGTCTGGGATCTTTTTATTCATCCTGTTAGTTGGGTTTGTCACTTTTCACTCACTCTGATTTCACAGAAATTTTACAAGAGGGTTGTCAGGTAAAGTCAAGACAAAATCAAAACAAAGACAGAGAAAAAACCCTCCTATTTCCAGTTACACAATCAGCCTTCTCAGATTTAGATACTCTGAGTTCTGTTTTTGTGTGAGTACAGCTGGCTGAGCATGCAACTTGTGCAAAGGTTGGGTTCCCGCTGCAGTAGGCAAGGACAAATGCTCTGAAAAAGTTTTATCCCAGAGGTCAAAATGTAAGTCTAAGTATTTCTCAAGAAAGGGTGCACCTACAGAGACAGAAACTACAAATGTGCTCTTTGCCAAGCCCCTTCAGATCAGAAGGCACAGAGTGACTGTTCTTAGAAACACTGGCCTTTGGAATATCCAAGTACTTTCTGCTCTTTTACGGCAAAAGCTAATATAGATTTATGATTTTAGGACAATATGCAAGTCAAAAATACTGCATTGTGATGTTTTTGGCTTATATGTGCAGCTGCTTCTGCAATAAAACTGAAACTAAATATGACTGGATGTGAATACTTGAAACCTTTATCACCCTGCTGTGTTGAATAGATAATAATAATAATAATAATAATAATAATAATAATAATAATAATAATAATAATAATAATAATAATAATAATAATACATAGTAAATGCATCTGTTACCTTGGTGAATACATCTTATAATTTCTGATAGAAATTATGTTAAATATTAAATAAAAATGTGCAAAACAGAAAAATAAATTAGGATTATCACTGGAGGAGTGATCATAATTCCTGTTTTACATCCTCTTCATGTCATCTGTTTTTACCTCCTTGTCCTTACTGATAACAGTTGAGAACCAATAATGTTTGTAAACAAATAATTCTTCAGGAAGGACAGAGTCTGACATCTGAAATAAAGACTCAAGGTTCAATGAGGAGCTGAATGATTCAGCAGTCGGCCATCTGCACTTCACCTGATGTGTCAGTGAGGGGCTGATTATGCAAGAACGAGAACCGTCAGTCCAGCTGCTGGGGCAGGCAGGGCAAAACAGTGTGTGTGTGTGTGTGTGTGTGTGTGTGTGTGTGTGTGTGTGTGTGTGTGTGTGTGTGTGTGTGTGTGTGTGTGTGTGTGTGTGTGTTCAGCATACTTCTGCAACGACTTAACTCAAAGTCATATGTTATACTGGTCTTAAAATCTTAATCTATTATATGCTGTCGTGGGATCAAATGTGTGATGATGGAGGTTGTCATGGTGCTTTTGTTGACTTGTAACACAGTAAAATAATCTGGAGGAGTGATCAGAGGCCTGTAGTATGAAGCTGGATTTTCTCTTCTTTAGTTAACTTCTGGGTCAACCCTGGATTTTCTGTCCTATGAAGTTGGTTCACTCCTTACTGGGATGAATCACCGTGGTAACATATGCTGAACAGCTAACCTGCTCTGGAGCAGGTTAAGATCTGGATAAGAGATCAACGAGAAGAAAAACAACACCTCCTGACCAATCAGCTCTTGGAAAAGACCCTGCCCATTTTTAGAAGATCCTGTTGATGTTGGTGGACAGAGCGCTTAGGAGAGAGCGTTTATAGGGAGAGATGCGATCCTTTAGATGTTCAAGATGACATCCTGAACACGAGATTCAGATTTTCATCAAATGGACTGAACTTCATTTGTCAGCTGATGGATCCATAAATAAATAAATTCAGTTGATTTCATCCAAACATCAGAGACAGAGTGAAGAAATAAAGCCTCACTGACCGCTTTGAAGGAGGTTTTTGTTCTCCAAGTCTGTTTATCTCCACTGTTTGCATCTTAAATAATGATGTTAATAATAATGGTCACACATGGCAGAACTGTAGAAACAGGGATTTATGAAACACACAACTACATGAGAATTGAAGAATCAATATTAATTTCATTTATTAATATTCTAACACAAAACACGTTTACACGGGTTGCTGAGTCTCAAAGTTCAGTGGAAAATATAAACCAAAGTTTGAGTTGAGGTTTTCCGTACCAACCCTGCCTTTAAGTCAACTCAGGTAACAGAGAGATCCCAGATGTTTTAATCCAGCTTTGTAGTACAGGCCACAGGTCAGAGCCTACGTACCAAACACACACAATGATCTGCTGCAGTTAACATTTCACAGCATTACAACCTGATTCATCCAATGAAACTTTGGTTAAGTTAAGGCAACATTTATTTACAAGTAGTGAGAGTTCAAGTATGAGATCCTCACACAAACCTATACTCTGTCTCCCGCTGAAGTGAATTATATTTTAGGTATGAATGAACACTTGTTTGTCCTTGTGCAACATATTTAGCACATACTAAAGCTGGAGACGTGTAGCTGGGGGTCATTTTTCAGGGTTCATTTTTTCCTGTGAGGTCAGACAGCAGCAGGAGACCCATTCACCTGTAACAGGATCCTCTGGTCATCTTGCTGCTGTTGGCAGTAAACTGCAGACCAGGCAGGTCTCAACCAGCCTCTGCTGCTGTTTGTACATCAACCACTGAGTTTATGTTCAAGGAGCCTTTGTGATACTGTCATCAGGTGCCATTGTGTATCAATCTGTGGATTTATGAATTTATTTACTAGACATTTGAAGTCATTTGAAAAAAAAAAAAGAGAAATATCCAAGGCTGGCCACATACTAGATTATTTTAGGCCATAGTTAGAGCTTTTACTGAATTTGCTGCATTTGTTGAATGAGTTTTAAAAAATAGTTAAAACAAACAATTTTTTGTGTTGTGTTTGTTTTATTGTTTAAAGCTTTAGTAATGTGTTGCAATTAAGAATTTTCTAACAATAGATGTCTGATAAATGTCAAAACAGATTGTATTTGTTGTGATGTTGAGATTTCCCCATTCTGTCTTTATGGTCAATAGTTTCCAGGTAGCAACATCTGGTGGACACTAGAGGAACTGCAAAAAAAATTTATAATCTCTGACGGCCACGCGTCCTTTAAGATCCGGACTCGGAAAATCTTGTCAATTTTAAATATTCTTTGTGAAATGTTTGCATTAGTGCAACCTTCCAATTTATTTTTCTTCCAAGTTTTTACAATTTCAGAAGTATTTATATGGATTTTTGCTCCCTTCTTAGTCTCTTTTATCTGTTCTTCACTCTTACTCTGTGCACATTTTCCAGAAACTCCTTGTATTGTTATATTGTTAATCCCTTCAACCATCTTTCTATAAACTCTGTCTTCAGTCTCCTACTTTTTTCCTTTTATTCTCTACATTTGTCTAACAATGATCATTATTTACAGGAAAGGTTTTTTTTTAATTTACAGGAAAGTTTCTAGCTTTCGTTCTTACTTGTTTTTTATCTTTCTTACACGCACATATGGCTTAAATATTTTATGGTAAGTGGACTAAATGTTTATTTATATGTGTATTATGATGATGAACACAATTCGCTTGTTTATGAGCTCACACTTTGCATTGAAACAATCAAATATCATTGTTACAGACTTTAGTCTTTGTGTTTAATGCTGCAGTTCTTTGCTGAATAAGGGATAACCAAGTGAGGGAAAGTTAAGAACTGTAGAGTAACAAGGATCCTTTGGCTTCCAAGTGACCCTTCAATTACTGTCATGTTACTTAACACCTTTAACCTCTCACTGACATGCACATTCTGAATACAGCAAAACATGTTTATAATCAAACTTTGCTGTTTGATTTATAGAGTAAAATTATTTAATCATCTTCTATACAGCTTATCCTGTTCAGGGCCGCGGGTGTCTGGAGCCTATCTCAGCTGTTTTGGGGCGAAAGGCTTGGTACACCCTGGACTGGTCTCCAGTCAATCACAGGGCTGACACACAGAGACAGACAACTTTTCACACTCACACCTACGGGCAATTTAGAATCACCAATTGACCTGATGAGCATGTTTTTGGACTGTGGGAGGAAGCTGGAGTACCTGGAGAGAACCCACACATGCATGGGGAGAACACGCAAACTCCACACAGAAAGGCCACTGGGCTAACTGGGATTCGAACTGGTGACTTTCTTGCTGTGAGGCTGCAGTGCTAACCGTTGTTCCACTGTGCAGCCCCAGTAAAATTATTTTTCATTACAAAAAATTTGAATGAATTTTAGTTCTCATCTAAAAGGAAAAAAATCATCTGAGAGATGGTTTGAATCTTAAAAAATCTGTTAGTTAGGACATTCGACATTCGTCAAGGTCAAGGTGCCACTGAACTGTCCCAGTAGCTAAGGACAGGAAAAATCAGATGGTACTAGAAAGAGTACACACATCTGCATAGAAAGTACACATTACTGAACACAAGGGAGAATATTAACCTTCTTCTGTCGAGAAAGCTCAAAGAAAATTGGCCCCTAGGAATTATAGTCCTGAGGCCTGTACTACAAAGCTGGATTTTCTCTTAGCGAGATAACTTCTGGGTTAACCCTGGATTTTCTGTACTACGAAGCTGGTTCACTTCTTACCAAGATGAAACACCGTGGCAACTTATGCTGAAAGTCTAACCTGCTCCGGAGCAGGTTAAGATCTTGATAAGAGATCAACGAGTAGAAAAACAACACCTCCTTACCAATCAGCTTTCTTGTAAAAGACCCTGCCCATTTTTAGAATATCCTGCCGATGTTGGTGCGCAGAGCGCTCAGGAGAGAGAGCGAATTTTTAGGAAGAGATGCGATCCTTAAGATGTTCACGATGTCATTCTGTACAAGAGATTCAGATTTTCATCAAATGCACTGAACTATATTCATTAGCTGATGGATCAATAAATAAATAAATTCAGTTGATTTTATCCAAACATCAGAGAGAGTGAAGAAATAAAGCCTTGTCACTGACCGCTTTGAAGGAGGTTTTTGTACTTGTTCCCCAAGTCTGTTTAGCTTCACTGTTTGCATCTTAAATAATGATGTTAATAATAATGGTCACACATGGCAGAACTGCAGAAACAGGAATTTATCGAACGCGCAACTACGTGGGAGTTAAGAATTAATATTAATATTAATTTTATTTATTAATATTCCAACTCAAAACGCGCTCAGACAGGTTGCTGAACCTCAGAACTCAATGGAAAATATAAACCAAAGTTTGGACACTGATGAAGAGCTCTGCTCCAAACGTCTGTGCCATAATTAAGTCAAACTCAGTGATCAGAGTGCTGTCCGTTTATATTGTCCTATGAATTAATTTTCGATAATCTCATGAATTACGCATTAACATAGTCCGCAGTTTTTTGCCCGCATTCCTTCCTGGATTTTGCTGCGATAACAGTATTGCTTTTAGCCTCTGTTTAAATTCTTTGTATTTCTAAAGAATAACTGTCTGCTCCTCCACGGTAAAGTAGGCTGCTCTGCAGGTTTTCTCCTGTCTCTTCATGTCTGTGATTGGTCAGACGCTGCAGACCCCACCCTTTAATGTGAGCGCGCACTGATCAAGGCTGGAAGACTCTGGATTGACTCAGCGAGTTGATATCCAGCTTCGTAGTACCGCTTATCAGGACTGCGGATGTCTCGTTAAGTCAACCCAGAAAACGGAGAGAGATCCTGGATGAGTTAATCGAGCTTCGTAGTACAGGCCTCAGGTTCTATGGTACATATCTCAGTATTTTAAAAATGCATGTTTATAGGTGGAATTTAAAAATGCACAAACAATAAATGACAATGATTAATGTTGTTTAATGACAGTATAGTGGGAGATGTTAAATAGCAGTATACATTTACTTTGATATTCAGAAAAAATAAAACTCTTTTATCAATAAATCTTGACTTCCTGCTTGTATAATACGGAAGTTTATAAATGAAGTTTTATGTAAACTCACAAGAAAAAGATGTTACACAATCACAAAAAAATCCTTATCCAAGCAAAGTGTTGGTATTCAAACTTTCTGTCTTGATCTGTTGTTTGAAGTCAGATTTAAAGTTTATCTTTCAGCTTACTTGACTGAGCCTAACATCAACCGAACATGTCTTCTATCTGGTCTTTATGCCATTCGTTGGTGGGTATGGTGGAATGAGACACTTCCACGACTCATTCCAACTTTTGAAGGAGATAACAGGCATCCTCTTCATATTGCCTGACTTAACCAAGAATTTCCAGGATTCTACCCACTCTTCATAGAACTTATCATCGTCTTCCTCTTTGCTTGGTATCTTGGCTGGAGCAGCACCTCTCTTGGGCCTTGGCTGGGTTTTTCCTAGCAGGTGGCATCCCACCCATGTCCTGTCTGCTTGTTTCTCTTTCTCTAATTTAGAGTATAAATCTATTCTTGAGTTGATATGTTTGATAATAATCACCATGGGATCAACAGGTTGCTTGAACTTCATGTTGTTATTGAACTGGGAGCTGGCACCTTGACGGAACCTGTGGGAGGATCCCCATTGATTGAAATTGGCCGGGCTATTGCTAAACTTAGTGTTGATTTTGTTTGGAGTGGTCATTCCTCTAAACCACATGACTGTATACTGAGATGGGCTTGGAGAGGACTGCACCCAGGGTTGCTCCAATTGTGGCATAGGGTTGGCAATCCTGAAACATCTCCCCCACTTTGAGCCATGGCCATTGGTAGTGGTGTGTTGCTGCTGAACGGTGGTGCTCATATTTTTCCCAGTTGTTCCTGAAGATCCATAAAAACTTGCTGTGTGACTGAGAAGGGGCCCAGATTTCCATGAGGAATTCCACTGTTTCTCTGGATAGCGCTCCCTGAACATCTTGGTGTCAAAAGACCGGCTCATTTTTGCTTGGGCTCTCTGCCAGGAAATCCATTCTCTCTGAGGCTGGATCTCCATTAACACACTCAGACGATTCTCTCTGGGCATCTGGTCTGCCATACGCTCTGTGTGGAAGATGGACCACTGCCAGGCTTCCCTCCATTGGGTTAAGGAAGGTCTGTCATGGCGGAACCGAGTTTCTGAGATCATCCAGGCCTCCTGCCAGTCAGAATTTGACCTTACATACCTCCTATGTGCCCACGAGTTATCAGAATGGTGCATATTTGGCCTTCCTTGGCTTGTTTGTGCTCTTTCCTGGCCAGGTCCAGCTTGGCGCTGGTGCCTTAAAAACCTCCAAGACTGCTCCCAGCCTCGCTCTGTGGTTGGGCCATTCTTAGGGAGTTCTACAGGAGCAAAGTGGTTCCACTCTCTTGCACGATCCACTCGAATTTGGGGCATGGTGGTCCAACCCTGCTGCCAATGTTCAGGCTCCTGATGCAGGGGCTGGCAGTTGTATTTCCATGAATCTTTCCACTGTGAGGCAGCAGGCATCCTGTCTCCTCCCCTCTCTGGTGCTCTGAAAGGCCTGGAAGGGTCAGGTCTGTACCTTCTTCTCTCAGTCCTCATTCTGTGTTTCACTGTCCTCCAGGAGTCCTTCCATTCTGAGGTGGGATAGACATTCCCCATATGTTTCAAACGAAGGAGCTGAGATTGGGTAAATTCTCTCTTTGGATGATACATCACACTGTGTTTCAGTTGCTCATAACGTGGGTCTACATTCCCTGGTGTTGAATGATGGTCCTTCCCCTTACTCTCTACCTTCTGAAAATGAGAAACAGCCTCCTGTGAAAGTTTCAGGATTTTCGCTATTTCTTCACATGGTTTTGAGTTGTTTTTTGTCACCTGCCAAGACTTGGTCCACTCAGAGAGAGCCTGAAATTCATCCCAGAGCTGGGAATAAAGACTTTTGTACTTTTTCTCATGAGACTTGAGGCTGACTTTGTATAGGTATGACTCTTTATGATGTCCATTATCACAGTAGGTGGTCATTTCATCTTTGTATTCATGCTTCATAGAGGTTTTAGAATTCATGCTGTTGTTATGGACCATCATGGCTGCTCTCCATGAATCAACCCACACTGGGCCGAGAGATCTTTTGACTTGGGTCATCATGACATTGTTGCGTCCATGATGGTTTGCAAGTTTCCAACCCTCCAACATGGCACTCATGTCTTTATCGTTATCTTGCTCCACTGGACCATCATTTGGAGCAGTAAAACCATCCTCCTCATTTGGCTTGGTAGCCATCCATGACTCATTCCACTCTGATGTGCACAGTTCTTCATTTTGTTGCTGAGTGTGCTCCAATTCGCTGAACCATTTGAAGAAATTTTCTCCATCCACAGAAGATTTATCCTTACTGGTTTTGTCATTTTTCTTCCAGGAAATATGCCACTCATCCTCAGGAAGTCTCAGGTCCAGATCTTGTGATTCCACCACCCTGGTCTCAAGTTTTTCCCAGAGTTTTAAATTCTTAGGATCCATCAAGTTGGGCCCATTTTTCCAAGGCATGCCAGCTTCACTGTAAGGCTGCTGCGTGGCAAACATCCAGCACTGGCCCCAGTCTGATCGTGCCTCATCAACCTCTGCTGGCGGTTGCAAGGATTTGTTATACTTCCATGACTTCCCCCACACCATGGTTGAAGGCTGACCTTGGTTAATGAACATGAGTAGCTGAAGCCTCATAAGGCCCTTGTCAGGCATCTTTTTGTTGGTGGTGGAGGGGCCTCTACTTGGGACTCCTGGTCTGCCTGAGACTGCTGGTCTGCTGATTGGACCTGCACCTGGAGCGCCACGAGGAAGAGGAGGTGGAGGCTGAGGCTTCTTGGTCTTCCAGATATTGTCTTCTTCCTGAATTTCAACACTTCTAGGTTTCCTCTCCGGCCTTTTGTAGTTTCCTTGTCTTGCAGCCAATCGGTTTGCCCAATCCTTGTTGATACTGTGGAAACAATGTTCGAAACAAAATATTAAAAAAACCCTCTGAACACTCAAGCAAATACAGGAATTACAACCCTTTACTCAACAATGAGAAGCTTTTTAAATACATTCAAATAAACAATGTGAGATAAGATTTTTTAAAGGTTTGATTTGTTTAATTAGCTGTTGAAGCAACATTGGAGAAGAAAAATTTGGAGCAAACTTTAAAAGCAGTTCTGCCTTTATTGATAGTAGAGCTAAAGAGAGGGGACAGTGGGGCATAGCATTGGGAACTGCAAGGGTCATGACCAGGGCTCAAACCAGCTGTGCATGGTGTGGGACTAAAATGTTGGGCTGGCAGCCCAGTGGCCCACATTTTAACTACCTAAACACAGCTGCTTGACTTTGATGGTGACTTAGGGCCAAAATAACCTTTTATGTATGTCTTACTGTACAGTAATGAAGGTGGGGTTTGATGCTGGGTTACAGTATGAGTAATGTATTTATAGACAGAGTCCAAAAGTGTGAGGTTAGAGGTATATATAGCTGCTATGTTTATACTGAGGCAAGCAGTGTGTGTGTGTGTGTGTGTGTGTGTGTGTGTGTGTGTGTGTGTGTGTGTGTGTGTGTGTGTGTGCTGTAGCATGGCTGGGAGCAGGCATCTCTCACAGGCAGAGCGTAGCGGGGAAGAGGGACTGTGGGCCTGGATAAGGGATTCCAAGTAAGCAGGAACTGTTCTAATCACTGTTCTCGAAGAGCTTTGAATTTAAACATAAAAATCATACTTTGTTCACAAGAAACTAGAACAATGGTGTTGATCAGTAAATGGGCCATGCTGTGTTGGGTAAATTCCAGTTCTACACAAAGTGCATCTCTAAACTTGGCAATTTCATGTAAAAAATGTACATAAATGATTATTTCAACTTAAAATTACAGGTACATTATACATTGATAACAGTTTCTCATTCAAAGATTCAATAGAATAATCAGTGGACTATTCCTGTATGTTATTTTTCTACTTTTCATTGTATGAATTAACTTTTTTTACTTGTGCAAAACATTTTTCTACAACTAAATATTCCTGTGAAAGTGCAATATACTTATATACTCTTTTTCCGAGAGTGCAGATTACAGTATCTTTTTACAAGTGTGTATAACATTTTTACTGGCAGATATTCTTTAGAGTACAATAATTATTTATTTCTGTGCATGCTGAAAGAAGGGCTGACAGCATGCTAACATTCAATATTCATTTTAAATATCAAAAGACCTCTATATCCTCTAGTGTGCAGTATATTTTTCAGAAAATATATACATTATTTATAGTGCAAAATATATTTTTACAGGATAATATTCATGATCTTCCTTGTAGTATTAATATTATTCCTTGCAGCAACATTTTTTTCTGTGTAATGTGCATTATCCAATATGCAATTACATTTTTTAACCGTAAAACAGTCTATTATCTTAATAGATAATTGTATAATTACAATATTCCTTTTTTTCGTTCAAGTTAATTTTTTCCTTGCATGTATCATATCTAACATGTAATACATGTTTTTCTTGGAAAAAAAAATCTTCTCCTGTGAATAGCCTGTTAACATACAAAATCAGTTCATGTATTTGTACGTATGTACGATTTAAAGACAAGAAAATCTTGAATCTGCTGTTGAAAGCAGCTATTCTCCTCTGATTCATACCCTACCATAGTGTTTTTTTTCTCTCCACAGTTCCAGAGTTGTGACAGATGCTAAAATCTATTTCAGCACATGTTGATACTGTCTGAGGCATGCTGTTGGTGTTAACAACCATGGTTTTAGCATGCTGACAGTTTAAAGTTCGCTAACACTCTGTTAATGGTTGTGGAATAAACATCCCTGCTTCCAAACTATAGAAACTTTTTTGAACAAAGGATATGCTGCTTCAAGCAACAACTCAAATAATTTGTTCCTAAAACACTGGATTGTTTTATTCGTTTCAACAGAAACAGATTTAATTTAACTTTTCATTACAAGAACTTATATACTACTACTTATATAATCCCTTTCTTTTTCTGTTGTTGAGACTGACACTGCACAATAAAAAATGTTATATAAATTAAGGTTATTTTTTATATTGGGAACACATAGATACTAGAGTGTGAATGCATTAAAATTCAACTCTATCTCAAACCACATTTTTAAAATGAACATTTTACCATCATGAAGACAATTAACTGCGGGCTTGTGGGAGTAGCTTGTTTTTTTTTGCTGGGTGTCGACTTTCCAGTTGATTTAGTTACAATGGAGTTAATCTACGAACTATTTACTTGTGACTGAAACAGGGACAAATAAACTTGTAAAAGTGTTTGTGTAAAGATTCATTTTGTCACATACTGCAAGAACCATAGAGAGAAATTCATTTCTTTCACTTAACCCTGAGCCGTGGGAAAGTTTCCCTCAGTTCAGGGTTAACAGACTCAGAGTTTTCACTAAACCTGCTTTGTGAAACGGACCCCTGATAGTGTCCAGTTTAGTAAAATTTCATGAAAAAAATAAAATAAAATGGGGTCATTCTGAAAACTGTGCAGGCACAGACAGGCAGACATGTAGCCATACAGACTGATGCTTTCTGTTCTTACGAGGGCAGGGCGCTCTTTGATTTCCGTTCCTCCTCCTGCTGCAGCTTCTGTTCATACTCCCTCTCTCTGATCGCCCAGACGTTCTTCATGATGGAGGCATCACAGCCGACCGCCTCCACATTCCTCTCATTCGACATCTTGGGATTTATTCAGGCTCCCTGCACATACAAAGACAGTTAAAGAAGAAACCTCTACAAGTTGTTAAATTCAAAATTTGTTGTTTTGGGAATCATGCAGAGGAGGCGATGTACCTTAAAGTCTAGATCATCAGTGTTTGACACAGCAGGCAGCTCTCCCCCTATATATCTACTGCTGCAGAGGGTCAGTGGCTCACTGAAAGATGTCTGAGGGGCTGGCCTAACTAAAAATATAAAGCCCTCCTGCACACACACGCTCACACCAAGAAGACACCCTGACCTCCTTCTACAGACATATGAATCCCACATCAGGGACAGTGGTGGATCCTATATGTGATGCAAACTCTGCTGTCTATATGCACACGTTTGCCAAGTGGGACATTGCCATGGATGTATGTCCCATTATAACCCTGACTCACAAATCTTTCAAGCTTTGAGAGGGACCCACTTTCTTTCCAGAAAGGAATTCTGAATGTTTATTTAGTTATTTCAGACAGTTTTAGTTATCTTATTGCAGTTATAACACTAAACAAAAGAAAACAAATTCTATTTCAGGCTCATTAAGGGCCTCCCTCCCCATTTGGGCCCTGGGTAGTCAGTCCCACTTTACCCCCTACTCAGTATGCTTCACTGAGTAGTACAATAAAAAAAACAGCTTGCCAATAAAGACATTTTTACACAACTGTGCTCACTTCAGTCTGACTGGTTATTACATAATAATAATAACATTTCTGATCACATACTCAGGAGAACCAACCTTTGTCCTACCAATGGGCAGGAAGAAGTTCAGGAGATGTGATGAGACTTTAGTTACAGTGGGAAAGAGAAAAGAGACCAAAACAGCTGTGAAAAGACGCAAACCTTGAGCAGAACATAATATGGGGCATGATGGTGTTAATGGACTGATAGATGGAAAATAAAATGTCAAAGATGGCATTTACCAAACTGATGTCTGACTAAACTTGGAATCTGCAAAGAGTTGAAGCAGTGTTGGTCAAGTGTGACAGTTATTATTCATAAGTACGCATAAATAAGTTATTATTTAAAAAAAAGACTCCTCTTACAGTTATTTAGGGTCCTACACAATAAAAGAAACATGTACACGTTGGTCTCTCTCAAGCCTTTCCTAGAATGTGGAAGCAAAATAACGTCTGTAACTTCTGTAAAACAGCTTTAAAATCATAGAGGGCCAGCCCTCTTTCCAATGATGATGAACAAGAACAGAAAACATGTCAAAAATTGTAGAGTATAAAACAACCAACTAAAAAAGCTACAAACAAAGCTAGTATGATTCTTAAATAATGATTTTAAAAAACTGATGGTACCAAATATTCCTCTGTGTTGTGTATACACAGGGTCAAAACCTTGATTAAAGGACAATATGCAGATGCAATAAACAACAAACACATTATAACAGAGCTTTGCGTTTCAGGTTGACAATGTGGGTTTTTACTAGTTTGAAATAATCGGTTTTATTTTACAAGAAGAAATTGAAAAAGGTTTAAATCCTGTCTTAGATCTGTGTTGGCATCTGAAGGAGGATGGTGTGGAGCTGATGGGGTATAAAGTTTGACTGCAGCTCTGTTGGAGGGTATAAAGAGCAGTGTGTTAGCCTATTAACACCTCTTTATTTTTTGTGGTTTGTTGTAACTTGAAGCATTTCTTCGCACTTTATAAGGTTTCTTCTTCTTCTTGTTACTTCTTGATACTTACACACAGCTTTATTGGAAGACTTAAACGCTCTCAGGGGTAACTTGTTACATAATAAACATCTGAACATACTGCACTTCAAGTCAGCTATCTGCTGCTGCTGCTCTCAAAGCACAAACATAATCTCTGTGCAATGATATGCTATCCAAGGTTTAAGTTTTATGGAGCATATCCGGTTCACACCGTCAACTCCTGCTGAATATGTAAAGCTGGATAGAGGAGAATGGCATGATGGGAATGTCCTCATCCAACAGGGACATGCCAGCTTCAACCAGCACTTGCCTCATTTTACATTCACATATGGCATGCATTTATTTCACCAAAACAGTTTCATTTTGTTCAAACAGAAAGTGCTGAGGGACAGTTGAACGCTGTGTCCTCTGATGCTTGAGAAGAGGACAAACACTTTGCTTGACCTTCTGTTAAGGAGCTGTGACCTCTGACCCTTAGCTTTCTGTTAATGCTTGGATTGTCTGGTGTGACTCTGTGTTTCTCACGTTCACGATGAGGCTCCGTCTGAGGACAGCATTGTTGGAATTCACTGTCCAAAAATAAAAACGCATCATCTAAAACGGGACAAACAATGCTGTTAAATACTGCTGTACAGGAGTCATGAACACTGATCAGATATGACATTGTGAGGGATGTAGGTCAAGGTCATGAGTAATTTATCATTGCTGGAGGGGAGTTAAGGCTGGTCAGGCCTGATCTTTTGAATCAAACCACATTTAATAAAAGAAAGGCAGCTGTTTTACTTCAAACCACTGACCATAGACCGAGACAGACTCTTTAACATCAGATTCTGCTTCAATTAAACTTCTCTTAATGAGAGGATCCACTCTTTGCTTCAGTGGAATCACTGCAGATGTCCAATAAACTCAAAAATACCTGAAGCTCAACTGCTATTGGCCAGAATTTTAACAAACTAAATATCTTTGATCCAGTGGTGAGCCACTTCAGTCGCTAGCATTGCTTGTTAGCTTGCGAACACAGTGATGTAATCAAGACTCATGTAACTTCTGGATCTCATTTATTTATTTATTCATCTTGGGCAGATGTATGTTAAAATTTCAGTTTTTCTCAGTGCTTTTACAAATCCAACATGTTGCATCACTTCTGCTTGCAGTCTCTTTAAGATTTTTGAAAGCAAAATGCAGGATTTTTGGTGTCTCTTTTTTTCCTGGCAGGAACTGTTGCCAAACAAGTTGGCACATGAAAATTAATTTTAAAAAAAGACTCTAGACATTAATATAGTCCATCGATACATAAGTCGAAGTTATCCTCTCTAACTTCCATGTCCTAATGCAGTGAGGCCAAGTAAAACTCCAAGTCATCAGTGCTGAAAGTCCAAGTTTAAATAGAGTCCACGTCCTAATGTCCTTAAAGGTTTTTTTTAATGCATCTTAATTAATCTTTCAATTTAATGACTGAATTCTGAGATATTTGCTTTAAGGAATACCCTCCACCTTTTCAGCCAACTGTTACACGGTGATTTGTTTTCCTCATGAGGCCATAAGGACAGAAATATCAAGCTAAGAACAGTCTGTACAGAATGTACCAGTGTATGCTCTATATTCTCATCTATACATTGGATATCCTGAGCACTAACCCATTTTGCAGCATGACCATCTGTGTGATGTTAACAGATATGATGACAGCATGTGTGCTGTGTGCAAAAATAGAGCTGCACATTCTGTCTGCATGTGTCTTTAACATACACACCATCAGGTTACAGGAACATATAATGTAAACTTCACATGAGACCATATATGAAAATGAATGTTAATGGGCGGCCCTTCAGAGCTTTTATCTGGCCCCAAGAGTGTTACAGTAAAATACAGTAACAGGGATAAAAATAAATAAAAATGTATGTACCAGTAATTGTATTCTGTTTGTACTTTTGTTTTACACAACGTCCCAAATTCACTGGAATTGGGGTTGTACTAAAAAATACCACAAACTTACCGAGGAGACAATATTAACATAAACATGGTTGTCATGTTTTAAAGTCACAGGCGGCACCAGTTATGATGGCTTTTGTGATCCTTTGGGGCGACTGTGGATCAGTGGTAGTCGTCATCTGTCAATTGGACGGTCGAGGGTTCGATTCCCAGCTTCTGTCGTATCAAGTCGAAGTGTCCTTGAGCAAGATGCTGAACCCCAAATTGCTCCCACTGTTCTGTTGGTCAGAGGTGTGTGAATGAGTATGAATGGTTAGAACAAAACTGATGATGACTTTGAAATTTCCTCCCATCAGTATGTGAATGTGGTGTGATTAGGTGAATGAGGCTAGCAGTGTAAAGAGCTTTGAGTGGTCATGAGTGGTTCTCCAGATCTCAGTCTGATCATCATCTTTAGTTTGTACTAGACAACTGAGTCTGGATCATAGAGGCCCTTCCTCACAGGATGTAAAGGATCTGCTGTTAACATCCTGGGGCCAGATACCAAAGCACACCTTTAGAGTTCTGGTCGATTCAGTGTCTCACTTGCTATTATTACTGTCCAAATTACTGTCACATTAATATTTCCCTGGGTTTCACACAATTTTTTATTTTTCAAATTAACTCAGCCAAAGCTGTCAAACATTGGGTGACCATATTCTGAAAGCCCCAAAACAGGACACCCTACCTGGCCTGGAGATGCTGCCAAAAAATCCAAAGATACTCAGAGAAGATAAAGATAATTTTAATGTATCCATTTATTTAAAACATTCCTTTTCTGTTTGAAGTGAAAGTTTTCTAAAATATAACAATAAATCATGCTTTACATACAACATGCTTAAATACAAAACCCAAAACCAGTGAAGTTAGCACGTTGTGTAAATCGTAAATAAAAACAGAATACAATGATTTGCAAATCCCTTTCAACCTATATTCAGTTGAATACACAGCAAAGACAAGATTCTTAATGTTTAAAATGATAAACTTTGTTATTTTTTCAAACATTTGCTCATTTGGAATTTGATGCCTGTAACATGTTTCAAAAATGATGACTTTGACTCTGATGAGGCATACCAGATGTTCATGTTGTCTTGCCTTTGAAAGATTTAGGGGAAGGCACCTGTCTGACAGGATTTGAACCATATATATATATATATATATATATATATATATATATATATATATATATATATATATATATATATATATATATATATATATATATATACATATTATACACCTTTGATTTTACGAGTTGTGATGTATCTATGTTTTAAAAACTCTATCCTCCAGGTTACGGTGGCCATGAGGGTTTTGAAGGTACATTTAACATTGTTTTGTTAGGACTGAGTGGAACTGGGAAGAGTGCATCTGCAAACACCATCCTGGCTGCAGGGAACTCTCAGCTGGATTCAAGTGGGCCCTTCAAATCTGAATCCAGTCACCAGCAAATGTGAGGCAAAATTAATAGATTTATTCAGGAGTAAGGTGAGAGTGGTCGACACCTCAGACTTCTTTCATGACCAGTTCCAAGACTGGACTGTGAGGCCCAGATAGAAGAGTTTAAGCGATTCTGTCAGCCCAAGTGCAGGTACTATTACTTGTGTTACAGCTCAGTCGGTTCACTGTTGAAGAGAAAGGTGTATTACAGAAGCTAGAGCAAAAACTTGGCTGGAAGATCAGAAGCAATACATTTGTCCTGCTGACTCACAGAGAGGACGTGACAGGAAGTCCAGAACTTTTTGTCAGAGGAAATCCCCATCTCTGGGAAATTATTGAAATGTGCAACTGCTGTTTTCATCTATTCACGAACGCTTCCAAAGACACTAAGCAAGTCAAACGGCTCATGAAGAAAATTTCAGGGTGGCAAGGTATTATTCCACAGTTAGAGATCTCCCAAAAACAAGGCTGTGCAGTACATTATCTGACTGAAATCAATATGTGATAAACAGAGTTTTCTATCTGAAAAAGCTCCCCAAACAGCAAACATTTTACCCTCTAAAGTTGTGTTTATCTCTTTTAAATTATATTTCCAATACAATAAACATGTCTGTCTAATCTTTATATTTTTTCATGTTTTTTTATTTTTTATTTTTTGATTGTTATAACACAGACTATCTAAATAAAATTTATAAACTAGAAAGTTATTGCAAAGTTGATGCATTCTGTTCTTCATAGTACTACATAATTAATGAATTATAAAGTGTATTAATGTTGTTTCCTTCAAAAGTAAAAAAATAAAAATAAAAATAAAAAGCTGTTGTTAAGAAAAAATGTAAGCACTGACACAAAAAAGTTTTTGAACAGTTCTGATTTTTGTACATTTCTTATAAAGTATTCATGTGTTCCTCTAAACTGTGTATTTCAAAGTCAACATCCATCTCAAATAAAGATCTGCTTCTTTTTTAGTGGATCATTTAGCTTTGAAAGCTAATAAAAACAGAGCGTTTACAAGAATCCACAAATTGTTTTTTATTCTTTATTATAAGAACAGTTTTATCCACAACTGGTCTTTGGTGTCCTAGAAGGTTTTTTTTACATATTCTGTGTCTGTGTTATAATTACATCAGTTACATTTTTATGATAATCAAGTCTGCAGTTTTAATCAGAGAAGAAGTTTCAGTTTTGTTTCAACTTCTTTTTTCAACTGTTTGTAGGGGTAAGCCTCCTTTTTTACGAGAGGGCAAATATTTTTCAGCAAATATTACATTTATTAACATTCTTTTTTTATATAATTCAGATCTTTTATTGCATACGATACAAAACTTTTCAAAGTGTGAGTTAATTGAGATTTATTTTCTTAGTGGGTGGCCCTATATCAGTGTCTGTTATTTTCCACCAGGTGTCATCCTGGTGCTCTCAACATGGCCTCAGGTTTTTGGTGATGTGTTGGACAGTATTGGGCATTCCAGTTTCTGAGGATCAGAGCAGCGGCTGGTATTTTTTAATCAGAGGAGACCAGAAGATGCTGATGTACATCACTGTTAAAGAGAGACCGAGCACTGGTGAGTAAGAAACAACCAGAAACAAGCAAACAAACAAACTGATTATAGTTTACTGATGCAGAAACATGTCATTGTGTTGTTTGGTAGTTTGTGGCCATCATTAGAGATGTCATCAATGTCCAAAATGTTTAAAAGTTAAATAAAGCCATTTTATAAAACTGTTGTGTGTTTGTGTGTACGTATACATACAGATGTAAAAGTTGTGTTTTTGCAGGATGATTATGAGATTTTTACTCCACTGTTTTTTGCTCCTCTATCACAGGCTGAAGAAGGGGTGACAAAGTACAGCAGTGTTTCTCGAACTGTGGTCTGGTCTGTGGGCTCTGGTCTTATCAAATCTAGTTTATGAGGGTGCATCATAATTTTGTTATATGTCAGCATTGTCATATTTTACCTGACATCTTTAAACTACAACTCTAAGAAACTAACATATGCTTGTTTTAATCAGCAGGGGCCATTAGCAACATTTTCTTTATATTTCATATTTATTGCAATAAACACAAGAGGAGCATCCAGTTACAAAAAAAAAAAAAAAAAAATACAAAAGCACAACAAATGTAACCCTGCTTTCAGTGCATATGTTTGAGGTAGCTGGCAGCAGGGGAAGGTTTAGGTTATGGCATTCTTCAGCCTATCCTTATACAAAGATCCTCTTGTTAAATGAAAATACAAAGATGCTTTACAACTAATTTACATAAAGTCGAGAAGGTTGGGGGGTTACTGAATGAAGTTTAACTGACATCTAGTGGTTATTTAAAAAAAACTGCACCTGCTGTGTCATGAGGGGTAAACAATAAAGCACTTCACTTAATAAAAGTTGTTGTTCTGAAAAAAAAACTTAGGTTTTCTTGATGTGAGTCAGCAGGGGTAATATATGTTTCCTTGTAGTTGTTATTAGATTTAAAAGAAATAAAACCCTGATGGTTAGCTGCCTCCAGACCTATTCCAAATGGTTTGGATTCTAGATACACATATATTATCATTTTATGTTAAAACTAATATGTGGACAACATACGTATGCTGCTCCAAAACCTATATATATTGTTCAGCATTAAAGGGACTTTTTAAATTATTTGCTAACGTTACACGTTAGCCTGCGGATACATCTCAGAGCACCAGGTGCTAAATATAGCCAGCTCGTAAACCATGGTGTGAACCTACGTTCGCTTGTTGTCACGTTTCAAACAACAGTTCTATGTTACTGTTGATAAATGCATTACCTCGTCATGTTGTATCCGTTAAAAAGTTGTCTTGAACAAAGAAAAGTAGTGATAAAAAGAAGATCTGATCTCCATTCATTTTTCAAATGAGCTGTTAACATGCCTTGTTAGAGTCATGTCATCAGCACAGCACAGCACAGTGTGACTCCAGACAAACAAATGTCACATTTAGATTCATCAGAATGCAGTTTTCCACTTCCCTTCAGATCCAGAGAAGTCTCTGGTGTCTCATGGTACAGTGTATGGATGCAGTGATTAACTGACAGTTGTTTGTGGGTGTGACTTTAAGCCCATGCAGTGATTTCCACTGCAGAGTCATGTCTGTTTTTAATACTGTGCTTTTGAAAGAACAACTATGGACTCCCCATTTAATATACATCTAGGTCCCTAACCTGTTGCAAATGAATAGAATAGAATAGAATAGAATAGAATAGAATAGAATAGAATAGAATAGAATAGAATAGAATAGAATAGAATAATAATTGAATAGCATGCATTTTATTAATCTCCTAAGGGAAATTCGGGTGTCTAACAGATAAACAGGAGGACGAATGATTTTCTGTATCTCTCCGTCCTGCTGTGCAGAGTGATGAACCGTCCACTGCTGCTGTTTCTCTGGTCCACAAAGATGTTGTGAAGTGGATGGTCTGTATGATTTTTAACGGCCTCTTGCTTCTTCTGTGTGTATCTCTCTACCACAGCCCCCAGTGAGACCAACCTGGTTCCGATCACAGTTCCAGCTTTTTTCCCCAGTTTGTCCAGTTGCCTCACATCCTTGAACTTTATACTGTTTCCCCAGGAGACTGAAGCATAGAACAACGCACTGTCCACCACAGACTGATAAAACATCTGTGGCATCTTTCTGGTGATGTTTACGGATCTGCCTAACCTAACCTTTTAATGTCATTAAAACATAGACTGTGTGATATGTGAAGTATCTGTGACATCATACAAGAAGCCATTCATTGACAGGGGCCTCATTAGAAACAAGGCAGGTTTTGATCCTCCGCACTAACAGCTACAGGGTTGTCCACCTGTCTGTCAGTCAGCTCAGCTGTCTCTCTGATTGGTTAGACTTGTGATCCTAAAATCTTTTAAAATGCTGAGTAAAAGAAAAAAAAATTAAAGCGCTTAAAACCTGTTGCAGTATTTTGCTTTTTGCTTCCTATCCAAAATGTTATAAAAACTGGTTCATATGAGCATTTTTTATTCTACTCTAAGAGCATCAAATGGACAGTGCATTATGATTATTCTCATAATTTTTCAAAGTAAAAACATAAAACATCACAGACGATCTTTGATGCGTCGTCATCATTCGTTCCGGGCGCGTCCTGGTGATGTAAGCAGCATGCGACAAGGCTCTGGAGTGGGCAGTCGTAACGTGGGCCGCGGATAGAGATGGCTGCGCCCACGGAGCGGTCCTGCGACGTTGGCGGATGCTCCACTGGGTTTACATGGAGGGTAAAGCCGTCGTTGCGGCTAGCAGTGCTCCTGCTCTCCGTTTGCTCCCTTCCAGCGGTCTCCGCGCTGGTGGAGGGCCTGTACTGCGGCACAGAAATCTGCTATGATGTGCTCGGCGTCACCCGAGAGGCCACCAAGGCGGAGATCGCCCGGGCTTACCGGCAGCTGGCCCGCAGGTACCACCCGGACCGATTCAGGCCAGGAGAGCCGGGCATGGAGGAAGAGACCGAAGAGTCCGCCCACAAGAAGTTTCTGCTCATAGTGACCGCATACGAGACATTAAAGGTCGGTCCACTCCTCCAAGAGTCTGTGAAGTTTTCAGGAAGATAACTGCTGTGACTGCAACTTAAACTTAAGTTGTGTGTATGTGTGTGATATTTATAGTTTTATAACTGTACTCCTTTATAGAAACATTATTAACCCCTTACATTCCTTACATTCAAATTAAATCTCTTTCTGAGCCATGTTGTAAAATTTCTCACCTTCAAATACTTGTGCAGAAATTTAAAGCTCCTTTGAAAGGTTTTTAAATGGTTTAAAAAAAAAAACTAAACAAGTGACACTGATCCCTCTTTATGACTCAAAATTCAAACAAGACCATTTAGAATGTGACTTGATGTTTTTATGGACATAGCTTCAGTGTCTATGTGGCTGCCACATATGAGTCTGACACTCTGCTGCAGAAACAGCCTTTGTTTACTTTGTAAAAGATTCTCAGTGAGTCATGTGTTTGCCTGTTTGAAGACGTCAGGATGAGCTTTTTGTTAGAAAACCCCACTACAGGTTAGTGACGAGATCCAGGGAGGTATTACTAACGCTTCATGGGTTCAAATGTTCAAGAAATACGTTCTTCCTCTTGTTTCTGGTATTAGTGGTTGTTTGAGGTAGTTGTGCCCCTGGTAACTTATCCTGTCACTTAAAACTATGAGTTCATCAAGTCTGTTGTTGTCCACCCACTACCACAAAACATCCAATTATGATACCATTATGTAAAAGTTCTTTTTCAGCCATAAAGCATTCATCCATTTGGGAGTCCAACAGTGACGGTATACACTTTCTGTAATGAAGCTTTTCATGGTGTCAAAAGGACATTCTTCATGTTTCTGCAGACATGATCCATGCCACTCAAATTGTTTGTTACATCTGAAACTATACCTGCACTGATGGTGCAAATAAACTAAACAGTCCCCAAAACTTCCAGTATTTGATCCCATTGTCAGCTACAAGTCTTAAAGGGACTATTATTATATTTACTGTCATTAATTATAAAACGGTTGTAAATTTTCCCTTTACTTTTTTTTAATCATTTTTATCTTTAAAAAGCCTGAACTGCTCATCACATTTTAAGATAAATAAGAATATAAGCATAGTTTATAGAAGACGTTGGTCGAACGTTTTATTTGTTTTATGCCTGAGATTTTTTTTCCCACCTTGTCTCACAGAGACAGCTTACATTTTCTGTGAGATGAAACCAGGAAGTCAGCTCGATGTGTGTCACTCTTTGAGGTGAACTTTCAGTACTTGTCACTGATAAAAAAGCAGATGTTAAGATGACTGAGGTTTCTGGGTCCAATCAGAAGGTGCCACATTGACTTCACTGCATAAATATAACTGAGCCAAGAATACTGCCTAAAAAAAAGCAGGTTCCTCATAAAAAACATTGTTTATTTGACCTTGTTTGTTTCATAACCTTTAAGTAAATATAGAAACACTGTCTCTGTGTCTGTGTGCAGGATGAGGACACTCGACGGGACTATGACTACATGTTGGACCATCCTGAAGAGTACTACCAGCACTACTACGCCTACTACCGCCGGCAGCTCACACCTAAAGTGGACGTCAGGGTGGTCATCCTGGTCACCATCTGTGCCATCTCCATTTTCCAGGTGAGGAAGTTGTTCTTCTTCTTTGCTGTGGAGCTCTGTTGAACTACACAAAGAGCATTTGGTAAATTTTTCATAGGGGCAACCTGATCCCACAAATGCTTGTTCCTTACAAACGTGGCTCCATTTAAAAGGGAAATAAACAGACTTTTCAGCAGTATAAGATTTGTTGCCAAAAAAGCAATAAACAGAAATAACTACCAATGACAAATTTCCCTACTTTTATGGGGGTTGTAAATGAGTTAAGATGACGTGATTTGGTACCAGATGCACAAATACAGAGGTTACAGCTACAACAAAATACACACTTCAAAACATAATGAAGAAAAGTTGTAGTCATAAGTATGCTCCTCTCTCCCCTCCAGTACTACAGCTGGCACAGCAGCTACAACGAGGCCATTAACTACCTGGTGACCGTCCCCAAGTACAGAATCCAGGCCACAGAGATCGCCAAGCAGCAGGGCCTCCTCAACCGCACCAAGGAGAAGGGCAAGAACCGCCGCTCCAAGGAGGAGATCCGAGAGCAGGAGGAGGAGGTGATCCGAGAAATCATCAAAACAAAGATTGACATTAAAGGAGGCTACCAGAAGCCCAACCTGTCAGACATCCTGCTCTGTCAGATCATCCTCTTTCCTTACTACCTGACCAACTATGTGGCCTGGTATGTGTCCTGGATTTACCGCTTCACCATCTGCAGGGAGGAGTACGGAGACGAGGAGAAACTCTACATCATCAGGTAGGTCCTCACAGAAAGCTGAACTTCGCCACAGGGCTGGTGTGTTTGTCTCACAGCAGATTCTTTCTAAACCCTCAGGAGGTACATGAGGATGTCTCAGTCTCAGTTTGACAGTCTGGATGAACATAACAAACAGACCTACCTGGAGAAAAAACTCTGGATCAAAGAAAACTACGAGGTTAGTTTCTTAAATTATCTTCTGACTCTGTTTTTTCTTTTAAACCCTCTTCACCTTCCCCTTTCTTTCCTCTTCTTTACCCTCTCTTCTAACACAGCCATTCACTCACCGACAGACAAAAACCGTCCCTAAACGTTTCCTGCAACCAGCTGAAAGTCTGTGATTCATCCTCTCTGTTTAATCCTTGTCATTGGAACAACCTGTCTCTGATCTTTGTTCTGCAGATGTACAGAAAGGAGCAGGAGGAGGAGATGAAGGTGAAGATGGCCACCGACCCCAGAATGAAGAGGTACAGACGCTGGATGAGGAACGAAGGGCCGGGCCGGCTGACGTTTATCGACGACTGATGGCCATGAACTCTGTCTGTGACAAATACGCCTGCCTCAGTGCCGACACACACGCACACACGCCGTGCTGTGTGGAGAGACACCTGTACAGAAAAATAACTGCACCTGTTTATACAGAGAGAGATATTTTCATAGAATCAGGACTCATAAAGAAGATGTGGACGTGAAATGACCTGTGAGCTGCAGGTTTCTCAGTCATTTTTGTCAGGGTTTTTTTTTTCTTTTCAAACCATCATGTTGTTTTTTCTTTAATAAGGTTTGATGTATGTTTTCTGTGCCCTCACCAGCTGATTTTTGTTTTACCTGCTGGTAACATCAGAATGAAGTTTTTGTGCAGCCAAGAGGCTGCCAGTTAAAGTACTGTTTAAGTGTCCTTGGGCAAGACACAAGACCACCGGCTGCTCACTCTGTATGCTGCTTCAGATCGTGCTGTTAGCATTTGTTGCTTTATGAGGAATAAACCAGGACGGGAGACTTTTTTTTGTTTGTTTCCTCTTATTTATCTCAGTGATAAATGGTTGACGGTGAATCTTGGTATCTGGCTCTTCTTTTTACATTCTTTGGGCTCTTAAATGCTTCAGTCGATGGTGCCAACAAAGGATGTGCTTTGAAAGTTCAGGATTTTGGAATGCTGGTTTGGCTTGGTTGGTGAGGTGAGAACTCCATAAGCAGAGGCTGTGATCCTTGTTGCTCTGGTCATGAGATTGATTTCTGGTCCCAGCATGCTTTGGTGCATGTCGTCCTCACCTCTTTCTACCTACATTTGCCGTCTTTGAAAAAAAATGTCCTTTGAAAGCAAAAGCAAAAAGGCCCAAATATTCTTTAAGATGAGCTTGTTTTTGTTACCGACAAGTGAGATTAGATTAGATTTAGCTTGTTATTTTAATTGCCTGATGACATTATGGGAAGAATTACTCCATAGACTGACCTTTTCAGGGTTTTCAAACCTGTAACAGACTGGACGTTGCTCTCTGTACAGCCACCAGACTCCAGTAAAGAAAACAGCTGTTTTATTTCACAGAACACAGCAGATGCTGGTCTGATTCTGCTTTCATGGGTCAGGGTTTGTTTTTTTTTTGTTTCAACATAAACATTTTGTTGGATCAAACTTAACTTTTATTCTTACTTGAATTCTTCCTCTTTTTCAATAGAAGTTGCCCCAGGGATGACACAGCAGACCCAGGCCCAAAAACTCCCAACCTTACTCCCTCATGTTTACATTTTACGTATTTTTGCGGTGCAGAAATGGAAATATTAAAGAAGATATTAGGAGACTAGTTTGCTTGTGAAATATACAGGAAGACAGTTGTTTGAGTGAATAATATTCATCTTCTAATCTGGCTTTAAAGATAAAAACAAACAGTGAAACCTCGTCTGAGGAACATCTCTGTTCAAACAGAGAGGGAGGAATTATTAAAAGTTTCCTCCAAATATTAAGATTTTAAATTAATGATCTTCAGGTTTTCTGTCTCGTCTGATCTGTTGCTGCTTTTTGATCAGAATGAAGTAAAACAGCCGCCCGTGTTTGAATCTTCAACTGCAGATGTTTTTTTACGCAGGAGTTTGTCATCATGGTTTCTTTCTTCATGCTTCATGAAAATTGTTTCACGTCTTTTGGTCTTTTTTTCTTGGTGCTGAAGCAGCATCAAAGTCACGCTGGATTTACATGACCATACAGCCTCTGAGCTCAGTCTAATGAATTTTCAATAAACCCTCTTCTACCCTTTCAGTACATTCTGTGACAGCCTTCTCAGTCTGGTTCAATCAGCTGTTTATATAAGCTTCTTCTTCTCTCTGCTTTATTTTTGTATCTTTTATCTGCAGAGGAAGCAGGA
Organism: Labroides dimidiatus; assembly: GCA_030710495.1. Classification (NCBI taxonomy): domain Eukaryota; kingdom Metazoa; phylum Chordata; class Actinopteri; order Labriformes; family Labridae; genus Labroides; species Labroides dimidiatus. The sequence continues at coordinate 7,385,967 of CM061157.1, forward strand.
GTCATGTGCCGACATGTTTCTGTCTCTACGACAACAAACCAAATGCTGGTTTAAGATGAGGTGTTTTGTTTTTCTTCAGGCTCATTAAATTAATGACCCAGAAGTCCTGTTTGAAATATTTTACAGTTGTACAATCTTCAATAACCACACAAAATACTTGATTTTGATTGGCCAACCCGCCAAAGTAACAAAGATCACTTCTCACCTGCAATACCAAGAACAACCTGAGCCCACAAATCAAATTAATCCATGGAGAGCGACCTGTAATACTGCATGTTTACCTGGTAACACCAGCAAAAGCTTTGACTTGTGTCATTTTCTGTATTGCTTTTATTTGGGAGTGGATAACATTTTTGATTGGCTGACCCGTTACCAGCAGAGAAACGAGAAAAAAGGGGGGAAAACCTTCTGACAAACACTGAGGATGGTTAAATGACCAGAAGCTGATTGAAAGAGGTACAAACAACAAACAGTACAGGCTCTGGCAGAGCTTAAAGGACTAGATGAGAGAAAAGACAGTCAACAGACTTTATATGTTTCAGGGCAGAGGATCTTAATCAGTCCCAAATACCAACTGAAAAATCGCTGATATTTTAACTTTAAAGTCAGGGTTGGTGACCAGATTTAGACAGACTTTTTGTTATTCTGGTTAAAATGATCTTTATGTCCTGATGTCAAGCAACACATGATGTGTTCTTAAAACAGAGTGAAAAATATCTGCTGTCTACAGCAGGAATAAACCTGGGAAAACAACAACCAATCCTAGTGTTTGGGATCCCTTTTTATTAAACCAATCAGATCCTGTCCTGCCGTTCTGCCCGCCTCCTGCACGTACATTTCACTGGCGTGTACTTGCGCATTCAATGCGCATAACCAAGAGGGATCCAAGTTTGCATTTCTATAGTTGTAAAATAATCATGTTACCTGGTCTTAACCAATCAGAGTCATGTATTTAATAATCCACTCTGACAACCTGCTCAATAACGTTTTCCTTTTCTTGATTTGAGTTATACTGCGTTAGTTTTTGCCAAAATATAAGGCTCACTTCACTCCATCATCACCAGTGTCTGAAAACATTAAGCAAAAAAAAAAAAAAAAAATTTGAGTTAAGTAAAAAATCACACCACACCACGAGGTTCTCCATTAACAATAAAAATTAACATATATTTGAAACATACAAAAACAATACAAGGCAGAAGGATGATAGAAGGCCAATGTCATTCCAAAATGAACATCAGTTTTCTGTGATCTTTACAACAGTGGAACATTCTGACTGGACTGGACTCAACCTTTAATTTCATGAAGTCTTAGTAATGATGCATTGATAAATCATATTTTGTTTGGATGGTTGCAATCATACCTCTTTCTTTTTTCTTTTTTTTTTTTTGAGAAAAAAACAACATATACAAGTGCAGAAACAACAGACCTCTGGAGAGTCTGTCTTGTTTTTTTTTTTAAGTGCAGTTATAATAAGAGCTGTAGTCTGCCCAGCAACTCATTACATCATCAGAAACACTCAGGCTGAAGGTTTTACACACATTCCTCTGTTCTGTTCTGTTGTTATTGATTTGGAAACCAGTTTAAATCAGGACATTACATTTCTTTCTGCAAAACCTTCAGTCTGGATGTTCTCTGAATGAAACAGAAATGTACATTTGTTAAATGGGGAATTTAAGCCTCACTGGTTGTTAATCTCTTTATAATAAACACATCTGACTGTGTCCTCTCTTACTGCATACATACAGAGCTGATTACACTTCACTATGAGTAAAAACTGGGATACTTTTTGAGTTATAGTTTTATCAACTGAGACACAAAAGTTATTCAAATCAGGCATTCAAAAGTGTTCACAGATACTTTTGAAACAGAAAACTGTACTGGATCAGCACAGCTCATTTGTTTTGTCAAACATACTCAAACTGGCTCAATCATGTTTCTCCTCTTAAAGGTGCATCAGATTGTCCTCTTTGCTCCATAAATGAACAACGCGAGCCATTTCAAATCCACCACTGTGCTTGAAGTTCAAACAGCAAAAGAGGAACGCAAGAAAAGTCGATCCGTAACGAGATTTTGAACATCAAAACAAAACGCCAAGGACAGAACGAACTTTGGCCGAGTTTCATTTTCGTTCCTTCCATCCTCCTTTCCTTCATTGATGACGTAGAAAAGACGACACAACAGCGAATCCAAAGGCTTGAGTGAAATCACAAGAAAAAGCTGTCCAATCGTCTTTGACAACAAACAACTCCACAACAGGAAGGGGTTTGGCAATGATAAAAAAAGGCAAATAAAAGCCCCCATCTCTTTTTTTGAAGCGGTCTTTGACTGCAGACATTTTTGGAGGACTTTTTGACCCTCTTTCATGAATATTCAGTCTGGATGGGTGAAATGGAGCCGGTGAAAGCAGCACAGCAAATGACGGTTAAATCTGTTGTTTCATCCTGTACAACATCCAAAGAGCCAAAAAAAATCAGTTTAGGAAAATGTCCCAAGAGTCCTTGTTGACCTTGTTATTTTTTCTTTGTTTTTTTGTTTTTTTTTTGACAAAACCATCTAGACTGGTTAACATTTAATCCTCCTTTTTTAGCCCCCCTGGATTAAACTAAGACCACTCTTCAGATGTATGGAAGCCCATGATTGCCAATAAAAGAAAAACAATTCTGCGTCAACATCCTAAAGCAAATCCAACTAAATTTTTTACAAACCACTGGTGACATACCAAGAAAAAGAAAGTCTTTTTTTCTGTAAATTAAAACGTGATGTATTTTTTTATTCAGCCAAGTCAACTAAATCTAAATCCAAATAATGTGATATTCATTTTATTCGTTTTTATTGATGGCGTGCTCTCATTCACAGCTCACATTGCTAATTTGGTTTGGTTTGGTTGGTAATAGGTTTTTATTACAGACACAAATCTTGCTTTTCCCTCAGAGCTTGAAAATCCTTGTGTCTGCAACCTTTTTACTGTTGAGTGATTATGGCGATGTTCTGTATCTGACGGCTTCAGCCAAATGTTTGCAGTCCCTTAATGTTATTTATCACGATGCACTGAGGTTTGTTACTGGTTGTAGTCGCCTCACACATCACTGTGAACTATACGCCAAATCTGGTTGGCCTTCTCTGAGTGCTTGTAGGCAAACTCATTGGCTGACTTTTATTTATAAGACTGTTTTTTGCTTGGTCCCCTATTACCTATGCACTCTTCTTCTAAGAGCTGAAAGCATTTATGCCTTACGCTCAGGGCTGAAATGGGGAAAAAGCATTCAGCTTTTGCAGCCCCTTCTACGTGGAACACTCTCCAGACAGATCTTAATCTGAATGAATTGATTTCCTTTGGAGCCTTTCGCTCCATTCTAAATGATAAGCGTGAGGCCATGGACCAGTGTCATTGCTTATGAATGTGTACCGTAATTCACTTTTGTTTGTTTTAACTAATTATTGAAATTATCTATGTGTTATGACGTGTGCTGCTGACCTCTAGGTCAGGTCACCCTTGCAACAGAGATTTAGATCTCAGTGGGTTTTCTATCTGGTTGAATAAAGGTTAAAAAAAAAACTAAATCTAAATCCAAATAATGAGATTGAATTGTCTGTTTTGCAAGCTTACTCTTTTAGGGTTGCCAGAGGGAACCAGGTGGGTCTAGATCACTGCTCATTTGGAGCAAAATATTGATAGAGCAACATAATATCCCCCTGACAAGTATGATACAATAACCATTTACTGATCACTAAATTGATTTAAAGAAGGTCATCTAAAATACCTTTAACTGTCTATCTGACTCACCACATCACTAATTAATGACCCCATATGGGGGCACAAATAACATGAATGAGGGGCAAGTGAATGGCAGTCAATATAGATCATGAAATCAATAAACACAATTCACAAATATTAACTTAAATAAGGAAATAAATAAAGGAGCAGTACTTTTTTTTGCCATCATAATGTTTAAGGCATTTAAAAAATGTTACGCAAGAGGAGGGTCTCCAACAGAGGCTCACGTAGAACCTTGGGAACCTCTCATTTAGTAATTAAAACATATTGTAACTCAAAACTAAGGTATTTTTTTTTGTTTTGCTCTTTATGGGGTTTCAAAAAATTGTTCTGAACATTAATTTAGAATCTTAATCTGAATTTTGAAGAAGAAAGTTGTCAGGTGACCCTTTTAACACTCATAATTTACGTCTGTTATTTGGCAGAAATGGGCTTCCATACATTTGAACTTCAAACCCTTACAGGATGGGTCAGAAATAATTTACAACACTGATCTGTGTTGTCTGTAGCTGTTTTGAGGAGTGCTGTCATGACTTTTCTTTACGTCTTTGAATTCTTTTTTTAGCATCTCTTTGGGTAACACCTCCCAAAGACCAGCATCAAACGTCTCTCCTTAGCTGCTTCTATCTAAGGCCAGGTGTGTTGCTGATGTAGGAAACAGTTTTGACTCTTTGTCTCTAGGCTGCTTGAAGAGATCCAGGTGACTCAGTCCTCTGGTTTTGTTTCCTCGTCCTTAAGCACAGGATATTAGACGGATGTTACCTGGGCGGTAATCTCAGATAAGCTGTGCTGTATATTGCCACGCTCATTTTTTTTTTCCACTGGAGGGAATAATCTTCTCATTCTGGTATTATTTCCTCAGATTGGTGTGACAGGGGGGATCTGAATGTTTTGAATAACATCATGACCGTTTTTCTTCTTCTTCTAGTAAACACAAAAGAAGCCAATTTTCCAAGCCGTATCCTTCTTATCCCGTCTTTTTTCCGCTGTGAGCGTGGTTTTAGTGATTTACTTCGTCTTTGATGGTTTGAGGAATAAGCACTTGATCAGAATGAAGGGGGCTCAGGATGTCCACAGAGTATTACGAAGTTTTAACCAGGTCGTACACGTAAATGAGGAAGTCGTCGTCGAACTTGATGAAGTAGACGGATGGTTTGGCTTCCACCTGGTGGATGACCATGCCTGTTCGCTTGCTGCCGTCCTCTTTGGCGTACTCCACCTGTTTACCCACCAGGCTGTCCACCACCTCTCCAGGTTCCCTCTCTGCAGGGACGCTGTCGTCTGAAGAGCAACAGACAGAGAGAGAGAGAGAGAGAGGTGTCAATGACTGCATCTGCATCTCCCCTCGATTTTCACTTCATGCAAAACAAAGACCGCTGCAGAGACTTTCCTACTTTTCTTGCAGTTTAAAAGAAAAGTTGTGAAAAATGTTTCTTTTTTATCATAAGCAATGTGAAGGGAGTCTGTCTAACTCCCTCTCTCCCTCTCTCTCTCTCTCTCTCTCTCACACACACACTAAGAATCTTAATTGGTAAGTTTGAAGTATTAGAATATTTTGTGTAATCTTTTTGTTATTGAGTCTATGAGTTGGGGAATGACTTTAGGGAATTTCAAAGTACTGCTGCAACTTCCTCATCACTTTCACTCTTTTTCTATCAATAACGTTTTTGATCATTACACCTTTATCAATAGAGTTCTTTAACTTATGGTGTGTCTAAAAGGAAAGTGTTTCCGGTGTGTTTTCTTTCTTTGAGTGTGTGGGGAAAGAGTTAAAGGGGCTGGTGTGGCAGAAGGTGGTGGATATCTCCAGAGCTAAAGCTGGAGAGGAGGAGCTCTTCACTTTGCATGATTTCTGCCTGCTGTAAATGTCTGATTTTGTGATTAAATCATATATATTTTTGCTACAACAGTAGTCAGAGTTTTAGTCATGATAAGAGCAATGTGACAAGCAGGAATGAAAATAACTTCCTATCGCGAAAAAATCAACTAAACAGAAAAGTATCTTAAAATAGAAATCAAATCCTAAATACAAATATAAATTGTTCTCCAGTGGCTACGCTCCTTTGTGAATTCTGATGTCATTCACCTATATATTTTAAAAAATCTCTTGTTCTTTAAATCTTTCAGTTAAGTAAAAAAAAACAAAAAACAATCCATCTCTTCACTGACCTTGGGGATCTAATTTGTGTTTGAAGCTTCGTTATTTTTTATAAGCATAGTATGGAGGCATTTTGATTGTTTTCATCCAAAGCTGAAGTTCATTTTGTCGTTTTTATCTTTGGTCAAAAATTACTTGTGGTGAAACCTTTTTCTTTTGATTATAATTACTCGTAACAGTGTGCCGAATGTTGTAATTATGTTGTGAGAATGTGCACAAAAGGCTGCAAATGATGATCTAGCATGCGCCACATTTGTTTGGTCACATGACGACCAAGTAAGGGTGGGAGGAAAATGTTTTTTCAAAGTATCGGGATTTTTTCTTTTTCAATTTAAAGTTTTTTGTAAAAAAAAAAAAAAAAACATCCAAATTTAAATCCTTCAGTTTAGTCTTTTTTTAAAAGCTGTTGAAAAAGACATTTCCTCTTTTCTCCAGCAGAGGGCGAAGTGTTTTTCTTTGACCATCTAGTAACATGATGTCAGATTCCCCAAATACATCTTAAAGACTGACTCACATGTGATGACATCATCATCATTCATCTTTACATGGGCTGGTGTTAAATAAGGGAAGTAAAATCGCAAAAATCACCAGTATCAAACAATCTCAATTTAAATTGAATCAGCACCCAAAAATAGTAAAAGAATCAAATTGGGAGAAAAGCATATGGTCCCAGCCATATTACCAAAATGTCCAATATGGCTGCCAGCAATCAGCAGAATGACAAGCAAGAAGATTCTGAACTGGAAGGAAAAAAAACCAACTTCTGCTATATTGTAGTGTTTTGGATTCAGTTTTGGAGACAGTGAACAGAAAACAAAAGCAGTATGTGTCGGGCAAATGCACCTGAGACAGCACAGAGAAGAGTATGATGAATACATGAAGAGAGAGCTGAGGGTCATTACAGCTAAATGAAACCTCAGCAGAGCATAGTTACAGAGTCTCAGGTGTCATACACCTGGTTTAAACATGACTCCTTGGAGTATCAGTGCTCACACCATATCAACATGTATCTGTCTCTTCAAAGCATCTCCAGTGAGCGCTTTGTTCACATCATTTCTGTATTTTTAAATATGAAAATCCAATATTTCAACTGTTTGAAATTTAGAAATCTGTATTTCAGAGCTATCAATAATCTCTGCATGTTCTTTGACACCCAAACGAGTAGACTAGTAATACCACACAGCAGAAACTCTCATATTAAGGAAAATTTGTTTTATTAGACTTTATATGAGCCACATTAAACTGACAAGTCCAGAAAAAAATGTCTAATCTAACACATTAAAATACAAAAATGATGCCTGAACAAGAGTAAAAAAATCTGACAGTTGAGTATGAATTATTTGTCAAGTTTCTTGAAATAAGAATAAAGTCTTAGTACAAGAAACTAAACAAGCACATATTTCTTACTCTTTCTTGGTGGACATTTTTACTCTTTACAAGCAATTCAGGTGTCATTTTTCTCCTTGAATATCTTGAAATAAGTCGATTTCCAGACCTATCAGGTAAATAAAAGGTCTAAAAAGACAATTTCTACTAGAAATAACACATAAACACTTGATAAGATTAGCAAATAACAATATTTTCCTTTATAACTGATCACACAATTTATCTAAATCCTGGAAAACTATTCTCAGTTTATATAGTATTTCTATACCAGTGAGTGCTGCATGAAGGTAAAATCAAACTTAACACAATGAACTATTTTAGGAACCAGGGGTTCAGCTGTTTTTATCTTGTATCACAGCAGGTATCACTGTGGTTTGATTTCTATGAATATTGCTTCAAAGTTCTGGTTTTGTGTTGGTAACAGAAAGAGGAGGCTTCACTCACTGGAGTCGGGCATGATGCGGAGGTCTCCCTCTTTATAGTCATCCAGGAGCTGGTACATGTAGAGGACCGGGTCTTTCTCGTAGGTGATGTAGAACCAGGTGGTCATGATGGGAGCTCGAGCCAGCACCATCCCTCTCCACTCCTCTTTCGGACCCTCTTCTGTCTCAAACATGTGCTCCACTGCTTTACCGATCATGGTGTCTGCAAGGTTGACGTCTGTCAGACGGGATTTCGCTGCAGGGAAATGTAAAATCAAATTCAGCACGAAGCTCTTTAAACAGGAATACGTAAGAAACAACACAGTTCTGCTTTACAAGATAAATTAGTTTCTTATATGTGTAAGAATTAGAACGTTAACTCACCTACTACACAGTGAATTATTAAAAACTATTAAGTGAAAAATTACTAAGTTCATTAAAAACTCTCAGGTATCTCTGAACCATTAGAATAAACACTGTTGATCGAGTGAACTCATTGTGCAGCCTTCTATCATCACTGTGTGATCCTGGTCTCAGTCAGTCTTACCGAGTCTGTCAGGGAGCACCTCCAGACCCTGAACCCTCTCATCTTTGTGAAGCTCCAAACCATAAACACAGTCGAAACCATCGTACTTTATCAGGTAGAGAGACGGGTTCACTGGCACCTGGTGGACAAACAAACAGATCATTTCTCTGTTGTTTTTTTTGTATCTTCGTGAGTTCTTTCAGTCAGTAACACCTCCTCCCTCGGTGTACCTGGTCCAGCACAGTTCCTTTCCAGATCACGTGTCCTCCTCCTTCCTTCCACACATGTTGGATCCTGCAGCCGACAATGTTGCGTCGAGGCTGTGACAGGACTTTAGCGGGTGGACCGAGGCTGCTCTTATGTTTTCTTCAAGTTAAAAAAAAATACATCAATAAATTGTGTTTTGAGATTGTCCTTACAGAAACATAATCCATCATCGAGACCTCTTTTTCCTTCTACAGAAAATGAGTCCAACTGTTTAGGAAAACACCCAAATGTATGAAGATGCAGAAAATCCAAACTCACTTGTGGGGGTTCTTTTTCTTCATCATATTTGCAGAAACACCTGCATGCCCTGAGGAGAAAAAGCACAACAGCACAATCATCAGAAAGTGTACAAATCACAGGAACAGCCTGTGGTTGTCTCAGCTGTATATTCTATTTCACTTACTGTTACTAAATTAACCTACCCGTCACAACTCAGTGCGTGTGTGTGTGTGTGTGTGTGTGTGTGTAGTGAGGTTGACCTCTGACCTGCATCAGCTGTGTCTCTGGGTCCCGGAGTGTTCTTCATTCATCTGGAGGCAGGGAGGCAGCCAGGCTGCCCAGCCACACAGCTACAACACACACCTGTTCAGAGCTTCAGAACAACAGAGGACACATCATCTCCAGTTAGAGAAGATCTGAATGAGTGAAGTCACAGCTTGTGAAGGGAAACGCTGTCCCATTCTTGCTGCATATCAGATTTCAGTAGCACAACAGTTCAGGGTCTCTTATGTCATATTTTTCATTTCAAAGGGGGACCAAGTCAGGACTGCAGGCAGGCCAGTTTAGCACATGGACTCTTCTACAGACCCATGCTGTTGTAGTAAATGCACAACTTAAGGTTAGCATTAATGAAGCCTTCACAGGTGTGTAAGCTACCCGTGTCATAATGTCAGACTTTAATTCATCAGGACACTTTTCCAGTTCACTTCAGTCCAGCTTGAACAGACTCAGGTCCAGAAAAGTCTCTGATGTTTCTGGATCCTTCTCAGCTTTCCTCTTTGCATGGCACGATTTTAACCTGCATTGGTGGATGCGGTGATGAACTGCGTTCACAGCCAGTGGTTTTTAGAAGGGATTTCAGGCCCACGCAGGAATTTCCACTACAGTCTGTTTTTAATGCAGTGCTGCCCGAGGGCCTGAAGATCACATCCATCCAGTTCTGATTTTCGTCCTTGTCCCTTTTTGCACATGGATTCTTCCAGATTCTCTGAATCTTTTAAAGACACTCAGTTTTGTAGATGATGAAATTCTTGGTCATTTTTCACTGAGCAACATTATTCTGAAATAACTGAGGTATTTGCTCACAGAGAGGGGAACAGCTCCCCACCTTTCCCTCAGAGCAACTCAGCCTCTCTGAAGTGTCTTTTTTTATATCCAGTCATTTTAATCAGTCTCATTAGTTTGGGGATATTTCTTTATTACATCACTTTTTCAGTGCTGTGTTCTTCTTGTCTCTGGTTGTGTCTTTTCTATCTGAATATCGGTGGGTTTGATGCGACGATATTTCACTTCAGGCATTTGTCAGTGATGTCAGCTGCTGAAGTACAGATTGTGAGTCTGTAAGCTTCAGCGTTTACCTTTAGTGTTTAACTTCCACCCATTGATTCTTCAGGGCAAGAAAATAGGCTGAATACATATTTTGCAGTTATGTATCTTTGGCGCACACTGAAAGTGGAAAGTTTTTTTTACTGTAATCTTTATTATCCTAATTTGAAAACTATGATCCTTAGCAGTAGATAAAAATATAATGAAATGACAAACTGCCTCTGCCTATAATGTAAACAAACCAGCAAATTAAAGTCGGGGTTGGTAATCAGATGTAGATAGACTTTTTGTTATTCTAGTTAAAATGATCTTTATGTCCTCATGTCCATCAATACATGATGTGTTCTTAAAGTAAAGCGAAAAATATCTGCTGTCTACAGCAGGAGTAAACCTGGGAAAACACCAACCAATCCAAGCGTTAAGGATCCAATTTGTTAAACCAATCAAATCCAGTCCTGCCGTTCTGCCCGCCTCCTGTGCGTACATTTCGCTGGCATGCACTAACCCAAGTACGGTGGAGAATGACAGAAAAACTACCTATACCCTGATAACTGGTAATGTATAGCAAACAAAAACGATGTGCTGAGGACCAGTTTGAGTCTTTGTTTTTGAATCAGTCACCATCATATGATCGCGAATCAGTGGCGCTCATGCATGTGAGTGGGGGCGTTGTTTTTTAGAGGACCTCCTCGTGTGGGAGGGTGGGGGCTAAACAGAGTCCTGAGGAGATGCTACATTCAAATCCATGCTAGTTTTCCCTGACTACCAACCCTGACTTTAATCACAGAAAGTAAACGGTAAAGGATGTTTAGCTGTTTTCACCTCGTCTCCAGTACTGAGGAGTGATGATGTTGAGATGGTGAACTGTTTTCTGGAGTTTCAGGATTCAGACGCTCATCTGCAGAACCAGGATCAAACCTGTAATAAGGAAACAGGGTCACAAGTTTAACTAAACTGGAAGAAAATTTGATGCCAAATCTAGATTAATCTCGTTTAATTTTGCTTAAACTCTCCTCCTTTACCCAGTTTAACAAGTGATCAACTGTGTAACATACAGTGGCAATACATTTAGAATAGCAAGAGCAACAACCTGATCATTAAAATCATATCAAATCATTCCACAGAAATGATTTGGTGCCCCCCTGTGGACAAAGGATGCAGCCCTTTTTCAGCACTTCAAATCAGGATTTGGTAATGCTAACAAGTGGAGGGAAATGTCTTTAGTCAAACTGTCCAGTCAGTGTTTCTGGTTGGGAACAGCAGAGGGCAACAGTCTGCCGCTCTCCTCTGACAGTAAAGGTGTCTGATGTTAGATGTTGTAGCCTCTGAGTGTGATCTTGCATAATTCCCTGAACTCTGACAGCAGACTGCATTATTCATCAGCAGGAATCACAGGCTCAATGTTTTATTTACTGCAGCAGTAAGTGAAGCTCAGTTTATGACAGAAAAAAACATCATCAGATATTCATGGAGGCAGGGGAGGGTTTAATGCCCCCTGCTCATGGGCACATCAGGGAAAATTTATGACTACATACACAACATACTAGAGCCCGACTGATGTGGGTTTTTTTGGAGCTGATGCTGATGTTGGGGGCAAAAAAAAGGTGATAACCGATGTATCTGTGGATATATGAAATAAGAACATTGATACACAGGATATGATACTCTACGTGAACACAAGGTCATATAATACCCAAAACATGATTCAAGACAAAGAAGGAGAACGCTAATAAATGAGTAATAAATGAGTAATAAATGAGTAATTAATGAGTAATAAAGAAGTAATAAATGAGTAATAAAGAAGTAATTAATGAGTAATAAAGAAGTAATAAATTAGTAATAAATGAGTAATTAATGAGTAATAAATGAGTTATAAATGAGTAATAAATGAGTAAGAAATGAGTGATAATTGAGTAATAAATGAGTGATAATTGAGTAATAAATGAGTGATAAATGAGTGATAAATGAGTGATAATTGAGTAATAAATTAGTGATAAATGAGTGATAAATGAGTAATAAATTTTCATTTGTGACACTGTCAACCTAAAAAACTGTAAACCACTTATCCACTTTAAAACTTTTTTGTAAACCACTTTAAAACTTTATAACACTCTAATGTTAGATAATTATGGACGTGAATTAACAGTTGCATATATCTTTATCTCACAAAGATGATTCGCAGAACGTATAAATTCTCTTGATCCCAAACCAGCCAGGGAGATTTTAAAAAAACGTATTTTAAATTCACTGGCCACGGAGCAACAGAATCTCAGCACAGCAGAAAAGTTAATACATCAATAACATATTGACAGATGCAGTGGTGGGGTTTTTGGCAGCCATCTTTGGTTTTAGTCTTTTGGACGAAATTCTTGTTAGTTTTAGTCACATTTTAGTCACGTCTATATATGATAATTTTAGTCGATGAAAACTCAAAAAGGTTTAAGTCAGTTTTATCAATAAAATCAGGCTGATTAAAAGGGGATTAAGTGTGTGAAAAAAATGGTCCTTCATCTCTTTGGATCATTTATTCCCCCAGGAAACATCTCCTCACTGGGTGTGTGGTCTCAGACCCTAGTTTCTTGTCATTTTCAGTACAGTATGGTGTTTATTTTCTAAGTTATGGTCTTATTCAGAGGCCAACAGGCCATAAAGAAGGGGTGATTTAAAGCAAGACAACCTGTGATTGACGGGTCACTTCCACCGCAACCCTAAAAAATGTTTATCAGAGTTTAGATGCGTTTAAGACACCCTGAGGAGCTGAGTTTTGAGGGAGGGAGGACTCCACATTTAGAGTTATTTTTTCCTATTAGTAAATAAGCATCCTAATAAAAGCGACTGCAACTTATATGTGCAACCAGGCCAACTAAGCTAACATTAGCATCACCTGAAAACAGACCGTCTTCTTCTCTTTCACTTCTCTCAACTCTTGCCGTCTTGTCCAGGTGTGCCTCACAAAACCTAAAATGGCAAAGACCAAAATGTCAAACTTGAAGTTTCAAATCAGTTTTACACAAACTAATGGATGTGATCATGGTAGCTAGCTACAGCCACTTATTGTATGCAGCAACAGCTCTCCCAAAAACACACAATTTATGATTTAGGGAAAACAACCAACAATCTAAAACCATCTTAACCCTGACCAAAATTTGCAATCCAAAGGTATAAATTTGAGAAACAGAATGTGGTTTGGAGGGGAAGAATCAGAGTCCTCAGGGGATGTGCCTCTGAAAGGTTTCATGTCTAGAACATGAGACTTCAATTATTGATCAGCAGAGCCTGTGAGTAAAGCCTGCAGTTTATTATTTATCTGCAGACAGGGTGTTGTGTAACACAGCCGACCCCCAGACTGCTCACTGTACACTAAAAAAAACAACCAAGATTATGTAAAGGAGAACTGGGACAACGTTAATGTCACAAACAGTAAAAATAAGGAGGAGGGAGATTATGATGTGTCACAACACACGGATTAACAAACATTCACAACATCCAGTGTGGAAGACACAACATGCTGAATCCAGGAGGTAAAACAAACAAATCTGACGCCTGAACCCTCAAGAAACCTGCAGCTGTTAATGTATTGTTTTCCATTTATCCTATCTTTAAAAAAAAAAAATCTAAAAAGAGCCCATCAAGTTGTAAAGCTGATACTTGATGCTGCGAGTTGGAGCAAAACTCTAGTTTTGCGTCTTGAGTCTGGCTAATAAAAATTCTAATAACTCATTTTTAATTGTGTAGTTGAGTAAATGTGAACATCCCACACAGTCCCCCGGCAGGGACCAATTCACCGGTTGTCACACCAACAAACTCTGCTGGTTACTTAAGTCTCAAACTGAATAGATGTTTCAGTCAAACCAGCACCCCCCAAGGTTTATTTACTCAGTGGTTTACTCGGGTGTTCGTTAAATGCAGAACTGTGGATAAACGAGAGAAAATATCTTTTTTTTAAAAAAAAGGACAGCCCAGTCTGGTCCCAGGCATTTAGTATCCTAGCATGCTTTGAACAGCTAAATTGCAGTATTGTATTGGCAGTATGCGCCAATTCATATCCCCAGAATGCAAAGAAAGTTGCCAGTTTGTCATTCTGTTGTTAAAAAATGCTGATCCGTCCTGAATTTGGTGTGTCATGGGGAAAGCGTGTCATGAAAAACAGTTACAGTAACTGCTTTATATTATGCAAAAACTCTTATAAGTATGTCTGCATTTCAAATTTGCTCTTTCGTGAAACATTAACAACCCCTCATTCTGAAGTGTTTAAAGAAATCTTTGTGACTTAAATCTTATCATCAGTACTGAAACAGACTCCTGCTCATTGCTGGTCACCTGCAGGGGAAACTAACGGACCAGAAACACAAAGATATTTCGCAGCGCTTGACTGCAGCTGGTGGTGATTTCCCTCCTGTTGCCACTAGTAACACACGATTAGTCATCTTTTGTCATGAGTGGCCCAATGATGCCAGACAGGAGCAACACAACATTCAACTTACAACAAAACTGAAACCTGAGACAGGAAAATCTGAGCTAAATTAGGAGAAAAGCTTCATCGTTCTCCACACCGACTAAAACCTCCCTCTATCAGTGAACGTTTCACTCTGTTCTTCTCAAAAACATCTGGATCACATAAACTCCCAGCACTGCCTATACTGCTCAAACATTCAGACTTCAGCTCAGTGATTCATCAGGGCAGGGGTTTTCCTTACATCTGTTTTTAACACTCCTTCTACTAGTTTTCAGTGAAATACACTGTTCTCATTAAGAACTCGCATTCTTTTCCCTGTAATGTGTTTTCTCTGAGTTCTTGCCAGCCAGTGCTCTCATCGATACAGAAGATGTGTTTTTGAACAGCTTGAACTTTGGTTGTTGCCATGGGAACATTTTAAGCTAGACTCTATGCTACAGTCTAGAGGAGTTCTCAATCTGCTCGGCTATCCTTAGAAACATGCAAAGCTTGCATCTCTGCCTTACTGCTGTAGAGCTGCAGCCAAATAAGAACCAGCAGAGAGCATTCAGGTTTCACTTCAGTGAGGCTGCAACCATCAAATGCTCTCTAGAAGCCCATTTATGCTCAACGTTAACTACGGATACAGACAGAGCTTTCTGTCCGTGCTTTGCGTTCATTTCGTCCGTATTTCTGCACGTTTCCATGAAGCTTACGGATAAGAGCTAAATGGAGCAGTACCACCGGAAGACATAGGGGTAGTGTTATCCCCTGATATGTGGCTCTAGTAAGACACAAAGGAGAAATAACAATGGCGGAACTTTTTACAGAAAAAATTTCACGAGTTGGTGAGGAACTTGCGTCTCAGTTTTTGTCTTTAACGCAAGAGTTGAGTTTTGGTATTTGGTCCACCTCTGTTCAGCCTCTATTACACCAATTATGTCCTTGTTATGCTTCTGTTCCACCTCTTATTATTTTCTTGTTTCTAAGCACTTCTCAAGTGGCCACTCGTTGCAGCAGCTCCCTCTTTCCGGTCCTTTTTTCTACCTTTTTCTTATCTTGAAGTCATTTTTGCATTTGGAGTCTGTACTTTTATGTCTCATTTATTAGCCATGAACACCAAACTGATTACGTCTGCAGTGGTGCTTTTACAATTTTTGTTCCCGGGTTTGTCCAGGGATCCTACATGTAACTATGGTTGCATTGTTTACAAACTAGATCAGCTGTTAGCAGCCTGTAGCATGTCGATGCTAACTGGTGCTAGGCCTGATGTTTCCTGTGAGCTGAGGAGAAGGAGGCGAGGAAAACTTGGACAAGCTAGCAGTGTTAGTTGGGCGCCCGTCAGTCATGTGAGCTGGGCTCAGCCTCTGATTGGACAAACCAGTAATCCTAATATCTTCTAAACCACTGAGTTAGAAAAAATTCACTCACTGTACAGTGTGTGCCGATGGCGAAATTAGTGTTTCAGACCCAAGCCATTTTTTGAGCAAGGCTGTAAACGTGTTTTAATGCTGTAAAAGTCTGTTTATGGCTTGGTGTGTATGTGAATTCCGGTCTTTCTGCAGCCAGCCTCTAGCGGATTCTCAACGAAAAGCAACTTTTAGCACTTCCGCGTATAGGCTTCATTTATTTTCTACCAGATGTTGCCCCTTGGTTTTATCCCATCCAGAAGACTTTTTACCTTTAAGTTATGCTTAACATGCACATATCTATTCTAAGTTACTCTTGCTGCATTATTCTATTCAATAAATTCTTAATATTTTTCAGGATCTTGTTGATGCTGTAACTGTAAATTTACCCGTCGTAAGACGAAGAAAGGCGTATCTTACCTTATCTTATCATGTCTTATCCTGTTCCACCTCTTCTTCTTGTCCACCTCTATTACACATCTGTTACGCATCTGTTCCATCTATATTACGTGTTTATAGACATCTCTTATCCACCTCTAGCACACCTTTGAAATTTCTCTTTCATGTCTCTTATATACCTCTGTTATGCTTCTTTTCTACCTGTATTACGCCTCTGCGACTGCCTCCAATTCTGGCTTAAAGGCATAACAACTTGGCTCCGGCCTTATGCCTCTGTGACTTTATTAACTGTGAGCTATAAGCGCCCCGTCTTGAACAGGCTGTGTGAATGGAGCTTTGGCAAACAGCCATGTGACAGCATAGAGCGGTGAGCTGCATGTTTAAAACTGCTGGAGCCACAAAACTCCTGGTGTCCAAAGAACTGTGGAGGAGAAACTTTAGGCTGAGCTATGACAGGAGCTTTACTGTACTTTTATCAGCTGTGTTTCATGAAACCTTGGAGGGCAGAGGAAGTCTACCAGCAGAGTGCTACAATCTGCAAGGCGAGGGTCACATGACAGATATTGTAAGACATGATCTATCATCTGCTGTTTTTTTAGACTTGCATACTTCGTGACCAAATGCCTTCTAAATGTATATCTACAGCGTCCCTCTGTCAGCCACAGGCAGCAATTTTATTCTTTCAAATTATCTTATCTTAACTTATTATCTAGGTAAAAATATCTGCCCATGAAGAAGTACAGCTCTACCCACAAAATTTGCTGCAATTGTCATTAATGTTTAACACCTAATCTTTGGTCCTGGCACAGTGAGAGAGAAGCATCCGTAGGTGGGTTGTAGTTTTACCTGCAGGATCAGACTCCAGGTGACCTTTGCTTTGATTTGCTTACAAGTTCATGAAGGGGGCGTTACTACCCGATGCCGTCAAATCACCTTTCAATAAAAGAGACACAAAAAAATACCAGGGGTGTACTACCTTTACATCACCAGCTGAATATCAATGAATATCAATAAAAATCTGCAAAAGATTCTGTCAAAGGCTGTGCCCAACCAAACCCCATGTAAAAAATGAAGGATTTTTCAGATTTAAGGCAACAATGTGACAGCCGTCCACACTCTGTTCCTTCCATTTGCTCAGCTGTCAGAGTAAAATAAAGGATGCCGATTTGTTCATCACCCAGCTAAGTGGTTATATTGGGGAAACAATACAAAAAATAAAAATATCATCTGCACTGACAAACGAGCCAGAAGGTTCTGCAGAGCCAGCGTCAGCCATGTTGCTCGCCTTTTTTTCACTCTTATTTACAGCCCCATATCAGGGGGAAATGGTGCGTCCAAGAGCCTCTATCGAGCGCCAGACAGCGGGACTGTCTGACCGTTTTCTGCGCAAAAAGCAGGAAAATCCCAGACAGAGGGACGGCAGCAGGCTGGGTAGGTCTCTGGCTGTCTGCGCCCCCCGCCCCTCCCCCGCCAAACCAACCGTCGGCGGGAGAACGTCAACGACAAAACGAGCGCTCAGTGTGTTTTGTTTTTGGCTGTTTACCTGCGGGCTGACTCCTGAGCTAACTGACAGGTGCACGTTTTCATTGCCTTACCGTTATATATTTATTAACAATGGAGGAAGAATCGGGCTGCAGCGGGGTGTCTCGCCTCCTGCTGTCTGTCCACAGAACCCGTTTCGACTTCTCAGGAACCAGCAAAGACTCCACGGCCATCTCACCAACGAACGTTAAGCTAGAACGAGTCAAACACAGGACATCCGACTAAGCCTTTCACAATAAACGCGCGCGTGATTGGCAAGTGGCGAGTCGTTTTTTAGAGAATAAACAAAATAAGATTTATATAAACAAAGCAGTGACATTTTTAACCCTTCCAGTTCTCTTATATTAAACTTTAAGCTTTTTGTCTGCCCCAAAATAATCAAATTTAAAAAGGCTTGAGACCCACAGACTCTGTGCACCAATTTCAACCAAGGTGATGCTGCATGAATACTGATTAAAAAAAATCATAATTAAAAAAAACTACGATACAGAAACGTAGAACAAGGGGTACATTTTAATAATGGAGAACCTGCTTGAGCAGGCGTATAATAGCTAAACTCTTTTGATAGATCACAAACAATCATTAAGGGCTAATAAATAGCCTAAATAACTCTTTATCGACTTTTGAAAAATATTTAGTACACTTCAGTTTTGATAGTATCAATCCACAAATAATATTTCCTGCCTTTGGCTTAATGTGATCTGTCAAAGTAGTTCTCCTGGCTGTTTTCCTCAACTTTTAGACCTACTCTTTGTTTTAAAAAAAATCTCACAACAAATACTAATGTTAAAATAAAACAAATAGAGATTTCAGAGTAATATTTTTTTAGGACAACCTGAAATAATGAGGAAAGTAAACGTGGGTAAGACTGTCTTAAGAGACCCTGCTCTTATTTTTCTGTAACCTTAACTTCCGGGTTTATTACTGCGAGTTTGACGTCTCACTCTCTCCTCCCCTCGCTCGATCTGCCAAATAGTGCAACCAGGAGGAGATACAAGGACGCTGACTGGTGCATTACGCTGTTTTTCCCCACCTAATAGTGACCCGTCCTGCTGTTGAATGCGACAGAAGAGGAGACAGACAGGCAGAGAAAGGCGGACAGACATATTTAGACAAAGAAAGACAAACAGATACAACAACAGGAAAGAAACAGAAAGCTTGACTAAATGAAGATGTGATAAAAATTTTGTCTTTGGCAACTTTAAACCTCTTGAGAAGAGTTTTTATCTGATTAAGAAAAGGCCCAAAATTCATATTAATGCATGTTGACCTGCAGTAACAAACAAAAGCATCAGAAGCCTTAAAACGCTCTTTATCATCTCAACTTATTGTTCTCCGACTTTAATCCATCGTGTCTTCTTTACGTTTTTTGGCACTTTTGACAGTCTTCAAATTTCACCGATTTTCACCCTTCAACTTTTAAACTATTCGGCTTCTTAAGGACATGTGTGCTATAACTTTGCACTTTTCTGACTCTTAAACTTTTTGATTTATTTCCCTTTTTGTCAAAAAATTTCCCACAGGAAATGACTGGAGAACTGACTTTTTGCTCCTAAAACTCCTTCAAATTTGAGCTCCTTAAACTTTATCATAAGCTCTCTTATGTTCTACATTTTACGATTAGCTTTCACTGTTTCAGCAGTTTTGTTTTGCATTTTTTTTTGTTAGTTTGTTTTTCGTTTGTTTTTTTTGTTTTTTTTTTTTGCATTTGCTGTGCCACCATTTCAAGGCATTTGCTGCAAGGAAATGCAATATTTCTATTTTCTTTTTAACATTCTTGACTTAAAACACTACAATGGGGTATAGGCTACATGCCAGATCAGAGAAGGAAAAGCAGGAACAGTATTTTTATACCACTTTGTACAGTGCAATCGTTGAATAGTGATGCATTTGACAGTTGAAAGAAAGCATGGTATGATTTTTAAGGGGGGGGGGGGGGGGGCAAAATCATTGCAAAACAAAGTTCCTGACTGAAGCTTCAAAGCAACTGCTCATCTTTAATTGTTACTGACAAAGACTGTGAAGAGATTATTCTGTCCCATATTTTGCTGATTGCATTAAAATTTATCACTTGCAAATATGCAGTAAGTCTGTGACATTTTTACCATTTAGTACAATAAAAACAACCCACTGAATGCAGCATTTCTAAAAAAATTTGTTTCCATCAAAGTGTATTACAGATGTCCACTTGCAAAGCATTCTGGGATACCTAGTAGCAAGCTTCTGGCTGATAGCGCTGAGTTTAAACAACTTTCCTCTCTCCAGATGCTGAATTCATACATTTATAGTAAACGGTGGTGCACTGTAACTTTACAAGGGGCAAGTTTTTACTGATGATGTTGTAGACATGAAGATGAACACAGAATTCAAACAGGACAGCTCCCTCCATCTATACACGCATCGATCCATCCGTCTATCTCACATCCCTTTAAACTGCTGCATGATGGACAGAAGATGCTCGCTGCGCTTCTGAACGCTGCTCTGCTCCTCCCTCAGTCCCTCCTGCTCCTGTTGCACCTCGTCCTGAGGAAAGAGACAAAGTTTTTGTTCAAAAGTGCATATTATCATACTATTCATACTAAATATGTTCTTGTATTTGTAGTACGCAAATTAGCATAAGAGAGAAATGCCCAAACGTTTGTTGTGTATGTAGGAAGTATGGGTACTGTGTGGTTTCAGACAGCTAAAAGGAAGATTTCATTGAAATGACAAGTTTTTAATATGATGTAAAAAGGTACTTGACATGACAGCCCCTCTCAAAGGTGAAGCAAAAGCATTTTGTGCTCTCCCCTTGCTGGTTGACTACAGTAGACCATGAGTGCTGCCTCCTTTATGTTGACAGATGGACATAAATGGAACTTGAGTAGAACTCAAATGTGGTTTTTGACATTTCAGGCAGTGCTTATCATGCTGACTTGTGAAAAAGCATGTCATTTTTTATTTTTACTTTAATAAGTTATCTAATGCTCCAAAATGGATACAACACCATACTTGAAAGCTCTGTTGACAAATGAGACTTTTGCAGTACTGTGTGCACCAGATTATGAGAGTGGAGGAAATGAAAGAAACACCAACACAAGTCACTGAACCTTCTGCTGTCTGCTTTTTGACACAGTTAGCTGATCTGGTGTGGATGGAATCAACCTGACTGATGTTCCAGTGGTAAGTGGACCAACAGATCTCCACTGAACGACCTCTAGTTCTCAATTACTAATATGTTAGCTCCAATAGTGGGGGTTTTTAGCTTCACATTTCTACTACAGGAAGGGGTGAAGTTGTGACAGCCGTCTCTTCAGTCTGTGGTTTAGTTCACAGTCCTAAAACTCAGGCAGTGCTGTTTGTTTGGTTTTGTCAGAGTCAACACGACAGCCTTATAACGACAGATATCTTTCTGAGGACCTTGTGTTTGCCAGAAAAAGATACCAAATGAAAGTTTGGATAACAGAGACAGAAGTGTAAGAAGTGTGTGCATTTGTGTTGTCTGACCCTGAGTCTGCAGAGCTCTCTCCTCTCTTTGTCGTTCTCCTCTGCTCTTGCTCTGAGCCACGCCTCATTTTGGGAGCGATGTCTGTCTAACATCTCCTGCAGCTCCTGAATAAATATCAGTGAAATAAATACAATTATTATTAACCAATGAGGTTTTATTATCAGCTTTCTTTTTTGTTTTGTTTCTACCTTTGTCAAAAGAATACAAAAAAAAGAGAAAAACAATAGACTGTTTTTTTACATAATGCATAACATAACAGGTAGGCAGATGTTTGCTGCAATACCAACTCACCCACAGCGTAAGAGCTGGAAAACACTTTCCTTTTAATTGGAATAGATATGAACACCAGTGGGTGTTGTGTCATAAAATCACTTAGAGCACCCCATGTTTTTTCCTTCCTGTTCCTGTTAAATATGCTCAAGATGTGCCCTGATGTTCTAGAAGTAATGTCCTACTGGTGTGGCAACCCTTAAACTAAACACAAATCAACTCAAATCAACTCAGTTTGGAGGATCAGGGAGGATGTGAGCCATGTGAATCAGTGGGAAACACTGGTTAAGATGCAAAGCCAAACACTGATGTCTTGAAATATCAGTTTTCCCAACATCTGCCTTCTTCATAATGTAAAATTAATTTTAAAAAAATCACAGTGTTCTGTGTTTCACAACCTCAAAGAAGAGTTCATGGTAATAACAGATTAGGCAAGTAAAATTTCAGCCTAATACTCATTTTTGGAATTTGGATGCAAATTCTTCTGGGGGTTAATTAAAAGTTTAATTTATTTAGTTTGATTTATTTATTTGAAAGATTTTAATATTAAGTTTAGAACTGAGAAAACGGTGGCCCTGAAGTGCAAACCACAACAGCAAATAACTACACAAAACAGCAAATCAAAAAAACACAACAGCAAATAAAAATGTTCAAAAATCGGGCTAAAGGCAGAATAATTTCTTAGTCAAATGATGAACAGTACCTTCGTCCAATCAAGTCCTCCCCTCGTCCACTCAAGTCCTCCCCTCATCCAATCAAGTCCCCCCCTCATCCAATCAGTGATGACTCACATCTTCCGGTAGCTCAATGTTGTTGGGTTTCGTTATTCGCCGTTGTGTTTTTTAATTTGCTGTTGTGATTTTTAACTTGTGGTTGTGTTAATAGATTTGCTGTTGTGGTTTGCTCTTCAGGGCCACCATAGAAAAAAGCTAATATTAAATGTTGTGACAAGGAGACCAGATTGCATTGTATAAGTAGATAATATCAAATTAGATTAGAGAAGAATGAAGAGTATTTGATTACATTAAATGATAAAACTGTTTAGCATTGCATTTCAGCAGATCATAGTGTGTTAAATCAACTGATCATTTGTTATTTGGGTTAAACTGGATTTGCTGACATGCAGATCAGCTTCGATTGGAGTGAAGCCATTTTGGACCTGTTGCTGTTGTTGTCTGTGAGCTTCATGAGCTTCTCTCTCTCTCTTCAGGGAAGCAGCAGATTTAGTCAACTCAGATTTGTCTCTAGAAAAAAAAAAGAAAGTCAATCTTGAGGAAATGTCTTTTCATTGCTTGAGTTATTTACTGTGTCAACCAGATTATCACTGCAAAGTGTCCCAAGGTTGGATTACTAGATTACAAATGGCGACTAGACTAAAGTCATTTAAAACATTTATGGGCTAAAGTAAATATATGTGTAGCATACTTTCATGTAGATATATATGTAGCACTCTTTGATGTAAATATATGTGGCATACTTTGCACATGTACCTGTCGAGTTTCTGGAACTCCTGGTCCAGTAGATCGAACGCTGTCTGGATCATTTTCATCGCCTGATCTCGAACTGCACTGAAGTCTCTGTGGACAAACACCTGGAAATAATGTCCGATCTGATCAGTTCCTTATCTTATTCAGGATTTTCCAACTGTTAAAATGCTTTTAAATGTAATTATACTAAAAGTAGCAGAGAGACTTCATAAAAATAATGAAGTTAATTAGAGATTTTGTAATTGACTGATAGCAGTTAATCACATTTAAATCGCATATCAATATTTGACACTTGAAGCAAAATTTTTAATTCAGATGGAATTCGTCAGAATGATGAATCAATAAATAAACATATTCATGTAAAGTGTTTATTGTTATGTAAAGTGCAGTTTAAGGAAAAATACTGCATTTCACGCAGGCAGTGTTTACATGGCTAAATTAATCAACTCAATTCAAGTATTTAGGACTTTTTGTAAACTTTAAACTTGTAAAATACGGTACTTTCAAGTACATTTCTGAAGTGTGTAAACAATGAAAATATTGTACATAAAATACCCTTGGCCAAATATGAACAGACCAACAGTTCAACATGAAGTGCAGTTTCTGCTGTCTAAAATGATTAAAACAAAAATGGTCCACTAACGGACTTCAGACCCATAAGAGTTTGATCAACTTCTTTGTGTGACTTACCAGTAATAACAAACCCATTTGTACCACAGTAGCTCTAACACAACTTTGTGAAACAGTAAACTGTGATAAGATGTGTTCACCTTTTTAACACAACCATTTTTTTCTGTAATCAATCAATCATAATTAATGCCTTAAAGCACCAGCCATTGTTAAAGTATAAAATGCCAGCTAATAATTGCTAACCACAACATGTCCATCTGAAAGCCTTGTGTATATTATGTGATCACCTGTGCATTGGCAGGTGTGTTCCCGGCCTGGTCAGGTGGAGTAGACTCACTCAGCTCGTAACGAACGTTGGGAACCTTTGTGGGAGTGAAGCTGTTACAGCCAGAATGAAACCAAAGAATTAAAACTGAGAGATGAACTCAAAGTGTGTCATGAGGCTTAAACTGCAGATACACACTGTGCACACAGGCAGAGAGATGAAACAGGTGTGTGTGTGTGTGTGTGTGTGTGTGTGTGTGTGTGTGTGTGTGTGTGTGTGTGTGTGTGTGTGTGTGTGTGTGTGTGTGCGTGTGTGTGTGTGTGTGCGTGTGTGTGTGTGTGTGTGTGTGTGAGCAGCTGACCTGTGGCTGACTCCTTGCAGACCAAACTCTGACAGAATCTCCTTCATCACTGTAGAGCAGACAGTGTGACATTGTGATTGTCTTGTGTGTTGTTCGTCCTTTGCTTTTACTAAAAATGTTAAGAAAGTGTACCAGGACATTCTGTGGCATGTTTTTACTCTCCAGAGGATGAACCATTTTTAAATATTTCATTATCATGACATCTGTCAGACTTGAAATAAAGAGTGGGTGTGGTCGTGGTCACCATGACATCCAAAGGTTGTTAATGGTCTGCGCTCCATTTAAGCTGCTGTCTCTTTAAGGCTCCCTGTTCCACAACCCCCCTTCCTTCTGATTGGCCAGCCCTTTGGAGTACTGTTAGGGGACGACCTTGGTGTCTGAGGCTTGACCCTCCAGTGAGAGGAGATCCTTGTGTGATGACCTCATCGTTTCAGTAAGTCTTTTGGAGATCTAACACTATTTTTAGGAATTGACCATTTTGAACAGTTTACAAATTCAGGGATTTTACAACATATGAGTCGCTGTTTAATGCCAAATGTATATTTGATAGTACATGAGATTCAAAGACCTCTGTCTCATCAACATAATAGTTTCCTTAAAACCTGTTTGATTGTTTGTTTGTTTGTATGTTTATCCAAATCAAAGTGCACTGCGTTTTTCCATACTGTCAGTGTGAATGCACTCAAAATAGTGAGTGTAAGTGCAAAAGTGCAGGATTTGGGACACAGCTTTAGAATTCACAGAATGAAGATCACATTGTTTTAAAGAAGACCTGAAACTAAAGACCAAGACCATAAACTCATCAAGAAAATGTTTACTGGTGGTATAAATCAATCAAGACACATCTTCATTTTCTCATTGACTTATATGCAATCTGACCTTTGGTTTGTATCTGTCTCCAGAGATTTTGGACTCCACTTTTATACCATCTTTTGTGAAATATAGATGATGTACCTGGTTGTCTCTCTGACGGGTTGATGAGCTTCATCACCTTCAGATCATTAAAATCCTGCTCCTCATTCTTCCCTCCAAACACATACAGCTATTAGCCAAAAAAAAAAAAACAGTTTGACACTGAAAGACATGCACATAAAATAATGTCATAAAACAAAACTATCGATATAGTAATGTATTGTTCAGCTGCACACTGACATGGCTGTGAAGGATGAAAGTAGTGTGTCCATGTCGACGGGCTGGAGGAATCCCAACATACAGAGGAACCTTCCACTTCATCTTAGCTGGAGAAACAGAGTAGATTTTAAAGTATAACTTCATTTGTTTTCTTTATTCAGTTAAATTTTCAGATTAGTTAACTCACCTATACTGAGTTTGTGGATGTCATTCAAAGAGGTCTCACTGCCATCCTCATTTGTGCTTTTGCCACCAAATAGATAGATATCCTAAAGGGGATAAAACATGGAGGAAACAGCCAACATTCAGCATAAATTCAGTCAATGTTAGACAATAATGTTAAAAAGTTGTGTTGTTTTACTAGGTAAAGCTTTTCTTTTCATTGTTTTAAGAGAAGTTGTGAGAAGTAACCTACTGTATCTATGGCAAGAGGAATAAAGGTCTGTGAGGAAGTTCCCAATTAGAGGAGACAGCAGAACCGTCACCAGCACAAAAATTTAGCAAAAAATTTGCACTCTATCAAGCAAACCTAGCATTAATCATAATAAATAAATACCTGTCTTTGTGTGTATGTGCTTGCGTGCGTGCATGCATGTGTGTGTGTGTACCTTATCATGATGGGCTGTCAGTGTTTGTCCACTATAGGCTGCAGGTGATTCTCCTTTTACCTCCCATTTCTGCCAGATAAAGCTCTCTACAGCAAAAAAACAAAAAGCAGGGAAAGTAGACTTCAAACAACCTTTGTTATACTGTGTATAATCATAATGAGTAATGAAATACAAGTCTGAGAAAATCTAGATCATTCTTTTTATCCACCTAATCTCTACGGATTTCTACACATGAACCAAGAACCTATAAACAATTCAAAATTGTTATGGTGTTGAATGTATTCTTTGTTTTGCTATTATTAAAATGTTAAAAGCAGGTTAGATAGACTGCAAAAACAGAAATCTAAGCCAGTGTGTTTGTCTTATTTTTGCTTTAAATGTTTTATTAGACTAATTATGAACCATAAGTCCAATAAAATGTCTTATTTCAAGATATCAAAGACAAAATCAGTGCCTGAATTGCTGTTTAGTTTTTTGTATTAAGACATTATTTCTACTTCAATGAAGTTATACAAAGGCATGAAAAGTTTTTTAGATTACAGTTTTTGTAGTGTAAAGGTTGAAACTCGTGATACATAATCCTTCAACCTGTCTATTTTTTTGAAGAACTAAAAAGTTTTTCATCATCTTATGTCAACAGATACCTGTAGGCGAGGTACAGTATGATAGTACTGCTATTGTACTGCACCTCCAACTTCTTCCTCATGTTTAAAATATTCATACAGACTTTCAACATGATCCACAGACAGAAAAGGCCATGAGAGCTGCAGAAATTGCCCTGCGGAGGCTTTGATACCTGGTGTTTACCTGTGCTGAGAACATGGAGGTCTTTACAGACATCTCCTCCTGCGTTATAACCTCCAAACATGAACACCTGATCTCCAACCAGAGCAAAGCTCTGATCAAACCTATGCAAGAAGACAAAATACATTGTTCACATATTCTAAACCTTCATGAATCTAAAAGATACAAGAATAAAAGCATCTCTTACAGAGCAGGAGGCAGTGACCCATTAGTTTTGACAGGTGTCCATGTGAGAGACACTGAAACAGATCAGAGAAGAGAACGGACAGGTTGAGAGGAGATAAAATGGTAATCCAAAATCAAAAGAGAAATGTATGGACCTGTGCTGAAGACCAACAGGTCATCAGTTGGACTTCCTCCCACGATCCCTCCATAAACATAGATGTTGTCTCCCACTGCAACAGAGCTGTGTTTGAGGGTTCTGAGGGTGACGCCCCCAACAGCTAAGCAATCCCAGGTCAGAGTCACTGTGAGGAATTCACTTTTTAAATCACATGGTACGAAAGCAAGGTCAACAATAAACACCAGATGAGAATCTTCCTCACCTATATCAAAGCTGTAGACTCCTGGGAGACACTCTGAGGCATTGGGCCTGGATGTTCCTCCAAACAGATACAGCTTCCCTTTAACAACACTTACAAGAAAGTAAAGGGGAGATGTGGCCGTTTAAATAAAATGTGACATAGGTACAAAGTCAACCCTTTCACTGTGTCCTTATTTTAAGAGTGTCCTGCATGGAGAAAATCATACAACAGACCTAGAGACTTTGCATCTGAATCAAAATAAGATACCTGAACAGATATAAAATGTTTTATATGAATATTGTCTTTGTCTTACCACAGAGTGTGTCCTTCTCTGGCTGAGGGGATGTCTCCGCTCTGAGGAATCTCCTCCCACATCAAATCATCAAGAGAAACTACAAACAACAACAAATGTCTCTGTTTATAGATTGTGCAAGTTAAGAAATAATCTTTATCACAAAAACAGATTTTAGAACCAAAACGTTAACAGGTTGATTTCTGCTATAGAAAACATTTAAGAATGGGACCAGAGGGGGAATCTTTGGATTTTACAAGCACCTTCAAGTGGACGCTCAAGGAACTGCAGATAACTTTGCTCTTCCATGTTGGCTCAAAATGTCAACACCAGAGTTTTCCAGCAAAAATTAAAGAGTCTAAAGAATTTCTTCTACCCTTTAATCCTTTTTGTTAACTTTTCCTAGCTCCTTTGCAGGGACATATCTGGGTGAAAAACGTGGCCAGTTGGTGTAACCAATAAATGTCACTTAGTGTAACCATTGTTTCTCATAAAAATATGATGTTAAGAAAGAAAAAAGTTACAATGAATTTGATTTTAGCAGTCTACCACACTGTGAAAATGAAATTTTAAATTATTTTGAACCAACTGACCAAAAAAAAAAAAAAAAAAAAAACAATAGAGAGAAAACTTTGATGTCTGTGGCATATTATCAAAATTTAAAAATGAAATACTTTTAATATACTTTGAGGTGATCTTTCATAACAAATAACTTATTTTATCAGTAAACTTCCATAAGAGGGCGAATTAATTGATACTTTTGTTGCTTTATGGTTACACCATTTGACAATTTAATGGGACTTATTCTATCGATCGGTTAAAAAATGTAATATAAAATACTATGACACCAACAGAAATCAATCAAATTTTATTTATATAGCGCCAATTCATAACAAATGTTATCTCAAGACGCTTTCCAAAGGCATTAACAGGTCTAGACCTGTAAATGATAACAAATTTTATCAACAGAGACCCAACATCAAGATAAGAAGTCTGATCTCATCTTTACCCACCATGAGTACAGACCTTTACAGCATTTAGAAAGTTACAATGGCAAGGAAAAACTTCCCTTTAACAGGCAGAAACCTCAGACAGAACCAGACTCATGTTAGACAGACATCTGAGGAGACTGTGATTGGATTTGAGAGAGAGAGAGGGGGGGGGGGGGGGGTTACGACAAAGAGAGAGGGAAAAACAGAAAGAAAGAAAGACATGGGGCTTGCCTCAAAGTGAAAGTTTATGGAGTGTTTCCAAGAGGAAGCATATAAAAATTGAAAAGAATCGTACCAAGCACTGAGCCTTGAGGAACTCCATAACACACACTGGTATGCAAAGAGGATTTATTGTTCACATGAACAAATAAAAAGGTGCAAAATACACATTCAACATCTAACATGTTGTTTTAAGGCACATTTTTTGATTAGGACATCAATATCAACACTTATTTGTCACTGTCCCATCTGCTTTTTTAAATAGTACCTGTAAGCATGTAGAAGTCATTGAAGTAAACAGGATGGTCCTCCTAAATGAATAAAGGGGAAACAGGCAAAATATCACCATCCAGATTTTATGGGGTTTTTTAACATCTCTTACCTAGGATCCCTAAATGTTCAAGTTAAAGTAAAGAGGTCATATTTTGCTGAAATTAAAACCTTTACAGAAGCAGGTTTTATTTTAAATAATAACCTCTTGGTTAATGCTGGAGGCTCCTCCAAACAGAAAGGCAACATTTCCTGCCACCGCTACAGCATGACCATGCCTGTGAGAGGAGGTAAGAGTTAATAAGAAGGGCATTAAATGCTCGTAAACAATACATTTTCTATCTCAACATGAATTCACTGTAAGCAGTATGACCCACCTAGGATTTGGGGCTTCTCCTCTCACCTCTCTCTCCACCCAGTGACCACTGGCTAATGCCATTTCTGCTTTTTGAAAACACACAAAACACAGACACAATCTGATCAACCTCTCAGCTCAAATCTGACGCTTTATAGGAGCACCTTGTGTTTTTACCCAGGGGATAAAAATGAATGTAACATCTTTGTTTCAAAGGGCAGCCAAATGCTATAGATCATAGGTGTCAAACTCTGGCCCGCGGGCCAAATTTGGCCCGCAGTGTAATTATATTTGGCCCGCAAGGCAATTTCAAATTAATATTAGAGCTGGCCCACCGGTATTATATGGCGGCAGCGCTGTAACACCACATTCACCGCTTAATTAGCCTGTGTAAGAAGATAATTTTGACATTTACCTCAGAAGGCTGCAAACAGAAAGGAGGCATTCAATTTTTTCTTAAATTTTATCTAATATGCCATTGATATGTTTTTATTATTATTATTATTATTATTATTATTAGTAGTAGTAGTAGTAGTAGTAGTAGTAGTAGTAGTAGTAGTAGTATTGGTAGTATTATTATTAGTATTAGTATTATTAGCAACTCGATTTTGCACGCCTGCACTTGAAAGTTATATAAGCTTGTTCAATATTTATTGTTAAATCAAAACTTGTTTGGTTCCATATTAAAAGGTTCATTTGTTCAACCTTGGCCCGCGGCTTTGTTCAATTTAAAATTTCGGCCCACTTCGTATTTGAGTTTGACACCCCTGCTATAGATGGTTCCCAATCCAAATAATCACATCCAAAAACAGACAAACCAAAAAAGCAGGTCTAAGATACCTACATAGCTGATCTGTGAAAAATTAGCCTACCTTAGCACATATTGCTGTTATTTCTATATGAATTTGCTACCACTGATTCTTATCCTGGTTTATTAGCCACCTCAGGGGAACTTGTGGCAACAAAGAAATGTGGCAAACAGAGAAATTTTCTTTCTGTTAACTTGATTGATAAAAAATGTAACCCTTATTTTTGTTTATATTTTTACAATAATGGATGAAATATTCAACTGTAAACAGTTTTTGATTTTTGGAGGGCAATTTGTGGGCCCGCTATTAGAGAAAATTACTTTCTTGATTTGTTACCTCATTATTACCTGGCTGTCTTTCATGCTTTATTCTGATGGGTCAAAACCTCATAACAACAGAATACTGTTGTGTCACTCAACAACATATGTGACACCCAGGCCCCCCCCGATCATACACTTCATATCAAATCAACCCAAAGGAGTCTGTCTTATTCCCTCTCTGCCTGTTAACACTGTGGGGAAAAACACTAATGTATGTCTCAGGCTGGTCATGAGATTATGGAAATAATAATCAGGGCACAGATAAGAGAGCAGCCTGAGCAGCAACTGGACCCAAACCATCTCTGATTGGAAAAAGTGGAGCAACTGCCTGCCCTGCAATCCAGACAACAATAGCAGAGAAACTGCTGATCTCTATAATGCCATTTACACCATAAACTGTAGTAATAACAACACCAATGTTCAGATGTTTATGTCTTCAGCTGGGTGGTAAGCAGGATAATGTATGGTGAGCAGGTGTGTTGTGCTCAGCCGGGATACTAATTAGCAAATGTCTGTTTACCCCCCAAGGTTACGACTGTTCAACTTTTCTGATAAGAAATTAGTTTTTTTTTCTAGACTAACTTAGGATCTCAGGTATTATAAGTTAACATAGACTGTAGGACAGCGTGGCTCCACCTTTTACCATTGTAGGGTTTTGAAGCCAAAAAAACTCTGTCACAGGAGCTGCTTTTGTGCAACCAGAGTCTGTGCAGTAGAGACTATGAAAAAAAAAAAAAAAAAAAAAAAAATATATATATATATATATATATATATATATATATATAAATATATAATAAAATGAATGATAATCATCGTTAAACATGACATAAAACCCTGTTTTTAACATCTAATAACTAATAAAAAGAAACTTTTCAGAAAACAAGGCCATGAGCACAATGCCATCACCACAGCATATGGATGTGAAAAATACTTATATATACAATGTTTTTGTGGCAACCTCAGTTTGAGCCAAACGAGATGAAGTCCATTTCTTTAGTCTATCGGTGCTAAGACTGTGTGGCAGCTCGCTGAACTTTAACCAGAATCAAACCTACCTGTGTTATGTAGGTGTGTGCTCAGACGAGAGTTGATTTCTTCGATTTCAAGCCTCTATCGATGATTTGTTCTGTACAATAAATAGCTCCACCAAAGCTACAGCTGAGTCATCGTTGCTCACAGCCTGACAGTTGTCCTCTGTGTCTAAGCTTACAGGTAACACTTACCAGGTACCCTGTTACCGAGCAACGCTTCAAAACACAATAGTGACTAGAGCAGGTCAGCATTTAACAGGACAGCAGAAGACTGAAAAAAGAAGTCAATAATGAATTTTGATGACATCACTGCATAAAACCAAAACAATTCACTGAAAATAATATTATTCAGTTTTTTTTTTATTCATTTGACTTGAACAGAATATGCATTCATGCTCCTCATTATGTGACTTTATTCTCACTCTTTTCCCTGTAATTTGACCTTCTGACCTTGCTCTTACTTATCGACCTAAATTCTAAGTATATTAACTTAATTTCTGACATTTTGACTTTGGATTTATTAACTCATATTTAGCTTTTCAATTAACTGGTTTTCACTGCTTCAAATGTATTCTTATAAAATAAAATGGTCTTTTGCAATAAAAAAAAAAAACCTCTGATCTAAATGACAGTGATGTATTTTTTTCTTTTGATATGCAGATTTCAAACATTTAGCATTTGCATGGGGTTTAATTTTAGTTACTGTCCAGTCCAGTTTAAGACATTTCTATCGACTCAGATTCAAATTGAATTTCTTATTTCTGCCTCTGAACTGTATATGACATGCTGCATGGAATCTGCCTAATACTACAGCAGACATGTAATCTATAATAATTTCACTATATCTCTTGGGAAAAAAACGTTTTCATTTTTGATTAATTTATTTTTACATAACATTTTCTTTTAATTTCCTGAGCATGTTTGTCAGCAGACTTCTGTTTCATCAGCAATCTCGAAGAGATATAGATGAGGACGAAGAAAGATGAAATCCTCTTCATTCTCATTTTAATCATTGTTTAGGGAAATAGAAAAATCATGGAGGGTGTTTGTGTAAAGTGATGCTATTCATCTTTAAATACTCCTGCGTCTGATTGATGACGTAAGGCTGACTATCACGTTTCCCCCCGTCACCACTCCTTTTTTTCTAATCATGTTTTATCCATACACGTACACACAACCACACACACGCACAAAAAGACACACACGACCCCACCACAGCTACCGACACGTGATCTATCCGGGTATCCACCCCCGCTTGCCACTGTCGGAGCAACCGGAAGAGAGCTGCCTTTTTAAAATAAAACATACATTCTCAACAATTCATTAATTTTGCGATCCAAGTGGGAATTTATCATGTTTAAAATGGATTCGTTTACATTTTTATATTAATATGGGTTGTTCCGTTGTTTCTTGTTGTCTCTTCACAGTTTGAATAAACAAACCCATTTTCCATTTCCTTTGTGTCAGTAGCGGTTTTGTGTAGTACTACATTGTCTAACCCCACATATTGCCCCAGGGCCTGGTGTAATTCTTCAGAAACAAGCACACGCAGAACCGAACCGGAACCCGAATCTAAGTTATGGCCGGTTTGACAGGAAGCAGGGTATTTGGTTTCAGAATAAATGTCAGGATGACACCAGCGAAGGATGGCAGAAAGAAAGAAAGAAAGAAAGAAAGAAAGAAAGAAAGAAAGAAAGAAAGAAAGAAAGAAAGAAAGAAAGAAAGAAAAGTTTATTAAGTGTAATGTTTTATAGAGTGGGGTCACTGATAACCTTGTAGTATAATTAAATACAAACATAAGCATAAGCAAGTGGAATCAGATGAATATGCTGGTGATGTACGGATGAAGCAGTTTAGGGGTATAGGCCTGAAAATTCGATTGTTGTGAGTGGTATTCTCAGAATGGGGCCAAGAAAGGAGTGGTTACCACTCCTGGTGGACTAATATCTGGTAAAAGCTTGAGAGGTGCCCCTTTGGAGTAAATACTCGTATAACTTAGTACAAAGTTCTTTCACAGAAAATCTCGTAAAAAAAAATGCTCATAGCCTATAGATCTCCCCAACTGATTACTATATAAAGAAAGTGCCCCCTAGATACTTTTCCCATTTATAAAATCTAATAATTTTGTGACAAACATTAAAAGATCAGAACATTTAAGGCTTTTGTTTGTTAATTTTGGTTTCCAAATATTTTACAGCTGTATCTCTGGAAAACCAAGGTGCAGAAATAAAAACTTTATTTTGGCGCTTTATTCTGCTCATGCTTTTGTATATTGTCTGTTAACTCTCGTCATCTTTTGGTAGGTTTTGATTTTCTTTTTCACTTCAGTTTAACATTTTTCTATTGACTTATAAGTAAACGTGTTGTACCTTTTTTTAAAAACTTTTTTTTAATCAGGAAACGTTGTTGGCTGTGAAAACAAACTTTCTTTGCCCTTTCTAATTTCTGTAGCAACAAGT
The DNA here is from genome assembly GCA_030710495.1 of Labroides dimidiatus. Taxonomy (NCBI): domain Eukaryota; kingdom Metazoa; phylum Chordata; class Actinopteri; order Labriformes; family Labridae; genus Labroides; species Labroides dimidiatus. Next base: position 7,420,145 of record CM061157.1, read on the forward strand.
TGGTTAAATCTAGACATGTGAAGACTATTGCGGGTTGAGCTTTTGTTTTGAAAGGATGACAAACCGGAAGCGCTGCCCCAGTTTTTTGTAACTTCACAGTGTCGGTTGCCGTTCACGTGAGAGCAACGGAGTCTGTCTGATCTGACGGCGGATCCAACCGGAGACATTGTGGACCTAACTCATCTTGACCGCCTGAGTTATCACAACCCGTTAGCTTGGTTTTAGCCTTCTTGGGGCTAAATACGGATTCATCCTGGAAGCACCCGGAGAACCGCGGATATCAACGCGGCATGGATGCTTCGTGACTCGCGGCAGGTGTGAGGAGATGCCGGGGGAGCCGCCGGTGGCAGCCGGCCGTGTGGTGCTGGTGAAGAAGATAGTCATGAAGGACGGAGCTGCGGTGGGTGGATGACCCGCCATTTTTATTTCATTTATTTAATGGAATCGCCAACCTGTATGATCGCGTTTCACGAACTGATACCGATGATTCATGTCGTAGACTGTAAAAAAAAAAGAAAAGAAAGAAAATTTTAGGTCACAATTTAAAACGTTATATCTAGTTGGTATTGGCTCATTTATGTTCATTTAGTGAATGACATAACAGCGAATTTGCATGACGTTTTGCACAGCATTTAATTCAGATACGTCTCAAAAGGCATCTGCACGTCAATTTTACAGCAAAATAAATGATCAATTATACATATTTCCAGCATATGAAGGCGCAACTACCGCGTATTTACACTCTCAGTTGTGATAATCTGATCATTCTCCGACTCTGTCATTGAAAGCGAATAAGACAGCCCATTTGGTGAAATGAACGAAAATGAGCATCTGCGGTCTAAAATGGCTGTGTTGGTCTTATGTGGATGCATGTATGTTGTAATGGAGACATCAGAACAGGTTTAATGTGGCCCTCAGTCAGCTCGGCTTAGTGTGAGGATGATGTTAATGTGGATCCATTATCTGTTACGTAACAGCTCGGAACACCGAGGGCAGGCGGAGACTGCAGATTCAACACTGTACAGCCTCCATGGCTCAGCCAGCGTCCATTTTAACAGCGCTACGCAGACATAACACAGACATTTACAGTATTATAAAAACACCTTTTGCTATAACAAGTGTGTTTTCTGTATTTTCTGATATATAAAATACAAGGCAAACAGATATGTGCAATCTTAGATTGTCTTTGTCAAAAAGAAACTGTCAGACTGTTTCACCATGAAGCCTTTATTTTCAAACTGAATGAATGAAAGTGACTGAATCCTTTAGTCTTAATTTGTACTTTTGGCTGGAAATAAGTTATATATTAGGAATGATATAGATTTTAGAGATGTGAGACATCTTTCATACTTTTCATATATTGAATTGATGTAATAATAGGTATCATGATCTAAGTATCTAAATGAAAAATAATGATTGACACGTCTCCAGCTCTTAACTTGCAGCAGGTAGAGCCAAAATATTTAGTAAAGCTACTGTAACTTGTTTTATCACTTGTTTCTGTGCCACCACAAATTCCCCTTTCAGCTTGAAAACACTCTGATCTTTTTGAGATTGAATGGGACCAGTATAATTTTTCAACCTGAGGTTAGAAAATCCTCAAACAGAATGGCTGAGAACTTTTACATGACTTTTGTTTTGTGAACAATAACAGCTCTGATGTGAAAAATGCCTGACAGTATGGAGGTACACGGATCAGTCAGGGGGAAAGAATTGTTGCAGTAGCCATTCATGCAGGATAAAGACAACCACAGTAGTTAAAAACTTAGAAAATGTTTCATAAAAAAACTAACAAACATTAATTTGGTCAGTTAACCTTTCAGTTGGTCAACAAAAGCTGCATTAGTCAGCTCCAGCATCAGTCAGTTTGTGACTGGATTGAAATTATACTGCTACATTGGAACAGCCCAATGCTTGCTTCATGTTAACTCAGGATGTCGCTGGATATTGAATGGTTACTCTGTTTTGACATCTATTTCAGGTCACCCCAATTTTGCATAATATTGTTTAGAAGTTGTTACATGAAAGGCGTGTAGTATTTTTAAATATTAATATAGTCTACCTCATTCAATGTGAGGCTCTTTAGCCTTTCATCTCAGTCCAGCTTGACAATTCAGTGCACATCATCCACTCGGAAAAACGGATGGATGGATAAAAATGTTTACTCCAGCACAGACAGACGTGAGTTGTGTAAAACATTTGTTTACAGTCCCACTAAAAATATGAGGCTTGGATAATTATGATAATTAAAAATGTTACTGGAAATATATTAAATAAGTTGCTTTAATTTTATGAAGCTTTAACGGTACCGTTAGTGCTGTTGCTTCACAGCAAGGAGGTTGACGGTTTGAATTCCGGTTTGGTCCCGGTGTGCCTTTCTGTGTGGAGTTTGCATCTTCTCCCTATGCATGTGTGGGTTCTCTCCAGGTACTCCAGCTTCCTCCCACAGTCCAAAAACATGCTCATCGGGTTAACTGGTGATTCTGAATTGCCCGTAGATGTGAGTGTGAAAGGTTTTCTGTCTCTGTGTGTCAGCCCTGTGATTGGCTGGAGACCAGTCCAGGGTGTACCCCGCCTCTCACCCTAAGACAGCTGGGATAGGCTACAGACAATCGCCACCCTGCATAGGATATGTGGTGTAGAAGATGAATGAATAAATTAATGTTTTTAATTAATTATGTCTGAAATTGAGGGTAAAAATGCCAGTAGTAAGATAGTTCTCTCTGTCACCAGTTATTGTAATGATTGATTTACTACGGGAGTATATTTTGCGTGATTATGTAACAGCTCTTATTTAACTATCAGCTGTTAAATTTAGCATTACTCCATTTCAGAATTGAAACTAAACTTGCTGTAAGTTCTTTTGTGTATTTTTTTTGTAACACCATCTTGAAGCTGCCTTATGGCACAGGCCCTATCCTATCCTATCCATATCAACCCAGTGGCATGCTGATTCTCCTGTAGCAGGGTCCATGCTCACAGGTACTGGCAATCAGATGCAAACAGACACCTGAACATCACCTGGTGGTACCACACGCTCAAAAATCAGCTCCAGCAGAACAAACTGTTTGGCACTGGAGAGGATTTGGCAAATTTGTCATGGACTAGAAGTAGGATGTTCGTCATGTTTTTCCTCTCTCTCTCTCTCAATCAGTGCTTTCCAAAAGAGGCTGGAAATATAAAAAATAAAAAGATGAACCTCCCAGGTAAAAGGATTCAATTCAAAAAACTTTATTTGTTGCAAGTCAAGGCACACAGAGGAACAAATTAACAACAGTGCAGAAAACGCAAATGTTTTAACCTCAATAAAAATATAAAGATGTCAATTTAAGTACAACTTGTGTGATAAAGAGTAATATAAACAGACAGTGGCCTGGCTAACATTGACAACAGAAGTAAACAAAGCTATGTGCAGTAAACCAGATGTAAACAGAAATGTGCAGTGAAACAGAAGGTTTTAAGGTGGGACTGAGATGAGAGAAAATCACAGCGTGGCCTTAACTTCAGTCTAACTTTGGGCTTTAGAGTTCAATGTTTGAGCTGATGTTTGAAAGACAGGCATCCATTGTACCTCCTTCTCCTTAAATACTTTATAAATTTTCTTTGCCGTGTTGAGATAGAAAGACACTCAGACTTTAGGTGTGTTATGACACCACGGTGTTGCAAAATGTGACATGCTCGTGTACGTAACTCTTCATCGCAGCAGTGGGCCAAACAAGACCAGATTAATCAAAGTGATGCATAAAAAATGAGGCAAACTAATAATAATCTCTAATTTCACGCAGACTCTCACCTGCTGACCTAAAGCTGCTACGACTCAAACTAAAGATAGAAAATGGTTCATCTAACCAACCCAATCCTTTTCATGTGTGTCAGTGGGCTAACAATCGCTTAATGTGACTTCATTGGTGCTCCACTTTCAGCCAGCTTTGTTTGAAAAATGAAGAGAGCTCAGGTATGTTAGATAATGACTGTTTAAATAATGCGTTAAATGTGTGAAAATGAAACTTTTATCCTGATAAAGTTACAAATACATCCAATCCCTTCCAAAACATTGAAGACTAAGTTAGGGCTTGGTTTTTCTTTGACCTGCTTTGTGCTGATAGCGTTGGTTGGATCAAAGAGGTTTGATAAGACGGTTTGTCTCGTCCTGTCACTGAACATTCATCCTGGTTTTCTGTGAATAACTCGTCCCTCTGATGGAGACACGTGAGTCTCACTGTGATTTGAGATTGTAAAATGTGTGTTTGTTTTGTGTGTTTCAGCTGCAGCAGGGCATCGGCAGGCCCAGCGTCTATCATGCGGTCGTGGTCATCTTCCTGGAGTTCTTCGCCTGGGGATTACTCACCACGCCCATGCTCACTGTGAGTAACACTGTGACGCCATGACAAGATGTTTGTCACGCGTTCGTATCAACCTCTGAGCAGCTGATCAGTTTGATACGCTGGAAGTCGGCCTCGGGATCAGATCCCACATGGAGAGGGCTGTACTGAAAAATGAGAGGATTGTCGGCCATCTTTTCTGATTGATTTACTTCATCGTTTCCTTTTTCATGATGTATTTTCTTTAAATCCTGCCTCTTCTGGGTAGTTTGTAAATAGTTAGTAACTCATGGCTCCAGATCGTTACTTTGTGTGTTCTACTTGTGAGGAGAAAAGATTTTTATTTTATTTATTTATTTGATAAAAACTGATGTTTTGTATCTTGTGGCTGAAGATAGAGCGGTAGCACAAGATATTTGATAACTTTAAAGGCAGTACAAATACAGTTGATAAAATGCTGTGGTCTGTATCTGATGGAGCAGATTGATAGTTTGTCTTTCTGATATTTGGATAGATTTTTTTTTTCAAATATAAATATGTTTGTCACATAGAAGGAGAAAGATGTGCTCTTCTTGTTGAGCTAGATGTGTGATGTAATGTTTCTTGAGCTACACTTTACAATTTTATACCATTTGAGTGAGAGCGAATTAAGATATTATTGAGCAAAATCCATATTTTGTGTCATTTTTCCATTTAAACAAAACTGTTTTGATCTTTTGGGTCAGAACTTTTTGGCTAATGGATCAGAGTGGGAGGTCTTTGAAGAACAAGACTGATGTTTTGAATTTTGTTGAGGAAGATTTTGTAGGATTTGGATGTGCAAGCGTCCTGTATTTGGTGTCAAACAAGGTGGAGAAAACCACAACGTGTGTGTGTTTTGTGTATTATTAATTTTGATAATCGATTAATTGATATAAGTAATTATTACAGAAAAAGAAGTCAGAATTCTCTAATTTCAGCTTCATAAATGTGACTATTTTCTGATTGTTTTGCTTCTCTATGACAGTCTTGAATATCTTTGGTTTGCAAACAAAACATTTGATGATGTCATCTTGGACGCCAAGAAACATCAACATTTTTCACCATTTTCTGACATTTTATGGACCAAGCATCTACTGGATTAATTGAGGGAATAATCGATAGATTAATGGATTATGAAAATAATCGTTAGTTGTTAGATACAGGGTTTGGGTCTGGATTTTAAAGAGCAAGATTTTTTTTAAAATAACAATATTATTTTTTTTGTTGTTGTTGTGGCTCTTTCTGCAGGTTTTACATGAAACATTTCCCCAGCACACATTCCTGATAAACGGACTCATCCAGGGGGTGAAAGTAAGGGATTCATTTTTTACTGATTACATTTTTTTCTATTTTTATGTACAAAAAGATGAATCGAGTTTAATACAGAAACAAACAACATATGTTGTAGTATTTTACTTTTTGCAAAGGTTGTTCATGTTGTCTCTGACTCCTCTTTAATCCAGGGTCTGCTGTCGTTCATGTCGGCTCCTCTCATTGGTGCATTGTCTGATGTGTGGGGGAGGCGGACCTTCCTCTTGGTTACAGTCTTCTTCACTTGTGCTCCAATCCCTCTGATGAGGCTCAGCCCTTGGTAGAGTTCACTATTTTCTGTCTGTGCAAAAATGGATTTATATGTTTATTCATTTCTAACAAAGGTTGAAGATTAAATAAAAAGTATAAAAAAAAAGTATAAAACAGGAGCATGTTGCATGTTTTTATATGTGTTTGAGAGACGGGGAAACTGAGGCTGTGTGTCCACTCATCCTGCAGGTGGTACTTTGCCATGATCTCCATGTCTGGAGCTTTTTCTGTCACTTTCTCCGTCATCTTTGCCTATGTTGCTGATGTGACAGACGAGAGGGAAAGGAGTACAGCCTATGGTCTGGTAAGGACTGCTGCTGAACAAGATTAATACATCTTAAAAAAGATATTTAAACAGGAAACAAGGATACCCGATGGATTCCTGATCGTCAGAAACATGACTGTTTTATAGAGGAAGATTGGCTTTCCAGTGAAGATGCTAAAAATGACATTTTCAATGAGTTTTTTTTATGTCAATAGTCTGAAACCCCAAAATATTTCCAAAAGTATTTGTCAGAAAAACTCTGGACCTGCTAATGTTAAACTGTTGACAGACCCAACATCAGGACAAGATAAGGAGTCTTATCTCACCACTATGAGCAGTTATAGTAATGATACTGATGCAGTAGCTGTGAATGACAGACTGTGCAACCTTAGAGAACAGAAATTGACAAGTCAGCTTGATAAAAGAACCAACCTCAGCTCAGAACAGACTTACCGTATGAGATTAAGGCTTTGGACTTATGAGGAAAATGTCACCTGCAGTAGTTGGTTTTCTGTCCTTTAAAGTCACTCTTATCTGTCTTCAGGTGTCGGCCACTTTTGCAGCCAGCCTTGTGACGAGTCCAGCGATTGGGGCGTACCTGTCTGCCTGGTACGGAGATAACTTGGTGGTTCTGGTAGCCACACTGATCGCTCTGGCCGACATCTGTTTCATCCTGCTGGCAGTCCCTGAGTCTCTGCCTGACAAGATGAGACTCAACACCTGGGGGGCACCCATATCCTGGGAGCAGGCTGACCCATTTGCTGTCAGTACACAATATGTAATCATTCAATAATTCAGTGATGAGTTAAGATGAGATTATTTGTTTGATGATTTATGATTTTCCTTCTTTTTTTCATCTTTCTCTCCTTCAGTCTCTGAGGAAGGTGGGCCAGGACTCGACAGTCTTACTGATCTGCATCACTGTGTTCCTGTCGTACCTGCCTGAAGCCGGACAGTACTCCAGCTTCTTCCTCTACCTGAGACAGGTAACACGCTGATCCACCACAGCTATCATGACCTCCACGACGGGTATTAGTGCTGCTTTTTAACTGCGATCCATGTTTTAAGTAGTGATAGACCGATATGTTTTTTCAGGGCTGATACCGATACGGATTATTGGTAGAGAAGAAGGCCGATAACCGATATTTGCAGCCGATATTCATTTGCAGTAAAAGTGAATATATTGGCATCAAAATTTGGAATAATACAAACTCTGATACTTAACTTTGTTTAAATGCCTTTCAGCACATGTTTATTTAACATTTTCACTGTGCACATGCACAGCTTTTACTGCTGATTGGCTGTTACCTGAGCTGTGACTGTGTGTAACCAATCAGATGGTGCTGTGGGTGGGACAATGCTGGAGATAGAGTATTGACTGCAGAGAGAGGAGCAGCTGCATTACAGCCAAAATAACCCAGTTTTGAAGTGACCTATTATCGGCCATCGTATTTAAAAAAAAAGGCTGATGCCGATATGGGTCAAAATGACAAATATATGCACCGATAATCGGCCTATCCCTAGTTTTAAGTGAGGATGTGTATTACAAAAAGTGATGTACCTTAATTTTTGCCATCATAAAAAACGTGTAGCAATCAACAATAGATGCAGCCAGCATCCCAGAAAAGGTAAAAAAAAAAAAAAAAATCACCACTCAAAAATTTACGCTTTTGTGCTTCTTTTGTCAGCATCAAAGCAACTAAAAAATTATAAAAGACAGGAAACTGTTTTAGTTCAAGTTCTCAAGAAAGATTAAAAAAACAAAGAGTGTATTGGTGTGTTATTGTTCTTTGTTTATGGCTGTTGCTAAAGCTAATGGCTTCCTGGTACATGGAGCACTTCCAGCTCCTCCTGGAGAGGAATTCAGCGCAGCCTTCTTTCAGCTGAGCTGCTCTGAGAGTTGTGTTTCTTTATTTGACAGCTGCACTGACTGGATCGAGGCACATTTTTTTCGCAGTAATCTGAATAATTTCTGTCTGTCTCTCCAGGTCATCAATTTCTCCTCCACAACTCTCGCTGTTTTCATTGGAGTCGTGGGCATCCTGTCAATAGTAGCACAGGTAAAAAAGAGATTCTTATTTCATTCTACTTTGATGATTTCTGTTTTTTTCACAAAACACTAGTTTGGTAGCATCTTAGTGTGTTGCAATAGCAGCTTGTGAAGAAATATTCTAAACTTATAAAAAGGAGTTTACTATGTAGTTAAATCGTCTAACTGGTTCAGCTCGTCTGCTTTCATGTTGTGTTTGATCATTTTCAGTAAACTCCTCTCATATGTACAAGGATCAAGCTCTATTAACATTTCCTCTCTCTCCCTCTCTCCCCTCAGACTCTCTTCCTCACTCTGCTGATGAGAACTCTGGGGAATAAAAACACAGTACTGTTGGGTTTGGGCTTCCAGATCCTGCAGCTGGCCTGGTATGGCTTTGGCTCTGAGCCATGGTGAGATCTGTTCTTTATTCTGTTTACTTTCTGTTATTACGTTCAGCTTTCTAAAATGAAAATTCAGAGAAAAGGAAGATCAGATGTTAGCTGTGCTGTGATTGTGTTTTACTACTGGGGTTGTTTTGTTTTTGTGTTTTCACGTTGAATACAGACTGAGAGTCTCTTGGGTTAAATTTGATATGTTTATCAGACAGTTATCAGTCTTTACTCTGACACTACCTGGAAAGATTTGCTGGACTTAGTGGAGTGTAAAAAGCCCCGAATCCATAACAATCAGGAGAGAGCTGCTAAGATCAGCCTCCTCTCTAAACGTATCAAAAGCAGGCAATGAGTTAGTAGACCTCGAACCTTCTAAACTGATGTCACTAAAATAAAGTCATGGCTTTGGCACCACTTTGAAGTCACACAGTGGTTATCTTTCGAACCCTTTAGCATGGAGTCTGATGTTTAGGCCACGGCACACGGTGCAGGAGGATTAGCCATGAGTGTAAATAGACACACGATGGTATCAGACATATACATCTGTGTGTAACCGCATTTGTGTGTGTGTGTGTGTGTGTGTGTGCAGGATGATGTGGGCAGCAGGTGCTGTAGCAGCGATGTCCTCCATCACCTTCCCAGCTGTCTCTGCGCTGGTGTCACAGTCCGCTGATCCTGACAAACAAGGTGACAGAAAGGAATCCTCCTCCTTTCTCTCATTATTCTTCAGTCCTTGTCTCATCTTTTTCTCTCTTCTCTCATACGCTCTCTTTGTCTTTCTCCTCCCTCTCTTTCCTAATCTCTCCCCTCATCTTTCCTCTTTTCTCCTCCTCCTCCTCTCTGTCAGCAGCTGACATGATCTTTTTTTCACCCTTTTCTCCACTCTCTGCTCCCCTCATCTTTCCTCTCTTCTTTCTTCCTTCTCACCCCACTTTTGTTTTGTCTTTCTCTTCTCTTCTTGATGTCCTCATTATTTTCGTCTTCTATCCTCCTCACCCCTTTTCTCACGTATCTTCTTCTTTCTCCTATCCTGTTCCTTTTTCAGTCTTCAGTTTCTACTCTTTTCTTTCTTCCCTCTCTTTTTGCATCCTCTCCTCCTTTTCTTTCCGTCTATCAATTATTTTCTTACCTCTTTCCTTGTCCTCTTTTGGTCCACTCTCTGCCCCCTCTTTCCTCTCTTCTCCTCCCCATCTGTTCTTTTATTCCTTCTCTTAATATTCTGTCAATCTTTCCTCTCATCATCATCTTTCCCCTGCTTCTCTTGCCTCTTCTATCCTCTTCTCTCATCTCTCTCCCTGTTTCTTCTTCTTCTCACTCATCCTCTACTAAAATTCTTTACCTGATCCCTCTTTCTCTTCCTTTTTGTCACCTCTCTTCTCTTCTTTCCTTTTAGTCGTCTGTCGCCTCCCTACTCTTCTTCTCTTAGCACCTTTTCTTTTCTGTCCATCCTGCTTTCTTTCACTCCTCCCCCTCTTCTTGCTCTCCCTTGTTGTCTTCTTTCTGTTTTCCTTTTTCTTTTCACTTGTTGTCGTCCCTCTCCTCCTCCTCCGATCAATAGGTCAGTGTGTTGCTAAGGATTTTTCTGGATTGCAGTCTGTGTTACTAAACCAGTCAGTGGAACACATCCTCCTAGAGCTAAATAAAGCCTCAGATACAGACCTCAGTGTGTCAGCGGTCACACGACTGATCAATAACCTGCCTCCCCTCCCCTCCTCTTCCTCCGTCTCTAGGTGTGGTCCAGGGGATGATAACAGGAATCAGAGGCCTATGTAACGGTCTGGGCCCAGCTCTGTATGGGTTTGTTTTCTTCCTCTTCAACGTGGAGCTCAACGCCATGGACCCCATCCAGGGAGACTTCAACATCGACCCCCTGCCCATGAACAATCCCACTGAGGTACAGAAACATTTATCATTCTCTGTTTATGTGGAGAACCAACTCGATGCTTTTATGGTGAACCAAATATGCATGAAGCTAACAGGCAGACAGTGTTCAGCTCGTGATGCTCAGACACAGCTGATCCACCAGGCCGCCACTCACACAAATTATTTTGCTGGTTTAAAACCTGCCCCGATTTGCCCCTGCAGTTTAGGATGTAACGAGCTGAGCCACATTTACATGTCCACTCCTCAAATTTTCCTCAACATTTTTAGAACCTCTGCCCCCAAAATTTCCTAAAGTCACTTTTTTACAGAAGTTTCACAAGAAGGCTGACAAGAAGTTATGGCTGAAGGTTGTTGCTATCAGTGTTCACACATACAGCTTGCCTTAAAAGTGGTCCCTTCATCTCTGGGGGAAAAAAACTTCAGAAGGAACAGAAAATGTAAGTAAACATTTGTCTTTGTTTCAGCGAGCCCTCATCCCCGGCCCACCCTTCCTGTTAGGGGCGTGCACCGTGGTCGTCGCCTTCCTTGTCGCTCTTTTCATCCCTGAGAAACCCTCGTGCTCCTCCTCTTCATCCCACCTGTCACTCAGCGATAAGCCCCGCCCAGAAAGCAAAGAATCAATGTCCTCACTGGCTGGTGTCCACATAAACACACCTCTCCCAGGCAGTGATGAGGAGACCCCACCGACTGCCAGCGACGAGGACTTTGAGCCGCTGCTGCAGGACAGTATTGTGTGATTGACAGCTGGAAAATCCACACAGGATGGAGCTTGATTAAGTGACTTTGTTTAAAGACAGAGAAGCAGTTATTCATTTCCAAGATGGGACTAAGTGTTCTTTTATTGTCAAAAGATTGACAGCAAGAAGCTCCAATTGCTCTATCTCTTTGCCTGAAGGAAATATTTCCTACTACGGGTACAGAGCTAACAACATCTGACGAGTGACCAATAAGGATGTTTTTTTCACAAGAGGGCAGGAACTATTAGCTGCTAAGATGTCATTCATTAATTTGACAGTTATTTGATTGAAAGAAAGAAGGCAGGGCCAAAAGAGACGTCACACTTAAATGGAGACCATCGATTGATTGATTGATAAGTTGAAGGACGAGCTCTGTATTTTTTAAGGAGCGGACAAGCCCACTTTTGGGATACGCCCACTTTTGGCCCTCATGAAGTCCCCCTTCGAAGGGAGGGCAGAGTATTTTTGTGGCTTTAATAAAAGGGTTACTGTTCATCTTTAAGCTTGAAGTTGTTGATTGTTTTGTGATAACAAGAAAAGGTATTTTTACCTTCAGCTGTATCAATTTAAAGCTGTGTTTTAATTATTTCTAACTGGTTCTTGTACAAAAAGACGTCTGCAACATATTTACAGCAGCCAAAACATCAGTGTTGTTTATATTTTTGTGTGTGTTTTGAAGAACAATTTTTTGTTAGTTTTGGGTTTTTGTTTTTTTTTTTGCAGGGTTGAGGGATTTTTTTTTTATTTTTTTAAATGTACAGTATCTTACCTGCTATCGAAGCTAACAAGGTATGAATGTGACAAGCTGAGAGATGAGTCAGCAACATGAAATCCTACATGTCCAAATACCAACTAAAAGATGGTTTTATCTTATTCCTAAATTTCACCCAAGAAACTATCTTTGCCAAAAAAAAACAGCCCAGAAGTTATATTTATTGTACATATTTTTAAATCACTAGAAATTCAAGAATGATAAAGAAGTTAATTTTAACAACCAAACACCTCAGTTTAATGCAACTTTCCTACTTATTCCACTGTTCAGTGTCTCCGTTTGTCACTCTACCTCAGATCAGTGTGTTTTAGTTTCACTTTAAACCTGGATTTCACCTTCACCTATGTTTTATTTTTATATCAAAGTCACTTTATAAAGTGCTGCTGACTGCTGGCTGTGGGGAAACCTCAGGACTGAGACTTTCTGAGAAACTTGTTCAGTGTGTGAAGCATTTCTTGTAGGTTATGATTGTTATTTTTTCATACAAAGTCAACAGTGTTTCAATTATTCTTGACAATATATCAGGATTATACTATTTACACATTAACATTGGTTTGTTTATGCATTTGGTCCTGATTATTGTGTTCTTACCAAATAGCTTAGCTTAACATAAATACTCATTTAAATACTGTTGTTAGAGGGTCAAAAGAAATAGTAATTTTTCACCAAGCAGTTTAGTGAATTAGCGTCAGACTGATAGTCACTTGGGTAAATGTTACCCATGTTAGCTTAATATTTCTGCATTAAACTATCTTTGAACTGATCTCAACTAACAGGGCATCTAAGAGAGCGGTATGCTGCTATCTGTTGTCCCTGTAGAATGTAGGTTAAGACATGCCACAAGTTAGCAACATAAAAAAAACCAACAACAGTGTTTCTGGCTTCCGTTGTCCAGTGTTGGTGTGCCTTCAACAAACTTTTGTTTTAAGATGTGTGTGTGTAAGAGCTGTCTTGTGTAATATTTTTGGATGGAGGTCAGCTGAAGCGATACTTCTTTGATTTTACAGATTTGAGGTTTTTCCCCAGCCAGCAGTGATTTTCCTTTGAATGAACTTATACTTGAAGAGTTAGAGAGATTTTATGAGCTTTGGAGAAGTTTCAAAGTATATAATTGACACAGAGTGTACATAATTATTTGCTTTATGACCTTAAAATGTAAATGTGAATGATATAATGGTTTGTATATATAATATAAGTGAAGCGTATAATGTAATTGAAGCTCAGTGACGCTAAACAGTCTGGATTGGGGTTCAGTTACCTTTGTAAAACTTTACACTACTACAAGAGCTTCAGTCTCTGTTCTGGTTTTTCTTATCCATTCAAACGAACACAGAACTCCCCTCTTTTTGTCTGTTATGTTTACATGAACACCTGTATCCTGAAATCAGTCTTTTTCTGTATTTTTCTCACATTTTTGAACACAAAGATCATGTACTCTTTTTATACAACTTTAAAGGTGCTAGATCAGATCAAGCTTTCTGCATTTTTCTCTCATCAGTTTTAGCCTTTTTATAAATCAAAAACAGGTTTCATTTCATTACCATAACTTCAAAACCCCTTTTGCTTACATTATTATTGAGGATTAAATGTAATAATATAGTTATACCAGCTTCTTTTTTAATGGCCCAGATGCTTTTATCTCAGTATAAACCAGGAGAAGATTAATCTGGTTGTCTTTAGTCATAATATGCTGTTGATATACAGTAAGTGAGTATTCCTAAAACCCGTAACAAGTAGGAAGTTAGTGTACATGTGAGCACTCACTCACTTATGGTATTTCTTTTTTTAATTTCCTGCACCTGAGACTGACTCAGCCTTGTAAATATTGTACATGGGTTGGATGTCTGTATATGTGAAGACGTAAATGTACATGGGATTTACTGTAAATACACTGTCTGTTGTCTTGTCTAAAGGTGTATACAAACAGATGTTGGTTATTGGAAATTAAAACTAAATAACAATTGCTATCCACACGAGTGTTTTGTTTTTTCTGAACAGTCATTTTTGTGCCACATCTTCTGGCAGATCATGAAATGGGTATGATGGTATGTCTCATATTTGCATGTATGAGATAAGTATTTTATTTTACCCAGCATGCTGGTTTTTATTTTTTATTATTTATGAGTTAATCAAGGAAAGGTTTGTCCAAAAATGCAAAGCACTTGTAGAGGATGATTCATTGTTTGACCTCTATCATTTTCAAACAATAAATAGCAGCAAAATTAAATGTAATGGTCTCTACACAGTGTAGACAAACACAAAACGATTGTTGTTGCAACGTCTCTAAAATTTGACCTGACACACTAAACAGTAAAATTCTCCCATACACTGAAATAAGTGAATTTATCCATTTATCCTGAGCTACTAGCAAACAGCTACGAAACACGCTATCCATCTTTCAAATATATTTTGTTTTGGGCAACTGTGTTCTCATGAAGCTAATGAATACCAGTCGACAGCGACATCTACAGGGCAACTGCACGTGGATCCCAGGGAAACGTCCAATAGGAGCCTGGATTTTGGGTCACGTGACCGCACTGCTGCGGTCAGGAAGGCTCCAACTGCAACAACAACTATGGAGTCGTCTCCGTTCAGCTTCACCCCTGAGCAGTACTGGACGGAGGAGAAAGAGAGGGCACTCATAGAGTTTTTCTCCAGTAAGTTAGACTGTCAACTGCAGCAGCTTTGGTCCTGTAAAACTTGCTATATTTGGTCAGTTGCAAAGAGGAAGGGCAATGTTGCGGGCAACCGTTGCTTCGAGAGATCGACAACAGCATGAAATGAGCAACACAGACAGTTAACAGCAATGGCGTTTAGCAACTGAAGTCAACTTAGCTTGTGTCTTCGGAGAAATACACCAAAACGCACCTATATCATTGTTTGTGTTTTATCGACGTTTCACCTACATGCTTGAATACAGATTAATCAAATTAACAAAGTTTGTTGGCTTTACCCCGAATATCTGTCGTCGTTTGTACGGGTTCAGAAACATAGTTGACATTTTAATAATATTTTAAATATGTATTGTAAGACAATGATGTAACCGGTGGTTTAAATTTACCCTCGATACGATCAGTAATAACTCATCTTGTCCCAGTAGATTAAAACAATCTCCAAATAACATTACATTCCTCAAATACACAGCCATACATCAGAGTCGGAGAGTCAGTGAGAATCCTTAAAGTCAGCATCATTTCAGCACCACTGAAATGATCTCTGCATCCCCCCAAACTACCCCTCTTTAAATAACAGATATGAGTACAAAACATTGCATTTAACTTTTCTGAACTTTTCATAAAGATTATTGTGCCTGTCATAGTAAGATGCCTTGGAGATAAGTTTGACTAACTCCCAGTCTGAAATGTGTTTAGAAAGGTTTGTGTTTCGTGGCCCCCCTTTGAAAAATGAAGCATTATTGTATCTGCCAAGTGTCTTATTTTTGTTCTTTCCCAGAACACAGCTGTCTGTGGAACCACAAGTCAGAGGGCTACAAGAACAGACATCTGCGATGGAAAACTCTTGAACACCTGAGGATTCTTCTATCAGCCCACCCTCCACCTGTTCGATTTACAGGTCAGCTCTCCTTTTCTCACACTTTCAAATGCATTCTTTTACAACCCCAATTCCAATGAAGTTGGGACATTGTGTGAAATATAAACTGAATACACTACAAAGACAAGATATTTATTGTTCAGCCTGAAAGCTATTGTTCTGTTGTTTGTTTGTTCATTTCAAATTATTACAAAGTTATTATTTTTATAATTATTATAAAGCTGTGACAGGGCCAGTCTAGTACCTGCACTCTTTTACTACGAAGCCACACTGTTGTAACACGTGCAGAATGTGTCTTGTCATTGTCTTGCTGAAATAAGCAGGGACGTCCCTGAAAAAGACGTGGCTTGGAGTGCAGCATATGTTGCTCCAAAACCTGTATGTACCTTTCAGCATTAATGGAGCCTTCACAGATGGTCAAGTTAGCCATGCCATGGGCACTAACACACCCCCATACCATCACAGATGCTGGCTTTGAGACTTTGACCTGATAACAATCCAGATTGTCCTTTTCCTCTTTGGCCTGGAGGACACCACGTCCATGATTTCCAAAAACAATTTGAAATGTGGACTCGTCAGACCACAGCACACTTTTCCACTTTGCGTCAGTCCATCTCAGATGAGCTCGGGTCCAGAGAAGCCGGCGGTGTTTCTGGGTGTTGTTGATATATGTCTTTGTCTTTGCATGGTAGAGTTTGAACTTGCACTTGTAGATGTAGTGATGAACTGTGTTAACTGACAATGGTTTTCTGAAGTCTGGTTGGTTTTCAGCCTTGCTGCTTACATGCAGAGATTTCTCCAGATTCTCTGAATCTTTTGATGATATTATGGACTGTAGATGATGAAATACATCAATTCTTCCCAACTGTATGTTAAGAAACATTGTTCTGTTTGACTATTTTCTCAGGCTTTTGTTCACAAAGTGGTGAACCTCGCCCTACCCTTGCTAGTGAATGACTGAGCCTCTCAGGGATGCTCCTTTTATACCCAGTCATGACACTCACCTGCTTCCAATGAACCTGTTCACCTGTGGAATGTTCCAAACAGGTGTTTTTGGAGCATTCCTCAACTTTCCCAGTCTTTTGTTGCCCCTTTTCCAGCTTCTTTGGAATGTGATGCAGGCATCAAATTCAAAATGAGTAAATATAAAAAAAAAAAATGTTTATCAATTTGAACAATATCTTGGCGTTGTAGTGTATTTGATTAAATATACCGGTAGGTTAAACAGGATTTTCATATCATTGTATTCTTTTTCTATTTACATTTTACACAACGTACCAACTTCATTGGAATTGGGGTTGTACAACCACTTATGATAATATTATGGCTCTGATAAAGTCTGTATTTTTAACTCTTTTATTTTTTTCAAGGATAGTGTATTTTGCAAAAGTATTTAAAAATGCACATATAAGCCACATCTTTTGGTCATAAACCTTAACTTTTCTGTTTTTCTTTTAAGTCGAGGACATCAAGAACAAATTTAAGAACCTTCGCACCACCTTCCAGCGTCAGTACAAGATGGTAAAAGCAAGCAAGGTGCGCGGGTCTGATGACGTGTTTGTGCCGCAGTGGAAGCACTATCAGCAGCTCATGTTCCTGCAGAGCTCCTGGGATCACGAGGACTGCTTGGACCGGCTGCCACCATCGCCGATGGTCCCACAGGAGGAGAGCCAGCCTGTCCTCAACCCCTCCGGACATATCATCTCCTTCCTCTTCAACCAGTCCACCTCTTCAACCTCGTCCTCATGCGTCCCCTCCAGCATGGTCATGAAAACTTTCTGGACTGAAGAAAGGGAGCGAGCGCTCATAGCTTTCTACTCCGGTAAAAAAAATCTTTTTCCACATGAAAACTATTTTTACAGTGGATTTATCTGTTGTTTGTTGTTGCTGGTAATTGTATGCTTTTATTTATAAAGATATGAACCAGTGGGTCTGGAATATAGTATAAAGTAAAGTGAAGCATAGAGACATAACATAATGATAGTCTGAGTTCATACAATGACAGATTTGTTTGGTGCTGATGTTTGTTGTTGTCCACAGACCATAGTTGCCTCTGGAACAAGAAGTCAGAAAATCACAACAACCGTCATCTCAGGTTGAAACTGCTGAAGACTCTGAGGAGCCAGCTGTCTGACCACACTGTGACTTTCTCAGGTAACTGTAACCTGCTGCTTACTCTATTTGCTACAGCACAAAACAGCATCACTGTTAAGGTCCAAAATCCCCTCCGCTGGACAAATGTGACATACCAGCAAGATTTGAAATGAATGAGCTCAACATTTAGACATAAAACAACCTTTAAGACAACTTTTCCAAAACTTTCTCATCTGTTGGACCTTATCCAAACGAGACAGACCAGAATAGAATAGAATAGGTTTGATTTTCTACATTTTTTCGGATCCATCCAGGTCGCTTCGAGAGTTGATTGACTAGTCAAGGATGCATAGGCTACTTGTAACGTCATCATCATTTAGTTTAGCTAGCAAAATGAATCATCAGTGAGAAAAATGTCCAGAGAGCCGACACATTTTCTGTCATTTCAGGCTATGTTTAGATGATGAATGAAGACTTGTGTATGTGTGTTTTTGCCTGCGTTTGTGAGTGTGTGTGCGCTCCTATATCAAACATACTGACAGCCGCTGCTCAGGATCAGTTGCTTGATCACTGCTTGATGATTCCATTTTGATCGTACTGCGAATTTTTGCAAACAATAGAAAGATAAATGCATCGGGTTCAGTGTGCACGGTGTCTTTATGTGACTTTTTTTTATTACGGATCTAAAAAAACGCATCCAAAAAAGACAGACTCTGTGTGCAAAGATCTTTAGTCTGTTGCCTCATTACATTAATGGTATAACACTGGATAAATCAGGATTACATGTGAATATTGATTCATCTTTTGTATTTGTCCTGCAGTTGAAGATATTAAGTGCAAGTTCAAAAACCTTCGGACAGTTTTTAACAGAGAGTATAAGGAGGTGCAGAGGAGCAGGTCATCTGACAAACTCTACGTATCTAAATGGAAACACTACCAGCAGCTGCTCTTCCTCTGTGAGTCCTACGAAGAAGACGACAAACAAGACGATGTTCTGATACTAACACCACCCGAGGACAAGGAACTCGAACATGGAAACCAAACCCCCTCCTCCACGCTGAGCAGCCTCTCCTCCAGCTCCACCCACGCCAACAGCATCAGGTTCAACAGCCCCTCTGCTCCCTACAGCAACACCAAAGCCAGTCCCAGTCCTGGGTACCAGATCTTCCTCCAAGAGGGTCCAGATAATCTCCATCTAGTGAACCAAAAATCTGCCCCGGCTTTCTCTGTCTCTGTCTCTCCATCCACTTCACCACCAGTTTCTAAAGTCTCCAAAGATCCCTCAGCTCTGCATTCGCCGACATCAGGTTCAGTTCATCCAAACAGCAAACTGAGCTCTGACACACGCTGCCACTGGAATGAAGCCAAAGTTCAGCAGCTTATTTCATTTTACTCTGGTGAGCAAAATGATTTTTGTGTTAGCTTTCAACACAGCACAGACTCACTGACAGAGCTGTAGACCAGCAGTGTATGAACTGAGCTCAGTGTTTTGTTCAACAAGTGTGAATCTGGTTGTGAGGTAAAAGATGTCATAGAAATTCTTCATCACATCTTTTTTTCGTTTGCTTTCAGAGCACAGCTGTTTATGGAACCACAAATCAGAGAGCTACAGGAACAGACTGCTGAGACAGAGTCTGCTGGAGATGCTGAGCAGCGTCCTGTCTGACAATGAGCCCGTCCCATTCACAGGTAACACTGAGGCTGTTTGAGTCTTTTCAGTGGGAGAACATTTGATACCAACAATTACCAGAGCAGACAAAAAGCACTTAGGAGAGCTGACAGAGGAATATTAGATTTGATAGATTTACTAAATTTATTCCATTTTACTGAAATCTTTTTAAGTGTTGGACGAACAGGTTGTGTGTTTCTCATTTTTTAGTGGAGGACGTAAAGACAAAGTTCAGGAATCTGAGAACAATCTTCCAGCGTGAACACAAAGCAGTGAGCTCAAACAAAACCTGCGGCTCAGAGGACTTCTACTTCCCAAAGTGGAAACACTACCGTGACCTGATGTTCCTCTGTGACTCTTGCGATGAAGAAGAGCGGCCTGAAGAGCTCCACTTCATTGAACCGCAGGAGTCTCGCCTCCTTCATCTGGACAATCAAACCCTGCCTCCCTCCTTACACGACCATAGCAGCTCTCAAAGTGCTGCCAAACTGAACATCACATCTCAAAGCCTCGACGCACCACCTTCGCCGACTCCTCCTGACTCTCAACGCTCCTCTCCCTCCTCCTCGCCCTGCACCTCCCCCTCCTCTAGGACTGACAGCAGAGTGTCAGGACGTAAGCGAGCGAGCCGACATGCGCTGGCTATGTCCAACGAGGTTCTGGATTTTATGAGGACATTGTGTCAAAGCCAGGAGTCACCACATGCCGGCTTTCTGAAGTACGTGGAGGAGTGTCTGAACGAGACGCCGCCGGATAAAGTGAAAAAACTGAAAAAGAAGATAATTGAAACAATCCACAGCGTGTCAGATGGTTAGTACCTGAAACTCCCACCTTGAGCTGTGTTGATAATACTTAGCTCTTTTCTCATTCCAAATCTGACCTTGTTGGGAAAGTAGAATGAGATATAAGCTTTATGAGCATTGAACTCTGCAGCTCAGAGGGGATTTGAAGCTCTTTATATGAGAAAAAGACACATGAAACCTTTTAAACCAATACATTTTTAACTCTAACAAATAAACAAGTTGATGTTATGGTGCAGCTAGCATCATTAACTGGACTTTCTATGAAATCTAAAAAAAGACACTACTGTGTTGACCCAAATATAAGACAAGGTTTTTTTTCATTGGAAACAATGTTAAAAAGTCCGGTCGTCTTATAATCGAGGTCTAACTATTGACGCACACTGATAGTCGTCGAGCCGCTACACGACCGCAGCAGCAGAGGGCGCGAGGTTTTTGTGAAGCCAGTGACCTCACTGTGGCTGTGGTGATCTGCCAATCACAGCAGAGACGCAGTGACGGGAGACAAATCATGGAGAGATGCTGTGATCGTCCAGAGTGAAGTGATTCAAAAGTTGGGAAAGTTAACAGACGACTGAGGTGAAGTTATGATGCTAATTTTAAGACAATGATGTTCAGTGCAGCAGAGACGTTAAACAACCATCAGGCAGCTAAAAAATATGGAGTTACAGAGTGTAATGTCTGAAGATGGTGCGTCCATAAAGACGCCTGAAAAATACTAACTGTAAAAGAAAAACTGATTGTGGTCCTCAAAGCGGCGGTTTCTAAGAGGCTGACAGGAGGGTGAGTGAGTTTATTACGGAGAAATGTAATAAAAGGCATCATCACCAGAGCTCTCATCAGGATGACATTTGAAATACAGATCTTAGTGACTATATTTACAGCCAAAAATGGAAGGAGTCTAAATATTTCAATGGTTTTCTCATAATTTAAAAAAAATAGTTTCTTTAAACAAAGTGAATTTTGGTTATCAGTCTTTTCCTGAAGCTTGATCTTGAAAAGGGGGGGGGGGGGGTCGTCTGATAATCAGGGTCGTCCTATATTTGGGTCAATATGGTACTTGGCATGTTGTTGACATGTTTAAGGTTTACAATTAGGCTGACAATGAACGCATTTGGTCAGCATCAAGGTTTCCCCTCTTAAAGATCCCCACACAATCCTACTCTTCTGTGCTGTGATTGGCCAGTACTGGATGCCACAAATTTGGCTTTCATAGAAGTTTGTCCCTACAGGAGACCTCTGTTCTGGTTTTGTAGAAGAGCCCTGATTACTTACAGTTGGGAGCAAAATTATTCAACCCCCCACACACCCTAGGTATATTTGGCTAGGTCAGAGCATTACAATTCCCTGATCACACAAACCTGGAAGCATATGAATACTGTTAATTTATTGCAACCTAAGTCTCCTAACATCTCGTCAGATCTCATGACTTAAAACAGCTTAAAAGTAATATGTTTTGCCTGAAACCCCAACACACCAGGGGGGTTGAATAATTTTGCTCCCAACTGTAGCATCAGCAGAGGTTCTTTATGTCGGTTAAATAATTGACTTTTCATTGCCCTCAGTTTATCCAAGTAGAATTTCTAACCAAAAACGGCACAGGTGGACAATCAGCTTGAATAATTGGTGCATTTATTTATGGTAATGATGGTTTGATATCACAAATGCTGAAACGTAACATCAGGATTGAGATGAAACATCCTTAGAGTAAGAAAGTAAAAGGGGGCATGTTCGTTGGTGCTTTCTGTGAGTTAGCATCTTTATTCAAACATACAGCAGGCGTAAGGTTAGCATCTTAGTCCAAACAGTGGCATTTTGTTATGTACCAAAGTGTTTGGTTAGAGGACATTTTCACCTTTTAGTGGTTCCAGATGGACACATCATTGACCATTATTTCTCTTCAGTCTGGTCCAATACAGTGCGTACGAGCGCTGCTTTTTCTTTTCCTGAAAATATTTATTTGTGTGGGCTATTTATGTTAAGAATGGGTCAATCACAGAACAGTTCTACAATATTCATGACGACTAAGTCCTCCACATCGAGTCCTGGGGTTGTATAGAGATCAAACTTAAAAAAAAATTCATTCCAATTTTATTTTTCTTTAAAAGAAAAAAAAAAATTAAAAAGGACCGAAGACAAAATGTCTTGGACTTGAATCTGTTACTTGTTTCAAATGTTAAACTGGGGGATCAGACTTTTTATTTTAAACTTCAGTATTTGAATAGGCATTTGTTACTGTTAAGTATTTTTTCCCTCTCCAATAACGGGCATCTAAAACTGTTACAGGAACTAGCAACACAAAGCTTTTTCTTTTTCAACTTGTTTTTAATTCATTCTGAGATGTAAAAAAAATTCTAAGCCTGCAGCGTCTCCTTTAAAAGATCTATGCATGTGAAAACATCTTTTAATGTCTGAAGGTTTTGTTCTTATCCAGTGTTAAATGATAAGGTTTTAGTGAACCTGAAACCCTTTGAAGCAATAATCACTATTATTAAACACTAAAATAGAGGCTGTGTTTTAATTTAATTTTATCATTTAAATGCACATTTACACAGAAATGATTTATATGCTTTATATCTTGTTTGCACGTTTTTTAACATTTGTCTTTTTAAAATTTGACTTTAAAGTGCCTTATCAAAGTCGTTCTGCCTGTATTTTTGCTGTATATGGAATTATGTTCTCACTTCCTACTTTGTTTGTGTAATAAATTAAACATGAATGCATAAAATATTAGAACAACTGCTATGTGTGTGCTGATGTTTTTTTCCAAGTCAAGACTCCCATTTTCATAAATTAACACAGCTTTTTAAAGTCTACTTTTAAAATGTAATAGAAAGTAGACTATAAAAATTCCAACTGACCAAAAGAATGAACAAACTTTAAATGCGCTTTAAATTAAAATGTGTAAATTACACAGAAATATAATTAAAGTGTGAGGTGACACCACCTGCTGAACTCAATTGTTACTGAATTTGACAGAAAATAAAGCACAGCTCTGCACTGCCTGGTGTAATACTCATAGATTCCTCCAGATGGCAGTCAGTCATTGCACACTGCTGTGGACACAAGTGTTGTATGGAACACCTTAACATCTGCTTTGAACAGGATTCATTTCAAAGGCCTGTAGTCCATTGAGATACAAGATAAACTTTAATCCATCAGACTGAGCCTCAGCTACAAAAATTTACCTGACTATCTTTCGCCAAAATACATCACCAGCACAGTACTGTTAATGTTTTGCAAATACATCATTAAATAAGAGCACGTTTTTTGATAGAAAATGAGAAATCTCCAGTCATTTTCAAGATTTAATAACTGTTGAAAACAAGTTTGTGCTGCTGCGCCATAAATACTGATCATCTAACAGCTGATTTTTTGGAAAGCGTGTAAACAATTTTCTCCACCAGGCGGTTTAATGTGTTTTTTGGCTGTAATCTGGTTCCAGTGTGAAAGGAAACAGTGTCAGACCTGCTGCTGTGGAGTCCAGCTCTGTGTGGAGGATTGGATTACAACTCATCACGGCGCGCGCACACGCACACAGAAAACACCCGAGACACACTCTCTCAGTTTTTTCTTATGTTCACTGCTCTCCTCCTTTTTTATTCCTTTTATTTTATTTTAATAACTTATTCTTCCTTCCATCCTATTTTCTTCCACTCCTTTCCTTCTTCCTTCTAACTTTCCTCGCCTGCCTCTCCCTCTCCTCTCGTCCCCCTTTCTGTCTATCTCTCTCTACCTCACTCCACCTCTCTCTCTCTCTCTTTCTGTCTCTCTTTTCTTTTCGCTCACTGAGTCGCAGTAAATCCTATTGTGATGCTAAACTGATTTTCGGAAGAGAGAGACAGAGAGGGAGATAGAGGGAGAGAGAGAGAGGGAGAGCTGAGATCTGATTTCTGTGAGAGCAGTCTGACCTCCGTTGATCTTAAAGTTTTTAACATTTCTCCTGTCTGATAACTTTTTAACCTCCTTTAAAGTCTAGTTTCGGGTGTTGTTTCTGTCTGTGTGCCGGAGGATCAGCCGCTCTCTGCGCTTCAGGAATGCACTTTGCAGGAAACGCAGCTCGGTGCTCGGACACTTCACTGTTTTTACTTTTTCCTTGACTTATCGTGGATTTATAAATGAATGAAGAACATGCACTTGTGAGGGAGGCATTGTTAACGTCAGTCCGGTAACCCGCCCCTCAGTCCGCCGGGCCGCAGCCGGGCTGAGGACAGAGCAGCCCGGAGAGAGCGCTCCCCGGCCCGGGCATGGAGAACAGCAGCGGCCGGGCGGGGCTCCAGCAGCAGGCGGCAGGCGGAGGAGGCGGCTGGGTGCTGGTGGAGGCCCGGCTCCAGGGAGGAGCACCGTGGGGCTTTACCCTGCAGGGCGGCCTGGAGCACGGAGAGCCGCTCATCATATCCAAGGTACGAAACAATACAACAAGCGTGTACTGTCCGTCTAATAGAGAAATCCCAAAGAAATTTATGAGACCTGATGACTGTCGGTAGCCTCCGACATTAAAAACATGGTGCTCGAAATAGTCTCAAACTTTTGAGACAGAAGTTGAATGAGTTTGGTTCCCCATCATTGTTATGTGTAACAATAACAGATAAACTAGTTAACATTTACATAAACCCCGTTGAAGGCAGTTTTTAGACCGGTTTTCACTAAACCATTAGCCTACAGCAACACTTAACTTTTGTGTTGCAAACAGTGATACTGCTGCAAAGATATTACCAAGCAATGAAGCATAGAAATGTGCTTTTTTACAATATAAGAAAGGAATCTTTGATGTTATTATGAAATACTCTCAACATATAGTTTCATACATCAACTGTGGTGATGTGAATCAGCTGAAATACAACATGACATCATTTCTTAGTCACCCAAAGCATAATTTTCAGCACTGCAGTGTATATTTTGAAACTTTTATATCTGCACATCTGACAGTGTTAACCAAGAAGTTAATAAAGGCATGTATCTGGATCAAGCAGCAAAATATGAAGCCCATGCATAGAAAACTGCAGTTCATTGAGTGTCCACTTGAGACAGGCTGCAGAGACACCAGAAACTCAGCACACACCCAGCACCAACAACAAAAAAAGAAAAGATTTTTACAGCAAAAACAAACATGTTTACAGCCTGGATCAAAAACAGTTTCAGTCTGAGTAACTTATTTTTATGACTTGTTATTTTTGATTTCATTAAACTTATGAGTTTTGCCCATACAAGGGCATCATCCTCATTCTGAGTCGAACAAAGTTAGGTTGAGTCGAGCTTTTTAAATATGCCACCTGCTGATGATAGTCTGGATAACTCTGTATCAGAGACAAACAGGTGAGTGGAGACCGAAAACTTCCTCCATGAATTATAAAGTCTATGGTCTGGACTCACATCATCATACTTGCACAATACAGTTTATTAATTGGATTTCAATTTAAAAGTTCCTATTTTCAGGACAGTGTGCTTGTTCATAAAATTAGCTTTGCTGTAATGGGCTGCTTGTTGCGGTCAACTGTTGTCCCCTTGTTACATCAGAAACAATATGCTGTTTGTTCCCCCATCGTGTATCCATGTTCATTGATTTGCACCAGAACACTCGAACAGTTTTCCTGTAGGTTTAAATTGACCTGGTAATACACCACAGATTCTGACTTATTCTTATCAGCTTTCCAACTCTGAGTTACAATATTTGTATGACAATATTCTGGATCACTTCATGAATTTTGAGATTGCACTTTCAGAATGTTTCCACCAAATCCTCTCCATTTTCACTATGTGCATCTACTACAACACAAAAATTTTATATTTCTGAAAATATTTCTTTAACTTACTATGTAGCACAATAAATTGTCAATGTTTCAATCTTCTGAGCTTATTTTTTCAAAGACTCAAGAAGAAGATACAGGCCTATGTCCAGACAGACAGTTAATGAGAAGATATGTTCAACACTGACTGTTCAGTACAGTCATAACAGTTCATTTAAACATAAGGCCCTCCTTAAACATTGCAGACAGCCTATCATAGTTTCCAAATCTGGGATGGCACCAAAAGTGGTACTGTCACTGACGAACAGGAGGTTAGGAGGTCAGGAGGTTATAGAAACATGTCTTTTGGGTGTGATTTATGGAAGGATGGTTATTTGACTGTCAGTAAGTCATGGTATCTCAGTCAGATACAGTGCAGGACGCTCTCCTTCAGACTGTATGAAGTAAAATGACCACTGATCATTCCCTTTTCTTACAGCCATCATGGCCTCATTTTATTAACATGCAAATCAGCTGGCTGTGTGAGTGTGTAATGTGTGCTTATGTTTGTAAATGTGTATAGTTGTGTGCGTGTGTGTGTGTGTGTGTGTGTGTGTGTGTGTGTGTGTGTGTGTGTGTGTGTGTGTGTGTGTTTGCGTGTGGAGGTTATTCTGGGACAGAAGCCAAATGACTGTAAAATAGGACAAGAATGTGAATTATGTGTGTTCCTGGGTGCTTTTAAACACAGTCATGCTTTTGTATTGTAATGCTCAGTGTTTGAGCTGTTACCATTGTTTGACACCCCCCCCCCCCCCCCCCCCCCCCCCCAAAAAAAAAAAAAAAAAATCTTCCATGCTGCAAATAACATTGAACCACTGTAAGGGACCATTAAATCACATGTGTACTCTTACTTTTGATACAATAAGAACTTTTTATGATTGCTTTTGTTCATTAACTTTACTACGATCTTAAGTGGGAGACTTGTTGTGTAAGTTCAGTATCTTTACAGATGTTTTGGGTGAAGTTAAAATATCAACAGTGACAAAACTCCTGCAAAGTGAGAGCTGTTGTGTCATATATTGTAATTGTATAGCATCATATGTTATGGTGTGGTATAGCTTCTTAATACTTAGTATCATACCTTATTCTTTCACACTTTATCTGATATCATCTTTCATAACCATCATATATCCTACTGATCGTATTGTATTGTATCATGTCATATCAAATTGTGAATAATAAGTCTCTAGTTTCGGGGATGAGTTAAGGAAGGCAGTTCGGGCCTGGACACTAAATCAGTTATTTTTTTTCCAATCATTGGGCTGAATTCTGGCACATAGAAAACAATCAATCTGAGACATTAGTGATCCAAAGCACTTCCTTTCCCCCCTGAAAATTCACATGCATGTCTTCATAGCTGTCTTATACAGTTTAAAGACTTTAATCTGACATTATCAAGCAGTATTTTGATCAGATGAGGGTTAATCAAATGAGACTGCTGCGCACACAGATTATCTCGGACAACCAGATTCATATTTGTAAAACACGTGTTTGAGTTCTTTGTTCCAGCCTCGGGTGGATAAAACAGATTTGGCTCCTGCAGCTTGTTTATTATCAGTGCAGTACATTTCTTAGGGTCAAAGGTCACAATGAGGGTAATCCAGGCAAATCAACTCAGGTTACACAATTTTAATAAGTTTAATCTGAGCGTCTCATGATTGGCATCAAAATGGAAATGTGCACAGATGCTGGCACGGTTACACCATCACACTAAAGGTGTGTGTAAAGCCTGTAACCCTATCTCCTCTGTCAACACCAACTACCAGCATATAGTTCCTTATGCATCATTAATCCTTGTTTGTAAAAAGAAAAAAAATGTCACTTTGAGCTTCCAAAAGCTCAAACATTTTTCAAAACTCTATGATTTATGTATGATGACAAAGAAGAGAAGCAAATCCTTTTATGTAAGGTGCCCAACCAAAAAATGATTGTTCAGTGGCTCATCCATCCATCTTCTATCCTGTTCATGGTCACAGGTGGCTGGAGGGCCCCTACCGGTAATTTTAGAATCACAAGTTGAGCTAGTGAGGGTTAACTGACCAATGGGAGCACCTACAGCTTGTGCACGGACACAAACTGACCTGTCTTTTTTCATATAATGAAAGTGTTAGCATTAGATGTTTCATAGTGCTTTAACTCGTCATAGTGTGTACTGTGGAGAAATATAATTTCTCATCAGGAGGTGCTCAGGTTGTTCTTTCTCAGATTATTTTGCAAATCTTACATTCTTCATTGATTAGACCAGGTCTGTTGTTTCAGGCACAGTCCGAACAGGCCGAGCCTCTCTGTTTGGATATCTGACTGCAGGGTAATGAATTTCAGCTGGAATAGCATACTCATGCACACACACACACACACACACACACACACACACACACACACACACACACACACACACACACACACACACACACACACACACACACACAAAGTTACTCAGTGATTCTGCAAACCTTATTTGGGTATATTTATTCCTGAAAAAGGAAAACAGTGCAGGCATGTTCACAGTTCCTCAGAAGTGAGGAAGAGTTTACATTTTAGCACTTTGTTTTTCTTTCACAGCTCTGAGAGGATGTTTGGTTTCCTTTCTACTATCAGCAGAACTAATTCGATTTTTAGATTTATCTCAGAGTTGTGTTACATTTTCAGATTTTGATAAGACGCTGCTGTTGGTCATTTGGTCGAACCGCACTCTAATCCCAATGAACTCCTTGACTTTTTTGAAATACCTCTGGGTTTTTGTGTAATCTCGCTCTGTTTTGCCTTTTTTTTTTAATGAGCATTCAACATTTTGGGGACCTGCAGTGTGTGGGTCAAAACACTGTATGCTTTTGTTCAAACGTAACACATGCTGTAATTCAGATGAGGTTCAGACACACCCTGTGTTAAATTCTTGGCAGTTGTTTTAACATTCGAACAGTCCCAGCTGGGTGGAGTCTATTGTTTCAGTGCTATGGATACTTTTGTCAATCATAGGAGAGTGTGTGAAAACAGCCCTCTGTTAAAGCCGCTTCGTGTTTTGTGCTGTGCTTTTAAGAACCCAAGATTTGATCTTGCAAGCTTGCTGCACCTGGTCAGATTTGAAGTCACCTTGGCTAGTTACTGGGACCATAAAATCTTAAACTGGGCAAACAATTGGCTGGACAAAGGGGTGACAATCAGAAGCTTGACAATCCAGGTAAACTCGTCTCCCAACCCACACAATGGATACTGTGTTGTGACTTGATGCAAATTAGAATCCCTCCAAGGTGAGACAAGACCAGGTGTAAAGCAGGATGTTCTAAAACACTTCCACGACGGATGACTGATAGATGCAATTACAAGAAGTGATCAAGCATCAAGGACTGAGCAGTCTGAAAGTCTGGCAGCCTCCTCTGCACAAACTCACTTCATACTCGAAGCACTGAGGCATGTCATGTTTTCATGTCTGACTTCACCGTGCAGTCAGTGAGAATCAGAGCCACATGCAGCTGAAAAAACATTTTATTTCACAGCGATCCCATCATCGAACCCACCAAACATCCTGAATGTCTCCTAAGCTGGTGACGTTTGTGCAGAGACATTTTGACGACCAGAGCTCAGGATTTGATGAAGCTTATCTCAGAGAGAACACAAGACAATGTGACCTTAAAAAGGACCAACACACACAAACACACACACACACATGAATGAACACACACTGATAAACAGAGAGAAACAGACACACTTTCTGATACTGATGCACACACTCTGACATTTTGCTGAGAGGCATCATCAACAGCTCTGATAATGCTGCTGGGTCATTCTGATACACACAGTATGTGTTAGTGGGTATGAGTGTGTGGTGGAGGTGTGTATGTCTATGTGTGTGTGTGTGTGTGTGTTTGTATTGTGTGGTTGCACGTAATTTTGCATGACTTTCAGTTGAATCATTATCTCAGGCATGACACAAACAGCCCCACATATCAGTAAACGATAATAACTAACAGGTATCATAAATTTGGTTTGATAATTCATTTATTTCGCTCCAGAAAAAAAGCTTTCAGAACTTGGCTGGAACTGGACTAGTACAGTCAAAGCTGGGGTGCAAAAAACTGCACTGGGCTTTTATTTAAATGTACTCTTTGGCAGCCGAGTTCAAAACAAGGCTGTGGTCTCTGACTCTAAAACTCTCTAAGTAAAAGCTAAGATTTCTGGATGACTTAACATAACAGCTGATTTTTGTGACACCTTGTAGGTGTTAGCCAGGCTCTGCTATTAGCTATAGCATTAGCTTCACCTTTTTTTCATCCAGTTCATCTACTTCTGTCAGTTCAGCCAACAGTTAGTTCGAGTTAAGCCTCTTCAGAAACCAGTTAATGACACCAGTAGGACGCCACACATCTTATGCAGTCTGTGTGTTGTTTTATTCAAAGTTATTGGATGAATTTTCAGAAACATTTCCATCTTTGTGTTTCTACGGTGGCCCTGAGAGCTCACAGCACTGCAACTTAAGAAAGCACATTCAAAAAGACGAAACACAAGGAATTTAAGAAAACATCTTCATCAATTTGACAACACATCCCAGCCCAGCATGGCTCCAAACCTCTAACCAGACTCTTCTCCTCTGTTGCTTCCAAATGGTGGAATGAATTACCCAACTCCATACGATCCACAGAGTCCCTATCTGAATGAATCAGAAGGTCTCAGACTGAGCTCTTAATAAATGAAATCACTAAATATTGAATGTTGTTGAAAGTTGAACGATATTGCTGATATTTAATTTTACTTGAAATACTAAAAACAGGAGGATGGGGGGGCTTCTTCAAGCACTTGATGGCAGCGTACCTGTGGCCCAATAAACCTGAAGCATTTCTTTGCCTTTTACTAAGGTTCTTTCTTCCTGTTTAAATCCTTTCTTGTGTTGTACGTCGCTTTGGACAAAAGTGTCTGCTAAATGAAATTGTAGAATTGTTTGTGCAAGCATTTAGAAAGTGCGCCGCAAAGACCACAACACAGTAGAAAAACGCGTTGTAAATAGACCACAACACAACAGAAGAGTTTCCAGAGGACACTTAAAAGTGATGCACACGTCCCGGCACACTTGTTGTTGATGCAGATTTTGAGTCAGAGCCCTATTAAGGTTGTCTTTCCATCAGTGGTGTTGGAAAATTAGATCAAAGTAAGTGTTTTTGATTTATTTTAACATTGTGATCACATGATTCAGATATTAGCATAGTGGCTAGTAACGGATGTGTGCATCACTTTTAAGTGTCCTCTGGAAACTCTCCGTTGTGATGTGGTCTATTAGCAGCATGTTTTTCTAATATGTTGTGTTGTGGTCCTTGCAGTACTTTTTCTAAATGCTGTGCGTGTGTTGTCGAACTGATGAAGATGTTTCCTTAATTTGCTTGTGTTTTGTCTTTTTGCATGTCTTCTCTTAAGTTGCGGTGCTGTGAGCTTTCAGGGCCACCGTAAGTTTCAAAGTCTAAGACAATGTCAGAGATCTTTGATTTAACCAACTGTTGAAGGGACAAGTGCATTAAACTTCCCTCAGCTATCAAAAATCCCAACTCATGTGTTCCACATGTTACTGACATGTGATTACAGGTGTATTTGTGTCTTTGTTCTATGATGTACATTTTGTCAAAGTAAAGCTTCTGTTCTGACTGATATTTCTATAAGAGCATTTTTATTCAACCACAGCTATAGGAGGAGTGAAGGGAGCAGCCTTTTCATACAAAGAAAAGACTTTTGTTTGTGTGTGTGTGTGTGTGTGTGTGTGTGTGTGTGTGTGTGTGTGTGTGTGTTTTCGGGAGGTATCATATCCAGCTCAGTCAAACTAGTAACACACTGCAAAAACTGGAATCACAACAAATGTATCCATCGAAGTAAAAATATCTGCCAGTAATGACTCAACCAGCAGATAAATGTACTCGCTTCAATCATTGCAGTTTTTATTTATTTATTTATTTATTTTACATTCTATTGATGGTTATGAAAGAAACAGCGTTAAACTAAAAAAGCTTCTTTTTGTTTTGTTTTGTGCCACAATTTCTCCACCAGCACTTTTCCCCTCTAACTTTATCCACTGCAGTACAAGTTCATACTTTTGTTTGGAGTAAGATCTGTCCAGTAGCACAAAGTGACGTCTCTTGGATGGAAAAAAAAAGCTGCAAACTGAACAAAAAAAGGCATAATGATGAGTGCAAAAGAGATACATCTTCAAATACAAAGTTCCCACACTGAAAAAAAGAATCCAGTGAAGTCCTTCTGAGTCCACCATCTGTAGTTTGTTTGTTTTGGTGGTGTCTGAGGGAACTTTGAATGAAATTCCTCTGTTTTTGTGAAAAACTGGAGAAACGTACACTATCAAGAATAACACAGAATGGAAATAAGAATGATAAATGTCACAGGCAAGCAGCCAAAAACTCCCACTTTCTCTCACTCACAAACACACCACAAGTGTTTCCTATCTCCCAGAACAATAGAGACCCTGATAACAGCAGCCACAGAGAGTGTGACTGCACAGGTTCACTGTGTGCAGTGCACAGCTAGCTTAGCACAAAGACAGCACGCACTGGCCCACAGCTGACCTTGGGTTCAGCAGAAAGAAGCTAATATACACCAACTGCAGCTGAAGATTCACTGACCTTGTTTGTATTTGTGTGTTTGTGTGTGCAGGTGGAGGAGGGCGGTAAAGCGGACGTTTTGGAGCAGCCTCTGCTGGTGGGGGACGAGATCATCGTAATCAACGAGGTGGAGCTGACCGGGTACAGACAGGAGGCCATCGCTCTGGTTAAAGGGTCGTACAAGACGCTGCAGCTCACCGTCCGCAGGTACAGACAGACAGTGTGTTTGAGTGTGTGTGTGTGTTTTAATGGGGGGGTGCACACCGGGCTCTAATTCTGAAGCATTCTGAAGTTTATCACTTCCTTGTCAATTTTCCTGACATGTTGTAACAGTGATTTCATGAAAAACTGAAAATCAATCCCTGAAACTCAAAGCTGCATTTTTTTATTTAACCCCTAAACTAACCACCCCTCTCTGTATTTCATTGTGTACATGAAGCATCAATAAGAGGTCCATTTGAACAGCTAGTTAGTCATTGAAAACAAGGATTTTTCTTCTGCTGATCAAGTATGAGCAGATTAACATCAGGGCTACACTCAGCTGAAGTTTGGCCTCTCTAATTATGAAACATTGTTTGTTGTCACATAAACTGAATGTGTTGACCTTCTCAGGTTATGAATGATCATTATAAACTGCTGCCTCAGAAGTTCCCCTCTTCCTTGCTTTCTTAAACCGCTGTAATCTCTAACTGGTCTGGATTACATCCTGGTTCAGAGTCCAAATCAGAACTGGGAGTTATAAATAAACACAGACAGGAAAAAACGCTGGTCATTACAGTCGGGGAGTTGCTAAATAAATGTTGAATGACCTTTTCGATTTTCATATCTGTGTAGCAGATAGAAGCTAGCCCAGATCAGCTTTGATGTCTGTCTCATCAGGAGATTTCAGGACATCTGCCAGTTTAAATGTGATGACTAGAGGCAGCTAGTGGTCATAATGGGTGGGTGGGCTAACAAATACCTTTAAACGCTTACACTACAGAGAAGTTTTGATACAAGAAACTGTCTTTACCTGTCCGTCTCTGTCTTCCTTAACATCTTTCACTCTTTACTTCACTCTTTTCTCCTTGTATCTCTGTAAAATGACAAGTCAAAGATGACTTTGCCAGGCTTTACCTTATAGCTTTACCTTGCTTCCAGTATAATTTAAGGGGCTGTCATGCTTTCTAATTTTGTCAGAGAAATGTTATCAATCAGTTTTTCCAAGTCGAATCTTAGCCACGTCTCTTCCAAAAAGCTGCATGAGAAAAAAAATCAATCTTAGCTTCATTTGCTGGTAGTGAGAACATTTATTAAAACTAACCAAGAAGCACAAAACTTGAATCTTTTTACTTTTTTTCGTCTTTTGGACAAAATTTTGGGCAATGAGTCCACAGTTTCTTGACTTTGAATTTTTTCCTCTGAGGGGATGGAAGAAAACGGATGAGAAAGTAAATATACCATCTTCACGCTAACAGTCCCTGGTCTTGCACAAGCAGCATCTTAACTGTCTGTAATGCTACACTGGTGTCATTATTACAAAGTAGTTTGCCTCTGAGTTGAAACAATTCCATGAAAACTGTTTTAAATTACTTGGAGGAAATGTTGGATCTTGATCCCTTAAGATGATACTCTTCATTTTCAAGTATTCATTATTAATCATTGTTATTGTATTTAACTTGTACTCAGCCTGTTGTTATGAATTTACAGCTGTTTTTTTGTAGCCCCCAGCTAATGGTGCAGCCAATAAAATAATAATGTTGCTCTAATACAGTATGACTGGGTTTCAGCATTATTCACCCAACATTTGTCTTTGTATTCAGGTTGATGCCTTGTTAGATATGAAGCCAGGTATGTGTTTAGGTTTTGGGTGTGACTGGAAGCAAAGCTTCTGTTGCTACTGTCTCTTTTATTCACTGGGAGAAGCACAAGAGGCATGACACAAAGCAGGACTTTAGACTTTAGACACACTCATAGACTGGAGGACAGGTACAGAAACACACATGGCATTATGGGAAGGCGTGGTGGGAAGGCATGAGAATATTTCCTCCAGACGAGCAGAGTGCAAGTAGTGTGTTTTTGTCTGATCAGCTTCCTGTTGAGACTGATGGGAAGAGGGAGAAGTCATCTGTTCCCAGGTCTGTTTAAGTAAAAGGTGTTTCTTTTGTTTCCCGTGTGTACATATATGTAGTTTGTAATGTGTTCTATTTGTCCTGTTATAAAACAGATAATAGTTGACCCTTGTTAGCATGTTGTGCCCATGTTCAGTAGACTGTGCACGAGGTTAAAAGTGCATACTCCGTTTGGCAGTGCAGAAAACACAGACGACTGTAAAAGCTCTAGATGCTGCCCGACTGTGTGATGCTACTCCTGTTTTGTAAGAGTAGAGAGCCGGTTTGGTCTGAGTTGCTCTCCTTTTTTTAAGGCGTGAATCATCAACATACACTGACATTTTGCACTGTAGACATAATTTTGGGGCCAGAGTCTGAGGAGATCATCAGCAGCTGGAGCTAATAGTGCTGTCCCACCCCACCCATTGACCAAAACTAATTGATCTCTCAAGTGGTCAGAGATCAAAGGTTTTTGTGTTTGTCTGAAGCAGTATTTCATAGTTATAGAAACTTCACTCTTCACTCTTTTGTTGTGTTTTTTTCTCTCAGTGTTCCTCCTGTCAAACTCTGTAGCCAAATTTTACACTCATCAAAACTAAACATTAGCACCAAACTTCTCAGGAAAAAAAAAAAACTTTTTAAAATTTTGTCTTGTCCAAAAAAATAACAAAACACTCAGGAAACAGTCAAAATCAAGCACAATGCTTCACTCTACTGAACAAGGATCTGTACTTCTGCAGGCAAACAGTGTTTATCTGGTTTGCAGAGTGTGACTAACACTAGCAGAGCTAGAACCACCGTGTTGGTTAACATCCACATGCCTGTACTGGTTGCTCATTGCTCTGGTGGAGTGAACCAAACACAGGCTACATACAACTTTATCTTTATTGATCTATATAACAAAATAATGACAAACCACGCTGCGCTGTGAGATTCCACCTGTCATCTGTGCCTGTTTACATCCTGGTAGTAGAGCTTTTTAGCAATATGGCAGTGGACATGAATTTTTGGACTTGTTATGTCATCCATTTTTATGTAGTGAGTGGTTATTTACACAGCCAGCTCCTCCAGCTGGAAGCATTTTTGTGCTTCATTCTTCATTATTTTGAAATATTTTAAAATGAAGAGATCATAACTTTGTATTTTCAGCTTCACATCTGCCTAACTTTCTCTCATCAGATCCCCTGCAGCTGATTAAACAGCATCTTAGAGACAGTAAAGATTTATGAATTGAACCAGTGTGTGTGTGTGTGTGTGTGTGTGTGTGTGTGTGTGTGTGTGTGTGTGTGTGTGTGTGTGTGTGTGTGAGACAATAAAAAAATATTCCCCTATAGCTATAAACGTGATTATATCAGGTGTTTGAATTTGAGCTGTTTGTGTTAGACGAATTACGTGAAGCAGGTGCTAGATGCTTTTATAACTCTGCTCTGTGTGTGTGTGTGTGTGTGTGTGTGTGTGTGTGTGTGTGTGTGTGTGTGTGTGTGTGTGTGTGTGTGTGTGTGTGTGTGTGAGAAAGAGAGAGAGAGAGATAGAAAGACCAAGTCTGTGTGCATATGTGTGTGTCCTCCATCCTCTGTGCCAGTTTGACAAAAGATGTGCGTGTGACTTTGACACCAAACACACCTGTCAGGCCTCTCTCACCTCACCGGTCTGTCTGACTCTCTCTCCTCCATACCTGCTCCTCAGCTCTGGTTGGTGCATTCAGGTGAGCCCTGATTGGCTGAGAGCAGAGGGGTAATGTGAAATAGGTAATCACATGTACACACACACACACACACAATTGGTAAGAGGGAGAGAGAACGATGCCATCAGTTCACTCACAACAGGCTGAAAACAAAGAGGAGTGTTTTAGACCAGCTGTCCAACAGAAATGTAAGTCCATGTTGTGTCTGTGTGTGTGTGTATTGTTTTTGTGCATTAATTATTTAAAGAGGACACCACTGACAGTTTTTTAACCATTATATAATTAAGATGGTTTTCTTACCATAAGAATGAATAAATGAGGTTTAATGTAAATAACTCAGATCAGAAATTCTAAACATTAGATTATCCTTATAGTAACGGGGGTTTCTGTTGAAAAATCGTCTGTTTCTTACAGATGATTCTGAACAACAACTCTTCATCGCAATCCATATTAGGCTCTTTGGGGTTACGCCCCGTCAGGCTGCAGAGCTTGTTTGAATTAAAATTCAAAAGGCATCGACCTGTTTGGAATGCAGTTTGTGACGAGTACGTCTGTAAACAGATTTCTGAAGATGAATGTAGAATCTGAGGGTGTCAGACAAGATTTTTTGGGTTGTCTGACCAATGAGGTTTGAGCGTGCCTTGGTGAGGACCGGCCATCGCTCACCTTTCATCAGTCACCACATGTGGATATGAAAGATGATTACAGTGGGTTTGAAGACTTTGACTCTTTGTAAGAGTTTCTTTTGGCCTTTGCACGTTTTTTCACTGAGAGGAGAGGAGAGTGGAGGCAGGAGGAAACTGGTGACCCCCTCCTGCACTGACAGTTGTTGCCAACTGGGGCCTGAAATGTTATTTGAAAGAAGATTATAAAAGGTATTACCCAGATCTAGATAGAGCAACTGCTATTCATTAAATTAGTTGTTATGTTGTTGTTATTGTAGAGGCTCCTTTCTCTCATGTTGATATAATTTACAGCGAGGTGACATCCTCACATATAAACTTATCAGCAATAACACTAAGGCCGCTGTAAAGTTCATCAAATTGACCAATCAGCAGCTGTCAGTGGGTGATAAGTTAGACAGCAGGTGCTTAGTTGATTTAGCTGAACTGTTTATTTAAAGAAGTTGATAAGAAAGCTGTAAAAGTGATTCATGTTTTCAGGTGGAGTTTCTATGGTGGCCCTAAGAGCTCACAGCACTGCAACTTCAGAAAAGCACATGCAAAAAGACAAAACACAAGCAAATTAAGGACACATCTTCATCAATTTCACAACACATGTACAGCAGTTAGAAAACGTGCTTTAAAGACCACAACACAACACATTAGAAAAACACGCTGTGAATAGACCCCAACACAACAGAAGAGTTTCCAGAGGACACTTAAAAGTAAAACGAACAGGTGCATCACATTTAAATGTCCTCTGGAAACTCTTCTGTCGTGTTGTGGTCTTTGCAGCATGTTTTTTTTAAATGCTGTGCATGTGTTGTCAGATTGATGAAGATGTTTTCTTAATGTGCTTGTTTTTTGTCTTTTTGCATGTCTTCTATTAAGTTGCAATGCTGTGAGCTTTCAGGGCCACCGTAAGTTTCCCCAACTCATCCTCCTGCAGCTTCAAAGGTTGTGAGCACATGAGGCAGATAGCGCTTTTTTTTTTTGTTTATGAACTTCCTTGGTGTATGTGTGTTTGAGTAAAAGTGTTTAGTTGGTGTGTGTGTGTGTGTTACCGGCGCAGCATGTGTGTACTGAGCTGTGCTGCCTTTTCATTGACACCTGACACTCGTGGCTTATGTTTAAGGTAAGATTATCACCACACACCTGTGCTCTCAGTGTGTGTGTGTGTGTGTGTGTGTGTGTGTGTGTGTGTGTGTGTGTGTGTGTGTGTGTGTGTTACCCAAATTATTCCTTGCCTTGTAGCTGTTTTTCTGCAGTT
Organism: Labroides dimidiatus; assembly: GCA_030710495.1. Lineage (NCBI taxonomy): Eukaryota > Metazoa > Chordata > Actinopteri > Labriformes > Labridae > Labroides > Labroides dimidiatus. The sequence continues at coordinate 7,458,348 of CM061157.1, forward strand.
CCCTCCCCCTCTAATCCTCATTAAGCAGCCGTCTGCACTTCACTTGTGTTATGTTACACATGAAGAGTTTTTGTTTTCCTCGAGGCAAAAACAACTGAAGAACACGAGGACCTGCCAGTTAAAGAGTGAGGCATCATTTTTCTGCGCTCTTTAACTCTGAGGTTCATTCCTCATAGAGGTGTAGAAGCTCAGTACAGGGGATGTTTACTGTTGTTGATTTAGTTGTTCTTTCCTTTGCACCAGTAGTCTTAAAATGAATGATGGTGATGAAAATACATGGGGGAGTCAAAGCACAGGCAATCTATCCTACAGAAACAAGAACATTCAGGTGTGAAATTTGCTAGTGATGTAAAGGTAATTTGTTGTTTTCCCTGGTAATAATTTTGCCAAAAATTAAAAGGCTTTTTTATGCCTTTGATCAGAGAGAGAACAGGACAGGAGATCGAGCAGGAAACAGGGCGAGAGTTGGGAACGACATGCAGGAAACAGGCCACAGGCTGGATTTGAACCCAGACCACCCACTAGAGGGTGAACCTCATGGGATGCAACCGAGACTGCAAGGCCCCCTCTGTTTGATTTTTGACCTTCTTTCCATTTTCTGTCCTCTGCACAAAATTTCATAACCAACAGAAACATTTTGCTTAATACAGAAATGTTACACAAAACATAAAGAATAGATAAAATAAAATTCAATAACTTTCACAAAGGAGAATTTTTAGCAGGAAACATTTGACAAAAATCAGAAAACTGTCATCAAATATAGAAACCTATAAGATAACTGAAAAATTACAGAAAGCAAAAATACTTCATGTAAGGCACAGATATTTTACAAAGCTATTTTTTTTGTATTTTGTGAATTATAAATTCATTTCAAGAAATATTTCTCAATTCAATTAAATACTTTTACATTTTATGAGTTATTTTTATTTATTAATTTTAGTTTATCATTAATATTTGTGCAGTTGAACCTGTAAAGCCATTACTACTCAGAGGCCAGCCAAGTGTGTGCTCATTGTAAACAAACTGCCCTACAGGAACAATAAAATATTGTATCATATACATATCATATCATATATCATACTATATTTTCTCGTAGGTATAGTGTTCTATTCTGTTTTGTTGTTCCTGGTTGTAGTTTATCATATTGTCACTTATTTCACCCCATTTTATTATAATGTTGCTTAAATGTGTCGTATTATACTGTAATATGTGGCGTCAATCAACTGATGACGGATTGATTTAATCATCCATTTTTTCATTCATTATTTACTCCAAACTTATATTGGCTGCAGTCACCAGCCTTGTGATGAAAATCAATCCACAAAACTTCTAAATGAACAAAAATTCTCCATCTTCTGTAAAGCATTTGTATGTTATATGTCGTCCACAAACACCCCTTTGTCCTACAAAAAAACAGCAAACTCTCCAGCTGGTGATAAAACTTCTAGAAGCTTCTGGCAACTAGAGTAGCTTGCTTTCAGCTGTCATCTCTTATAAGATGGTTTGTGTTACAGTAGAAGTTTTCAGGTAAAAGCTATCTCTGGTATCTGAGTCTCCTTCTCCGTTGTCTTGTCTTGGTTTTAAGGCAGGTGGCATCCAGAATAAATCACTCACTACATCCAGTTAGTGACAGTGTTACTGTGAGCTAACTTTTATCACAAGATCCATAATCTGTTTTATTTATAAAGACACTTGTCATCAATATCTGTCTATTGTGACAGCTGTAATCCATATTTTATCAAATCAAAAGCCATGCTATCCTACACCAAGGGTTACCAGACTTTTCACCTCCTCACCCTCAGAGTAATGGTCCCAGAGACTGAGAGGGTTTTCAAATCAGAGCTCAACTCCAAGGATCCCGACCCCAACTTTAGAACAGCTCTGATTTTGGTATCTGAAGATATGGCGTTAACAATGGTTAACAGTTGTGCAGAACAGAAAGTACACACATTGGTCAGGCATATTTTATCACTGATTTAGTCTGAAAGAGGAGAAAAAGCTCAGTAACCTGAAACCCAGATCACAGCTCACGATATTTTATTCACCAGCTGAAGGTTTTAAAAATACTGTCAGTGAAGTTGTTTATTACACATATTTACTTATTAATCTTGTTATCTGTGCATAATCATTATTATTATTTATTATTTAGTATCTCTGTAGTATTTCAATGTCCTTTGTATGTCTTTTAATTTTGTTTATTTATTTTCTTATCCTAAGTTTCAACATCTAACTCTACCTTCAGTGTTTCCTCAGATAGCGTTTCCTCAGGTCATCAGCACACATCTTAATTTTGTTGTGTACTTTTAATGCACTGGGGGTGTGTGGGTTGTGTGGGGGTGGGTGTGTGTTTTGGGGGCAAGGATGGAGGGTTTTGAGTTGATCTGTGGGTTTGGGGGTGGGGGGAATCTTATTTTATTTTAATTTTCTGTTAGTTAAGCACTTGTGTTACCATTTTGCGTATGAAAAGTGCTCTATGAATAAAGTTTGATTGATTGATATTATCAACTAGAAGGTTGAAGTTTTCCATTTTGTCATCGTGGTGCTGAAACAGTGTGGCAGCGTGTGACCACAGCCGCCTGTATGCACAGTGATTTGTGTTCTGAATCAATCAGGAGCCGGCTGACAGGAGGCATCTGGAGGTTTTACAGTGAGAGTCGTCTTGGGCATATAAATGACTCCAGCATAATGTTGAGGTGTGTGTTTCTCTGACTGCTAGTGTTAGTCCTGGCTCTGTGAACAGACTCTGCTGTCAGTGAGTTGGTGTACTGTTGAGCAGGTTTGGTCACCAGTGTCTTTGACCGTCCTTCACTCTGTATTTGCATGTGCTTTGCTTTGGTTTTGTTTGGGTGACCTGGGTTAAATGCAAATCTGAATAAAACAACACCTGTCCCTTTATATGCAGTCCTCGTGCACTGGCAGAGATTAAGTTTGAACCCAAAAGGTTAATCTCCATTCAGAAGTAAAACATTTTTCCGGTGTGTACCCCTTTAAATAATTACTTTTTTGTAGACAAAAAAAGATTGATTACACAACCTTTGAGGGAAGAAATGAAACCTTTATAATCTTTTCTGTAATAAAAAAAAGTCAGCATCATGGCTTTAATGATATCATTTAAAAGCAGGCTGATTAATATCTGCTGTAACAGTCCCGGCTCTTGCCGTTAAAGTTTTCTCCCCATTTTGCCACCCGGCAGAGGTTTAATCCTATTATGACACAATAGCATAAGCAGGCTCTCAGACCAAACAACCCTGTGTTAAAACAACACGATTTTTGGACTTCTGTTTGTGCGCCCAGTTACATAATGAAATACAATCTGGCACAGAAGCTGTGATGTTTTTAATTGGGTTGTGATATCTGCAATTAAAACAGTGTGTAAGAAACACCAAACAAGATAACCAGAGATACGTGCTAATATATGCTACCATATGAACAAAACCACTCAAGAGTTTTCAAAAAAAAAAAAAAAATCAAGACAGATTGTCTCATAAAAAAGCACTAATAATGAAATGAGATGCATGTTTTAAGAGACTTAAATGATGAACCATGTAAATCTGTCATGAAAAGAAGAAAAGCTAAAGAGACCAAAACATTTTTTTTTGTTTTGTTTTGGTTTTTTTACCGGACCATATACGTGTTTATTCCTGCTGTAAGTTAGACCTTTCACATTGGGCTCCATGTGCATTGACTCACTTTTGGAACATGCCTCAAGTGGCCATCAGAGGAACTACAGTTTTTCTGTCAGACTTTTTTTTTTCCTGCATTTATGATGAAAACATTATTACAGGCGTGAATGTGAATCAGGCAGCAGGAAGTGAGAGCTGAGTCATGGTATCTGTGTGGCGGTGATGCAGCATGCCAGCACTGTTCCAGCAGTGTGTCACAGAGCATGTGTGACGCAATGTTTGTAGGTTACAAAATCTTTATTTCAGGTGTTTGGTTTTTAGTCATCAAATTGAACTTCTAAATAAATGATTGCAATTAATGAGAAATTTAGGTGAAGAGAATCATTAATGCTACAGACTGATATACCCTCCTCTCTCTCCTACTCTCTGCCCCTTTCTCTCTGACTCTCTCTCTCTTTGTCTCCCTCCATTCATCTCTGCTGACTCTCTGTCTTTGTGTTCTTTTGTTGCCCGTTGACGTAATCGAGCTTAATCAATGTTTGAGTTTCTGTGCTCAAAAAAGAACAGGAGGAAGTCATTACAGGGATGAGACTGTCTCCCCAGCAACTGGTGGCCAATATGTGAGGCTGAACAACACATTTGAGACACAGACACATTCACACTTTGACCCATAGACTCATCTGTTTACCCTGTAGGGTAACAGATGAGTTGCTATAGGGCCTGTAGTCATAAACGGATGAGGATGATTCTGTGCAGTTACATTCAGTCTTCTGCTCATGGCAGCTGCAGTAAAAGAAAAAATGTCGAGCTTTTAGGAATGAGGAAACTGCAAATGTAGAATTTCAAACCAGTGGCTCCACCAACCCCATCACTACTGCACATGACTTAACCCCACGAGAAGTGACTGGAGCAGCACTTGCAGAGCCCACTGTGGCTGTATTTCAGTTTTAATTCATTTACAATGAGGAGAGGTGAAGGTGTGTCATCTGTAACTATACACAGTCAGTAGTAAGCTTATTTTGTGTCTGCAGATTGTTATGAAGGTAGTGTCGCTAAAGTAAGATGTGACTGAGAGATAATTCAAAGGGTATGAAACCCATTCAAACTGGGGTTACAAACATTTGTCTTTCCCATCATGAAGAACCTTTAACTTTGTATATCCCCTCAACAGTTATCCTACAAACCTTCCAGGACCCCTTAAAATCCCACTGGATTATGATGCTCCTGGAATATTAATCAATAGAAAACTTAATCAACCAGAAATTTAATTAACAATGCGTAAATACCAGGAAAAAAAACAAGGAAAATTCCCGGGTGCCAGAGCTGAAGAAGAACTCAGAGCTCCACTTTCTGTTCAAAGGATAACAAATCTAAAAAAAGCCACAGCACCAATAACCTGGCAGCATGTCAGTGTAGAATATGCTGTTGTTGCTCTGTCCTGTGGTTGAAATCTGAGTCCTCATTCTGTCCTACAGACTGTGAGTTGGGATCTCTGAACCAATCCTCTTTCAGCTCAAAATAAAAGTTGACACACCTGTATTGCAACGTGTTTAAAGATTTTCATTAAGCCTTCTGGAAGGTTCAGCCAGGGGTCGAAGAAGAAGTTGGAGCATTTTGGTGCAGGTCCTGAAATTCTGGAAGGATTTGTATTTTTTTTTTCTCAGGAGTTAATGAACAGGGTAAAAATAATCTGAGCCAACAGTCGACAACATCATGTTCAATCTGTTAATTCCAACACTGAGCGGTTGTAAGGTGTAGTTAATGGATTTGCTCTTTCTCACGTTTATGAATTACGTAACCTTTAAGATCTCTGTTGAGTTTAAAAAAAAAACATTGAAAGGTAAAATAATAAAGGATAACAATATAAAATGACTGGAATATGAAATATTAAGAAGAATCTTGTTGTTTTCTCTCTTTGTATCACTGATATTCTGGGTGATTTTATGGATTGTACAGGAAAGGCAAAAATAAGCCTCAGCTTTAGCCTACTCATTTTTCAGTTACACACACACACACACACACACACACACACTAGGGCTGATTGATTTTTGAAAATAATCTAGTTCGAATTTTTTTGACCAATATTGGGATTGCGATTTAGCATGCAATTTTTCTTTATTAGGCACACCTGTCCAACTGCTCGTTAATGCAAATTTCTAATCAGCCAATCACATGGCAGCAACTCAATGCATTTGACATTTGACATAAACATGTAGACGTGGTCAAGATGATCAGCTGCAGTTCAAACCACACATCAGAATGGAGAAGAAAGGTAATTGAAGTGACTCTGAATGTGGCATGGTTGTTGGTGCCAGATGGGCCGGTCTGAGTATTTCAGAAACTGCTGATCTACTGGGATTTTTATGCACAACCATCTCTAGGGTTTACAGAGAATGGTCTGAAAAAGAGAAAATATCCAGTGAGCGGCAGTTCTGTGGGTGAAAATGCCTTGTTGATGCCAGAGGTCAGAGGAGAATGGACAGACTGGTTTGAGCTGATAGAAAGACAACAGTAACTCAAATAACCACTCGTTACAACCGAGGTATGCAGAAGAGCATCTCTGAACGCACAACACGTCAAACCTTGAGGCAGATGGGCTTCAGCAGCAGAAGACCACACCGTCTGCCACTCCTGTCAGCTAAGAACAGGAAACTGAGGCTACAATTCACACAGGCTCAACAAAATTAGACAATAGAAGATTGGAAAAATGTTGCCTGGTCTGATGAGTCTCGATTTTTGCTGCAACATTCAGATGGTAGGATCAGAATTTGATGTCAACAACATGAAAGCATGGATCCATCCTGCCTTGTATCAACGGTTAAGGCTGCTGGTGGTGGTGGTGGTGGTGTAATTTAGTACCAACTGAGCATCGTTTCAACGCCACAGCCTACCTGAGTATTGTTGCTGACCATGTCCATCCCTTTATGACCACAGTGTACCCATCGTCTGATGGCTACTTCCAGCAGGATAACGCTCCATGTCATAAAGCTGGAATCATCTCAGACTGGTTTCTTGAACATGACAATGAGTTCACTGTACTCAAATGGCCTCCACAGTTACCAGATCTCAATTCAATAGAGCACCTTTGGGATGTGGTGGAACGGGAGATTCACATCATAGATGAGCAGCCGACAAATCTGCAGCTCTCTGAGGAATGTTTCCGGTACCTTTTTGAATCTATGCCACAAAGGATTAAGGCAGTTGTGAAGGCAAAAGGGGAGTCCAATATTTATATATGTGTGTGTGTGTAATATATATATATATATATATATAATTTTTTTTTGTTCTTCTCTTCTCCTCCACTTCTCTGGTCTAGAAAGTGTTTTGACTGTGTCTTCCTGACTATTAAACTATCATAATCTGTGGACCCCCACCCCCCAAAAAGAAATAAATAAATAACAGTATATTGAAAGATCTGGTAGATGCCAGATAATGCTTTTCAGGTTTCTCTGCACTTTTTGTGTTGTGTATGAATATTTAATTTATCTTTGTATATATTTCAATATGTTATATATGTATATGTGTATGTTGCTGTGTTGAATCTTTAGATGACCAGATGTGAAAATCCCTGGCTTCAGATGTTGCTTCTACTGACTTTTGTACTTTATTTTAGCCACTTCAGTATATGTACAGCAGAATGTAAACAACAAACTGTGACTGTGTTGAACACTGCCGGTTCATTTCTGTCACAGTTACCACCTGAAACTTTTGAACTCAGGTGATATCAGTGTCAGGTAAAAGGTGCAGAGAATGCAGTCTCTCTCTCTCTCTCTCTCCCTCTCTCTCTCTCTCTACGTGTGTGTGTGTGTGTGTGTGTGTGTACTGAGATGGAAAGTGGAATGTGACAGCACGGTCCCTCCTGTTCAGGTGATTTTCTGGGTGTTGTGGCTGCCATACATTCCTCTGACCCACTCGACAGGTTTCACTTTAATGACTCTTTATCTCTGCACCTGTTTGTGTGTGTGTGTGTGTGTGTGTGTGTGTGTGTGTGTGTGTGTGTGTGTGTGTGTGTGTGTGTATGTGTGTGTGTAGGTGTGTTTGACACATTATTGTTTTGATGTATTCTGTATAAAGTCTTTTCTGACTACTCAGCAGTGGAATGTCCTCAGGTCATAGTATGACTCTGGGTGTGTTTTTGAGCATGTGTCTGTGTATTGTCTTGTGTATTCATCTCTCAGTTTGAAAGGATTTTAGCTTTAATGATGCTTCAGGGTGGAGAGAGAGGAAAGAGCTCAGACTTTAAAGCTTGAGGTGTTTGTTTTCTGAGACAAAGGTTGTTTTTATGATAGATAATGTGGATCATTTCTTTGGTTTAGTAGCTCCATGATGAACACAGAAGTTTATGAGATACATAGACTAGACTTTTTTGGTATTTTCATATTTTGAATTAATCACCCTATTTGATTCAGACTAAAAGGTACCAGTATATTAGAAATACTGACAAATTAAGGGTACAAACCATGACTTTGGGACATACAATGGTTTGCAAATCCTATTTGACCTATATTCAATTGAATACACTACAAAGACAAGATGGATGTAATGAATGTACAACCCCAATTCTAATGAAGTTGGGACGTTGTGTAAAATGTAAATAAAAACTGAGTACAATGATTTGCAAATCCTGTTTAACCTTATAAAAATGAATACACTACAAAGACGAGATATTTGTTGTTCAGACTGATAACTATTGTTTTGTTGTTTGTTAGTTTTTTTCCAATTATTCACTCATTCGCCTGCAACATGTTCCCAAAAACCTGGTTCAGGCTCATGTTTCCTACTGTGTTCCATCACCTTTCCTTTTAACAACACTCAATAAGTGTTTGTGAACTGAGGACACTAATTGTTGAAGCTTTGGAGGTGGAATTCTTTACCATTCTTGACTGATGAACAACTTCAGTTGATCAACAGTCCGGGGTCTCTGTTGTTGTATTTTGCTCTTCATAATGCTCCACACATTTTCAGTGGGAGACAGGTCTGGACTGCAGGCAGGCCAGTCTAGTACCCGCACTCTTTTACTACGAAGCCACGCTGTTGTAACACGTGCAGAATGTGTCTTGTCATTGTCTTGCTGAAATAAGCAGGGGCGTCCCTGAAAAAGACGTGGCTTGGATGGCAGCATATGTTGCTCCAAAACCTGTATGTACCTTTCAGCATTAATGGAGCCTTCACAGATGGTCAAGTTGGCCATGCCATGGGCACTAACACACCCCCATACCATCACAGATGCTGGCTTTGAGACTTTGACCTGATAACAATCCATTGGGTTTTTTTTTCTACTTTGCGTCAGTCCATCTCAGATGAGTTCGGGTCCAGAGAAGCCGGCGGTGTTTCTGGGTGTTGTTGATGTCTTTTAGAGGATGACATTTTTCAGGAATTCCTGTGAGTCACGTGATTCACGCGGGAATCCTGTGGGAATCAATCCCGTGATTGGGACGGGACGGGGAAAAAACCAGCGGGAGCGGGCGGGTGTCATGCTCCAATGTCTTTGAACTTGCACTTGTAGATGTAGTGATGAACTGTGTTAACTGACAATGGTTTTCTGAAGTGTTCCTGAGCCCACGTGGTAATATCCTTTACACAATGATGTTGGTTTTTAATGCAGTGCTGCCTGAGGGGTCAAAGGTCACGGGCATTCAATGTTGGTTTTCTGCCTTGCTGCTTATGTGCAGAGATTTCTCCAGATTCTCTGAATCTTTTGATGATATTATGGGCTGTAGATGATGAAATCCATCAATTCTTTGCCACTGTACGTTGAGAAACATTGTTCTTAAACTGTTGGACTTTTTGCTCACGCAGTTGTTCTCAAAGTGGTGAACCTCACTGACCTGTTTCAGTTATCCTGTTTACCTGTGGAATGTTCCAAACAGGTGTTTTTGGAGCATTCCTCAACTTTCCCAGTCTTTTGTTGACCCTGTCCCAGCTGTTTTTGAACATGGTGCAGGCATCAAATTCAAAATGAGTGGATATTTGCAATTGGAATTGGGGTTGTACATTCATTACAGAAAAGGCTAAAGCCATTGTCACACTCGTTGCAAGCTGTCACTGTATTTCTCCACTCGCGCTCCCCACAAATCCTGCCTTTCTCAGAAAAACATCCCTGACCCCTCTCTGGACCTCATGTACATGGTACCAGTTGTTTCAGTATGGACATTACTGGTTTAAAAAGAACTTGATCAGACACCAGATCAGATTTACCACAAAATGTAATGTTGATTTTAACTGTTGAATGCACAAGTAAGCAATTCCTTGCACTCAGGTAAAAATATGTCACTGATGTGTAATAACTTGCTTCTGTTGCCCCTGTTCTAGTTCTTTCTGATATACAGAAAACCAAAGTGACAGTTACAAACTGTTTGTCCAGTTTCTTTAAATGTGCAGGAGGGAAAATGATTGACAAACTTGAATCAAAAAAACAATCTTTGAAGAAGACGGTCTTTGAATATTTAAGGACTTTACAGGAGTATTTCATATTTTGTGGACGCTTTGCCCGCTGACCTTTGACTTTAATGTGTCAACCACACTCTGAGGGATTGCGGTGTACAGTGTTTGATCGTTGATTGCTAAATGAGAGTGATGTCATAAAAACCAAACAGACATGTTGCCTGAACCGGTCAGACCTGAACATACCGATCTGGTTTATTTTGGCAGTCATGCGGTAATTTTGTAGGTGTGATGGTTGAAGATTAGCCAATTTAATCTGTGCCGAGAGCTCATTCAGGCTAAAACCCTGATTAGTTATTAAAAAAAGCATCTCAAGTATGACTTGTTTCTGTCAAGCCTCTGCAGGTATCACAGCAAGGAGGAATTTCTCATCAAAGTAATGTTTTTTTTTCTGTTCTCTTTGTCTTCACAGGGAGTTTGATCCAGGATACATCGAGGAGTTTGACACTCCATGTTCCTCTCCCCCTGCTCTTCCTCCTCCTTCTCCACCTCCTCTGTCGTCTCTTTCACGACCATCAACACCGCAGCAGCAACAAACACCGTCACCATCCCACCACACTAGATCCTGTTCAGCTGGAGGAGTCCAACTGCGCATCAAGCAGAGGTAGGAGAGAGGTGACACACTCCTTCAGCCGACCTTTAGCCTCAGACAGCTTTGGCCTTGGCCTAACAGATGTGAGTGAATGTATCGTGTAGTCCCAGGGTTCTGTATCAAATGACACATAAATATAACTTAGATTTTTTTGTTTTGTTTTGGGGTTTTTTGCAGGGCGCTCGTGCGCCCTCATGTAGGTTGCACCCTGGGCGATCGCCCACATTGCCCATAAGGAAATCCATCCCTGCCTCCATAGTCCTCTTTATGTTATACTGCTACCAGTCAGTAGGCGGAGCTCTTAGTGTTTCGGCTTCAGTTACCTTTTCGATGCACCCTGCAGACAGATTTAAGCAGCGTCAGGAGTCTTTAAACTCAAGTAAGTTTGGAAGTGTGAAGTGTTTCACCCTGCAGTTGTGGTTTCTGTCAGGACTCCCTGTGTGATATCATTTCCTTCCAGTTTGCATAAATTTTCTTTATTTTGCTAACCTTTGGATGGTCCAGCGTCCTGCTGGTTAACACAGGAAGTGATGTCATCTCAGTGACAGGTTTACTGCGGCCAACTGAGGAGGTTATCACTCTTGTGTTAGGATGTCCTGCCTCTGCTTCCTTTAAATCTGGTGTGTGTGTGTGTGTGTGTGTGTGTGTGTGTGTGTGTGTGTGTGTGTGTGTGTGTGTGTGTGTGTGTGTGTGTGTGTGTGCTATGTTAGGGTTAGACTCAGGGTTCAAACTCAGATCAACAGGAAAACCACAGAACAAACACAGTCTGCTCAGGTTGTTATGTAGCTACCTCACTGTGTTTCCTGTGTCTTTGTGTCTTCATCGGTTATTTAAATGACATTTAAAATATTTTTTGTCTTTTCTGAACTACATGAATAGAAATGTGTGTAGTGTTCTACATAGTGTAACACATAAATAAGAGGCAGAGATAAAAACACCATAAAAGCAATGACACAATCTCTAAAACCTTGTGAGTAATATTTAATTTTTTATCAAAGTGGGTATAAATGATTGCATCAAAAGCCAAAATATATTACACCGTCCGTTGACCATAAAGTTGGAATCTTACTTTTATCTGAAAATTTTAATTGTGCTTTATTTTTCACAGTGATATATTTGGAAGAGATTTATCTCTAGAGTTTTGATAAGTTATACATTTGATCACTTAAAAAATCACATTGTCACAATCGTTTCACTTGAAGAGGTAGAAAAAAAATTTATTCCATTTTTATGGGAAACACTGTATCACATCACATTCATGCGGTCAATACAAAACGCATGTTTTCTATCATTTATGTCATTTCTTTTCTTTTTAACCTTGCTGTGGGTCTAACTGTCATCAGTAATTGGGATGATGAAATGTGTTGTATGTGAATGTATGGGACTGTGCACCCCAGTTTCTTGCTCGTGACTCCTTTTCTCTTTTATTATTGTGACTAAGAGCCTCAGTTTGTGCAGACAAAAAACAGTCTATAAATACTGAAGCAGTGAACAGCAAGTTTCATCCTAATATGGAGGTCCATCCCTGAAATATTCTGTGTTCTCTTTGGTAATGACCCTCACAGCCTCTGGGGGGTGCTAGTGTGAATACATCCACTGTTGGTGACTGTTAGCTTGTGTCCTGTAGCTCTCTTAAAGTTTGATAAAATCAAGACCGGCTCTCTTTAAACTTTTATAAATTGTCCAGATTGAAATCAACACTTCTTGTTCCTGGGATGCTCAACACCTAATAATGTATTCCACGCTTTTATTTTGAAAGGAAAATTAATCAGTCTTAATAAAATGTACCTCACTGTTAGAGAGAGTTTTAAAAACAGGCAGAACGACTCTGTTCTTCCACAATTCCCCTGGCTTTTGCTGGTTATCAGATACCACTGCAGAGGGAGGGAGGGAGGGGGCAGAGGACGAGAATATGCTTGTCTCTCATTGGTCCAAGAACAGGAAGAGGGCCATCAGAGCCCCATGAGGCTGGGTGTTAATGTGGTGAGGACAGACAGACTAATTTATTTTAGTCTCTCTCTTTTTCTTTTTCTTTCTTACCATCCTACCCTTTCCCTTCTTTCCTTTCTTCTACTCTCATTGCTTTCTTTTCCTTTCCTTTCTATCTTTCCTTACTGGATTCCTCTCCTCCCTTTTCTCTCAAAGATGTTTCTTTAGTTGAATCACCACATTTTTCTTTCACAACATCATCACATTATTGCACACTCACCAACAGACAAGTGCAACACAAACAAACTCCCCCACACTCACGCACACATAGATGCACCATCAAGTCTCCCAGCTTAGTATCCTTGTTTCCTCAAAGCCATTAATCTAACTTAAAGAGTAATAATCTAAAAGAAGCCAGTTTACGTTTTCTTTGTCAGTTTGATCTGTTCTATTTGTATTCAGGATTTTGTCATTCTCTTGTCTTTTCTGTACAACATTTTTTGGCAATGTCATTTTGAGAGTTTACAGTTGCAGGAGTTTCTGAAATAATGTGAATAGGCCAAACAATTTCTGCATTGAGAGAAAGCAAAATGGTGTCAACCACTAACTTATGTCATGGAAAATTAGAAAAAGGAAGCGCTTTATATGAGACTCAGTCACATTTTTCACAGAAGAGATAGTTTCATCACATGTCCCGGTCTGGTCCCTGCTCTATCAGCAGCCCTGACAAAAACAGTCAAGGACCAACATTTGCACCAGGATCAATAAAAAAAAAGAGCAGAGGATATCTATTTCAAACATATCAAGTAGTACACACACGTTTCACACACTCTATACACAAACATACAAATTATCAACATAGTTTCATAAACATGTTTTGACACATGAGGCATATTGTTGTAACAGCAGGCTATCTGTCTCATTCCACACATCTTCTCTTTTTCTTTCTTTCTCTTTCCTTCCCTCAATTTTAATTTCTTGTTTCCGGGCAGATCACTTTGATTATTATTATAAGCCGAAGAAACAGTTTCCCACGGCAAGAGATAAGGTCTCTATTCTGAGAGACACACCCTGCACACACACACACACACACACACACACACACACACACACACACACACACACACACACACACACACACACACACACACACACTTAGTTTAACTTTCCACATGGCTCATAGTTTCTACCAGTCAGGTTCTGCTTTCAGTCTAGTTTTGCAGTGTTTGATTCAGACATAAATCAAAAATTTCACAATCCTTTATCTGTGTTTATGAAAAATGAATTAGAAACTTTAGAAGGCAGATGTTTTCCTGAACGGTTGGAGCTTCTGTGTCTGACAGGCACTAGGATTTGGTATCAGATGCTAGTTTGAAAAGAAGCTTGGCTTCCTGATCGGGTCGGGCAGGACTGGATTGATATATGGCACATAGAAGTCTCTATGACAACACCATGCCAGCTGACAAAGTTTAGTAGAGAGAAGAGAGATCTGTGTTTTTCTCTGCTGAAAACAATTTCTTTGACTTATTTTATAGTAATGTTGGGCATGGGAGCTGGACTGTCAGACAGAAAAAGGACAAAAGAGAAGAAGAAAGCTAAACAGAAGAGAGATAGAGTGCAAGCTAAAGGCTAAACCATGAGCTAAAGGCTAAAGCACAGGCTAAACTGTTTGTGATGTTTATTTCAACCCACATGCAGCAGTTATTCTGCAGTGATCTAATCAAAATTGAGAGTCTGTAAATAAAATGAAGAGTGAGGTTTCTCTGATTGGCAGATGAGCAGGACATGAGGATTTGCAAATGGCACACATTAGCCAATGGATACATCTCAGACACCGGGCTACCAGCACTAAATATAGCCAGCTACTAAATTACAGTACAAACTGACAAAGTTTACTTGTTGTCCCTTTTCAAAGGACATCGCTGTGTAACTATTGATAAATACCTTGCCTTGTCACGCTGTATCCGGTAAAAAGTGGTCTTTAACAAAGAAAAGTAGTGTTAAAAAGAAGATCTGATCTCCATTCATTTTCAAAACAAACACACGCCTCGTGAAGAGTCATGTCATCACGACGTGTGCGTGATTGCAGCCAAAAGGTGTCGCTGTGATCCACTTCAAACAGAGAGTCCTCACAGCCCCTTTAACCCTAGTACTGCATACTGCTGCTGCCTGTTGGCAGTACTGGTTAAGGTCAGTTAAATTAGCTGATTATATCATATAGCTCAATCAGTACGGTTACAGTAAGGTGGTATAAATTTGAGGTAGTTTAATAGTCCTGGTAACATATGCAGTTAGATGCCTCAGACTTAGTTTCACAGTCCTGTTAGCTGCAAGTTCAATCTGAAGTAGTTCATTGTTCTTACAGTTTGTCATTAGCCAGAAAGGTTAGCCTATAGTAGACCACAAGGCCGAGTTAATTCAATATGTTGTTTTTTTTGTTTTTTTTTAAACATATACAATGTCAAGGTGCACACTTTCTTCACTATTTGTGTTTTGTTTTCACCTTTATTAATATTTATTTGTTTGTTTGTTTGCATCTGCCTAAAACTGGTCCCTGAAGTTTACTTAGCTTATGAAGTTAATGATTTCCATTTAGTACTGAGTTAACTTTTTGGTTGTATTAGTTCATAGTTATGTCACATTGTAACTGTTTCACAAATGTTCAAATTATTTCTGTGGTTCCCTGTTTAAAAATTAAAGACTCAGTATTTTTGAATATTCTATCAGATTCTCTCCATACATTGCTCCAGAAGAAACTGACCAAATTTTAATGAATATCCAAGAGGTCTCAGTGGGATATGAAGATGCTCTGGGGACCTTAAAGGTTATGGGGTCCTTGAGGGGGGTGCCAGTGGTCCTTGAAATTGTTTTCTAAGAGTCCATGGAGAGGTTACCAAACAAACACATTTCCATTACAAGGTCACAGAGAGGAGAGCGGAACATTATCTGTAATTACTGAGGGTGTGTTTACAATTCATCAACCTGAACACATAAACCTTTGTGTGTCAATGTGTGTCAGTGAGCATGTGTGTAACTGCTTGTTCTGATGAAATAAGGTCATAAAGGAGAGAGGGATCACTGATACTGGCAGAGAACTATAAAGCATCAAAATCATTTCTGCAGCTCTCAGGCAGAAGGTTGAATTAATTTCTCCTGGAATAAGGTAGTATATTTTTAAGTGGACAATGGGTGCTTGAGAAGTGTTCACTCTTTTTTGAGTAGACTCAAATTGTCCTTGAAGAAGGTCTGGGGTTCTTTAGCTGCTAACAGTGATCTAACAGAGGGAACACGAGACTGCTGGGGTCTTTGAGAAACTATAACATGCGTAAAGTGCCTGGAGTCTCTCAATGTCTAGAAGCCGTTTTATAGGGGCGTCTGATAGGATTATTGTTTTTTTAATGGTGTAGAACCAGCAAGTTTTGGGGGATATAATGATCAATTTGACTCCTGAATTTGACTCACTTTTTATTTCTTTTTATTTCTGAAACTATAACTGAAATCTAAGGCGACTGTGGTTCAGTGGTAGAGTTGTCGCCTCTCAATCAGAAGGTCGAGAGTTCGATTCCCAGCTCCTGCAGTTACATGTCGAAGCGTCCTTGAGCAAGACACTGAACCCCAAATTGCTCCCACTGTTGTTCAGTGGTGTATGAATGCGTATGAATGTGTTAGATAATACTGATGGCCTTCAATAGATTGTTGTGCCATCAGTGTGTGAATGTGGTGTGGATGGGTGAATGACACCAGCAGTGTAAAGCACTTTGAGGGGTCAGAAAGACTAGAAAAGCTCTATATAAGTACTGGTCCATTTGGTCCATTTACCATACATTGCTCTATGTTTGTTTTTATTGTCTTTTTTTCTTTTTAAAAGTTTTTCCTTTATCTACATGCTATAAAGATCAACAGTCTACAACCGGGCTGTAAGCTACTGCAAACAGCAGCAAACTCTTTGAAAAAAGTGGTAACATGCTAACAGCTAGTAGATAGCATAGACTCTGTTCAGTGGACTGTTCTGGATGCTAATATCTGACAATAAGCACTTAATATAAAGTAGGCTATCTGAGGTTGATGGAGGAAGTCGTTTATTTAAAGAGTTATTTTGCTGCAAATACAAGTTTTTAATAAAATATAATTCTGACCTTTGAGTAACCGAGACTTTTTATTTTTATAAGTATTTCTTTGTTGTTGTTTTTTAAGTTAGAAAATAATTGACATAATTCATTTCAGTTTTCAAGTAAGCTGACGGAGCAGTAATTCTTGGCATTCATCAATGTGTCTGTTCTTGTTTTGGACTCCAGTCCAACCAGTCAATACTCTTCATTGTGTTGCACCACATGCTGCATCATGAGATGTCTCTCTCCCTGCGGCTTCAGAATCCATTTTTCCTTCAGTGAATTCAATATTTCACTCTTTTCAATAACTCATTCTGTCCTTGTTCATCTTCCCTCCCCCACATTACCCTTTCTTTTCCATTTCATTTTCTATCTTACATCTAGAAATCCCTCTTCATAACCCTTTAGATTTTTAATTTTCCCTCCTGTCTTCTCTTTCTACCATTTCTCTGTCAGTCTTTCAGATACTTCATTCCTCAGTAGCTTCTCCTTAACTACTCTTATCACCCTGCATACTCCCTCCCTTTTTTAGCTACTCATTCTCTCCCACTATCTCTCACCCTGCCTCCCTCTTTCCTCCTTCTCCAACAGACTTTCAGTGTCTCTTGCTAACTCACCACATCAACAACAACCAACGAAACCAAGCTAGGACAAGGATGTTTACTTTATGTTTTTATCGTATGGTGGCCTAATGATGCTTAATTGCATAATTTGCTTAATGAGCTCAGGGCCTTGGACCAGCGCAGCAGGACGAAGTCGGCCAGCCCCAGATTGGAAGTGGAGCAAAGAGACTGATGGTCGAGACAGGGTTAGCAGCGGTGCTTCTTTTTGTTGGAGTAACCTGGAGTATTCATGGCAGAGGGAAATAGATGAGCTTTGCTGAAGGACAGAGACGGCGGCATTAATCATAGAAAGAGGGTCGCTACTTTTGATAGTTTTGAGAAGAAGCAGGTAGGTCGAAGAAGAACCTCCTGAGTTGAAAAGCTTGAACGTTTTAGCTCCAGTTATCTGGAAAGAAGACCCAAGAGGTTCAAGGGATGTTGTAGCTCTGAGTAAGTTTGCTTGGGAGTCTTTCTGGAGAGTGCAAAGGGTGATTAGAAATGGGTGTGGAAATGAAATTTTCTAGGACTTTCAAAGTAAAGGATACGAACTAATGAGAGTGCAGCCAAGAAGCAAGTTGTAGAGGAGAGACCAGAATACAGTGGATTTAAACAAACCGACATCATGGAGCTGTTGGAGGCGTTCTACCGCAGGAAACTCCGAAAGAAGCAGAAGAAAAAAGCAGATCTGGGTCGGTCGGATGGGGCACTCTGTCGGTCACCATCAGAGGCCAGCGTCAATAGCCTGGCTACCGGCCTCATATCCAAAGTCCTCAGGTTCACCTCCAGGTAAAGCAGGTCCTACACGCATCTCATCTATTTAGAAAATAGGGGAGGTTTACAAAAGAGGTCCTGTTGTTATTTCAGGAGATTTCTCCTAAAAGTACCAGAGAGTTCAGTTCATGATCACAGAGGTTTTCTTCTATTTTCATCAAGACGTAACTTCAGTTTTATTTCAAAGAGTTAAGACTCTGACAGCACAAAGCATTAAGTTGTGTAAGACCAGAAACAAGTCAGGTGTCTTTGTATGACTCAACTCAAGGTGATTTTTTCATTTGTATGTTTAGGAACTTGCGCCCATAACCAGATTCATCCAAAAAAAAAAAAAAAGGGTGACTGGTAGGATTAGCCAGTAACGCAAGTTTGAAAATGTAAAACATGTATGACATTGAACAGATGCACCTGAACATCGACCATGGTATCTTTAAGACTTGACTTTGAAGACTCCCTCATGAAGTATGTCTCAGATGAAACCATCATGATGTTTGGGATGTAGACACCTGAACACATAGATTGCTTTTTAATGTCCAAAAAGTTTGTCAGCTGGTTTTGTTATTAGTTTGGCAGGAAGAGTGAGAGGTTGTCAGTGTAGAATTTTTCTAGTAGAGAAAGAAGGTCCCCTTTGGTGTGTCTGTCCAGTTTTTAGTGGTGCCAAGCACACTGTTTTTATGCCTTGCATGTACCAGATTGGTCAACTTATTTGCATAAAAACATTGATAATAACATTACACTGTTACAATAACATTATTACATTTTTTCTGGAAATATGAGAAAAAAATTTAAGGAAAAAAAAAGGATAGGACCCAAACTTGAGCCTGAGGGGATGCCATCACCAGTTAAGGTCAGATGATACCGAATCGTTTATATGATTATATGATTATATACTGCTTGTTGAATCATTCATTGATCAAAAACCCTCCAAGGCTGAGATGCAGCCATGTTGTGGCTCAGTTTGAGTATGTCTTAAATTTCACCTGAATCGCTCTCAGCAGGTGAATGAATCAAAGGATAGTGAGAGAGTGCCCAAGGTTTATAATGTCAGTTTGGTCAAATTAAGGCCTTCGGGGCTATAAAACTCATATTACTACTTATGCAATTAAAAAATATCCGTTAAGTTGATAAGATATTTATTACCAGGACTAACCAGGATAAAAACTTTAAACTGTGAAAGTGTGGTTACGTTAGAGGACAAACTATTAAACTCAGTCTATCTGCATCAATGTGGTCCAAGCTTAAACCAGATTTAAATCAAACCGTACTTGAACTGCACTCAAAGCCAAGGCCAGTGGAGAGGGTGAATATCTGAACAAGTCTAACAGGGATGATAACGTGTTGAGGTATTCCAGTCACGTCCTGTCATTACCCAGAGTTCCTTTGGTCCATGCAGGCTTTCATGTCTCTGTCTCCTACTTACTCTGATAAAATCTTTTCCTGTTTATCTGTGTGGATAAATACAGAGCAGTGGAACATATTGAATATGAAGAGGATGAGGGAGGATTATTTTGTTTCTTATGCTTTTTGAACGTCTCTGTTATCATCATGGGTTAGATAAGACATGTTGATATGATGATGGGGACACACAGGGATTTTCACGCCAACTAAAACACATCGTTTGATTCCTGACATATAAATTGATATGAAAAATCAAGTTAGGTTGTCAAGAAGTATTTTACACCTTCTTGAAAATAATACTCTCTCTCTTGTTTATCATAAATAACTATGTCCCATTGAACACCCCTGGTCTAAAGCACCTATGGTGTTTTTTCAGGACTTTTACTGATAACACAGCATTTTCGACACTTAACTGCAGCATGTTTACACGACTGTATTTCTTTTGCGACCTTTAGATTTGCCATATTTCTGCATTTGCAGTCCGTCTCTTAACAAGAATTGTCAGGAATGCTGCAGCAGCATCGTCTTTGTTGGCCTCCGTACATTTGAGTCACTGGAAAGCTTCCTTAACAGGAGCTGGATTTCAAGCAAGACTGTGAGGAGCTCATAACTAAATTTGAAATAGTTTCACTCTTATTTAGCCTGTATTTGTGGCTGATTTTCTGTATTTAAAAAAAAAAAAAAGCCCATATTCGTCACTCACCCTGATGTGTCCTTTTTTAGTGCTCTGCTGGTAAAGTTTGGCAGTGAGAAGTAAGTTACTGGAGCAGGATTAGCAAAGGCATACGTTTTCACTTGTAAGTATTGTTTCAGATGGATAAACTCTTCATCAAGGGTTTGTTAGTAAAAAGAGCTGAATGGCTGCGATGAGGATGAGGAAAAGTTTTATGTTGGTGTGAATGTTTCATTACGCTGTGAATAATTTGACGCAGATACAGATCAATGCATAAATACAGAACACGAGGATGGCCATGGATTTTTCTTTTATGCTCTGTTATCTCGTGATAACGACTTATTGTTACATTTGTCTTGATTTAAATCTATAAGAGCTGCCATGAACGGCTCCCAGCCACTAGGTGTAGCTGTAGTCTAACGGCAAGTTACACTTTGTTAACTTTAGGGGCTACAGGTGAGCAGATGAGAGGCTGGCCCAAAGCACGATTATATTAATTAATAAACGTTTAATTACGTCTCACATTACATCGCAAAGTTGAGGTTAGCTTACATTTACGTTACCTTAGCTTAGCTGAAGCGGCCGGATAGAAGTTTGTCAGTCTCTCAGCTGCTAACCTGTACACATTGTTAATGAATTTGTTATCACGAGAAAACTATCTTTGTTATATCGAGATAACGAGAATGATATGTTGTTAGATGAGATAACAATGCATAAAAATAAGAAAAATTCCATGACTGTTTTCGTCTTCCGGACATAAATGCAAAGAAAAGTAGGATTTTGTTTGCTTAAAAACAGATGAGCACCTTCACCCACAGCTTTACTGCAGTGGGTGAAGGTTCTCACTTCATCCCTAAGGAGTCCCAGGAAACAACATAGCAGAAAAACTCCCCACAGTGCTTTTAAAGGTCTTAATAAATAGACTGACTGCAGCTGAGAGACGTCACCGACAGACTGGAATGGTTGTCATCCTTTTTTTGGAGTTTGTGTTGGCTAAAGTCATTCTCAGTTTCATGCCACAAAATCACAATTATTTCAGCTGATTATAAAGAACTTTGAGCCGCCTACTTATTTTTAAAGGTTTAGAAGTTAAAGTTTTTCACTGGGCAGGTAGACGGTGAGTCAGACTTTAGTGGAAAGAGAAAAAGCAGCTGTGTTTTTGTTATGTAACAGTGGGAGGACACATCAGGATCATTTATCACCTTGAAGTAGTCGTTTTCCAAAACTGATAATCTCTAATTTTTAATTTCCAGCAGTTTGATCTTTTTATTTTCTATGAAAACAGGAAACTGACAACAGTAACAAGTTTTGGGGTGCTTTAGAGTATGTGCTGTTTTCCTTTAATTGGGCAGCAGTTTTTAACTACTAGATTTGGTTGTGTTGTTGTTTTGAAGCTGTGTAAAAGTTTGTCCTTATGTATGGTACATAAAGACACCTCTCACCTCACGCATTTGCACTGCAAGGTTTGTTCAGGCTGCTTTTCCAAAGGTTTCACGCAACACAAATCTTCAGGTGTGGACAGCAGACACATCACAAGCAGCAGAATATATTTTCCCACTATAAAAAACTTAACTCAGGTGTCTTTAAATCTCACAGACGCAGTGAACCAGTGTCTCGTCCTCACTCGTGGCATTCAACAAAGCTCGGCGATGGACAGCAGGAACTGGACCAGAGAGGGATGGACACAATGAGCAGCGCCTGGCACCACAGCTACCACGCCAGGCAAGTGTTATAAACACCTTTCTGTAAACATCCATAACTTTCCCTCCCCTCTGTATTAATTCAGTCAGGACTGAAAAAAATTAATTGGTGTGATATCAGTCAGATATTCAGAGGTCAAAGTTCATGTCTGAAGCACCTCTGGAAAAACAGGAAGGAGTCAATAATCCAGCAGTTATGGACATTAAAAAATCAAGACAGAAACTGTTGATCCTGTTGGTGGTGGGGTCGTTTGCTGTTGGAGCTCATTCAAAGACATCACTGTTAATATCACTTTATAACCACATATAATTCCTTATAGTAGCTTTAATTTGGGGAGATAAGTACATGTTTTAAACATGAGGGAGCTTTGAATTATTTTTTCTTATTTTATTTTTCAAGTTAAACTTTTTTATACCTTTATTTAGAGAGAATAGAAAAGTGGACAGAGTAGGGAACCAGGAGAAAGAGTGGGGACAGACAAAAGGGGGACACAGGGTAAATCACACCTGGGCTGCTTGTTAGATGACTTCAGCCTCTGTACATCTGGGATGCAACTTCACAACTTGGCTAATATTTGTTTATTAGTATTCATTGTTTTTTTTTCTACATACTGTGCATGTTTTGAGAGAAGGAACGCATTTGGACAGGGAGGACCTTAAAGAGGATTATGAAATCTTTCCAAAGTTACACATTTCTGAAAAGTCTGCGCAATCCTCAAAGAACAAGTTTCTTTAATTTACAGTTCTTTCTGAAAACGTTTAAGAGAGGGTCTAAAAATAGTGTTTTGTTTCATCTTTACAAGACCTCCTGTAAAGTTTGCCATCTTCACCTGGAGCTAAGCAGAAAATGACTCATTTCTGAAGACAGCATCAAGTGGTCAATATAGGAATTGCAGTTTTTGTCGTTTCTGTTGTTGGCTGCTTTTAAAAAATGTAAATTGGACAGTTTGTTACCATTTCACAGAAAATAGTCCACGTTGTCATGACATAATAAATGTTTTCGGATTCTGCGATGCCTCAAATCAGTCAGATCTCCTGCTCAGTGATAAGTCAGAGAGTTAACATGATATGATAGAGTCCGTTCAAGCTGCAGTCCTCTCATTTAGAAAGCCGGTCAAAGGTAACGCATTTGATTTCTTGTCATGCATGTTGTTTTTCCTGTGAATTGAAGCTGTTGGTCAGCAGGTTTCTGTCACTACAGTTACATCACTGTTTGTTTGAAACGGCCGTGGAGGGTGAATGAAGCTCTGGCGTGGTTGTGTTGGGTGGACAGGGCATTGACGTCGATGCCCACAGAGAAGGGCATTCCTGGTGCCCTACCCCCTCAGCTCAGGGTCTCCTATGGCAACAATCCCTCCAGCCCTCCTAACACACACATACACACACACACGCGCACACACACACACACTAAAGTTTGTGTCAACACCTCTACGTTTTTATCAATTGAAATTTTAAAAACTTGACCTAAAGTTAAACACAGAGATGTACACTGACTCGAGGAAGCTTCTGACAAAGAAAAGGAGAGAAGGAGAGACAGAGACGGGCAGTGATGGAGACTGTCCTCTTTCCCAGAGCAGTAATTGCATTGTGTTCGGTTGAAAGATTTGGTGGGTCAAACTGTGACGTCAACACACGCACACACAAACATTTACATTCCAGTCGGTTATCTGGGGTGAGGTAAGAGCAGCAAATTGCCAACTTTAAATCAAGGTTCAACGGACAAAACCCTTCTCAGACGCAAACCCGATCATCTAAATCATCGGCTGATTACACATCTTATTTTCACACTGGAATAAATCCCCAAATCAGTTATATACTAAAGTTTCAACAAAAATCTGTTGATGGTTCATGTTAAATTGTTACGTCAGCTCAACTTTTAAAAAGTTTTAATCTCAAAATAATAAAATGACAGAAATGAATCCTGAATATCAGTTAAAATACATAGCAGGACTCAGGCTGCTTTGATTTCAGCTTTAAAGCCCTCTAAATTATAAGCTTGTTTTAACCCTCAGGAGCCCGAGCAGTTTCAGCTCGTTTTTTGCTTCTGTCTCATTTTTACTCTCTGTGGTCTCATTTTTCTCAGCAAAGTGAAGTCCTGCTCCTCTATAGATCCAGGACAAGCATGGCTACAGACTGATGGAACTCAATTATGTCTTCATGCAGAGGGACAAAATTCTAAGGCGATAAATCATTAGAAAAGAAGAATGAATTTCTCTGATTTTACCTTTTTAAAGGCTCTGAGCACAAATTATATCCCTGCAAGACAACGAAATGGGAAGCAAAACTCAAAGATTTTTTGAAGCATGACAAAAGGGTGTATGTGGATCATTCAGAGCTCTGAATTATTTGTTTCTTACAGAGTTTATTTCCAGCAAACAGTTTATTTTCTGCAAATTTTCAAAGAAGACACGAGAATCAAAGCGATGTTGATGAAATTCTCTGTATTCTCTGGCCTGTTTAGACATGTTGCTGACATTACTTGTGATATATTTAGGTACCATCAGAAACTCGAGAATCTGATGATTACCCCAGTTTTTTTTTCAGTTTTTGGATTGGACAAACAGTTTGTGAATGCCAGCCGTTTAAAAATAAGTGGTATTTCAATCCCACTGGCAGGATTGAGATCCTGAGGGTTAAAAAGGGGGTGAGAACCAGTCATATGATGCAGATTCTAGTGATAACAAAGCAAATTCAGAGAAAATAAACTCGTCTCTTTGGGTGGTGTCCTTACTTTTATGTTTTTATCAAAAGCTGTAAAGGTTTGAATTTTTCCACTACTCTGAACACCAGACTAATGATGCAAAATGATTTTCTTTCCAGGTTTGAATCATCAGTTTAAGAATCAACTTGATGAAAATGTGAACTCTCTGTCTCTCCCCCTCAGTGCTTCAACCACTGACTTGTCCAGTGGGTTTGACTCTGGTGGCGGCTACCTGAGAAAGAGCCCAGACCAGTACAGCTCCAGAGGCAGCATGGAGAGCCTGGACCCTCCTCAATCCTCTCAGCTTCACAGTGGAGCTCAGCACCACCACCATCATACCCACAGTGGACCCCACCCAGCTTACTCCTCCTGCCACCAGCTGTCCTCTGCCAGGTTTGGTCAAACACACATCAGTCACAAACACACCTCATTGTAAAAGTGGTTTAATGTTAGATTGAGGCAGAAATTCAGAGTGCTACATTATGGAGTGTAATGGCATAAACTTGCTCTGTGACATTTTCCAACATTGAGAGCTGTAGAAAGTTAAAGATATTGTTGTCGCATCAGTGAAGTCATTTGTTGGCCTCTTGTTGGGTGCAGTGTCCCTTTTAGTGAGGCAGTCAGTTTTTAGCTCTGTCCTAAATCTTCTGTGATCAAGGAACTGTGCCGCCAAAACAATGTCGCCCTGTTTCACCAACTCATCTCTGAAAAACAAGATGAGGGACAAAGAAAGGAACCTTACTCAATACTCTGAGGGGAGGGGTGGGGGGGTGTCAACTGGCCAAAATTCAGCTTTTGCTGTCGTAGGAATCTGACATTGCTGTTTATAAAACTCCTGTGAGGAGATTTTGGCTTTGTGTTCTTGAAGTGAAATAAATCATGATGGCTTTGTCTTAGCTACAAAAGCAAACAGGATCATCTGCATAAAGAGCGACTCTCTCTGTATTTTAACTTTTAATTTCTTAACCTGATGCTTCTGGTTGGTTGTTAGACAATTGAGTTCCATCACACTGCAGTTAAAGTGTTTTCATATTATTTTCCACCACAAACGTTGGTTGTCACCCCCAGGTGTTCAATCAAAATCTGACAGTGGCTCATAAGTGCTTTGATTGGCCGAACAATTGGTGTGTCTTTTTTTGAACAGTCAAGATCATAGACTGTATTAATGGACGTAGTCTCCATGACATCACCCGTCTGTTTCTGAAACTGATTTTGGAAGCAAAACGGCTGGCGTGGCCATATTGGAAATGAGGCGAGCTGTGAGTCTCCACAGTAGCAATCACGTGAGCTGAGCTGTACCTCTGATTGGATGAACTGGCGATCTTAATATTGTCTAAATTGCAGAGTCAGAAAAATATTCACCCTCCATATAGTGCGTCCCGGTAGTGAAATTAGCGATTCAGACAGGAGACATTCTTTGTACCAGGCTGTAAATGTGCTTATTTTGGCCGTGAAAACGGCTTTTTTTGGCTTGGTGTGTTTGTGACTTCTGCTACTTCTGGAGCCAGCCTCAAGCGGACACTCGAGGAACAGCAGACTTAAGTACTTAAGTGCCTCATATTTTCAGACCGGAGGTTGCCACTTGGTCAAGATCAGCTTAAGAACTTTTTTGGAACTTAGTTTTTATTGAATTTTGCAATGCTCAAGAAATACATTTATATTAATGCCACATAAATCTGTCTGCGGCTAAATGTTTGCAATGCAATGCAAACTGGAAAATGAAACATAAAACAAATAGTAAGGGGAAAAAAATAAAAATAAAAATGCTCATGATAATGAATAAAAGAATAACAGTAGTAGCAACACAAGCAAAAATAAATTAATAATGTACTAAAATGATAAAATATATATATCTATATACAATATATATGCATGTCAAACTTCTTTAAGACAGAACAGGGCTTTTGCAGGGCTCCACCTCTTATTAAACAACTCCCTTTGTAATCTTAATGAAAAAGTAATGCCTTCCATCACATATATTTCTCTGACTTTCTCAACCCACATGGAATAAGTGGGTGCTTCCAATTTCAACCACTTAATAGTAATACATTTGAGGGCGGCAGTCAATAATATTCTCAGAAGATACTTTTTGTCATTTCCATTGAAGCCATCAGGGATTAGGCCCAGTATTGCCAAGCGGGGTTCTTTTTCAAAAGTTCGATGGAAGACCACGTTGATGGCTGTAAAAATATCTTCCCAGAATGGCTTGATATCGGGACATGTCCAAAATATATGAGTATGGGTGCCGATATCAGTACAGCTTAAGAACTTTTTGACCAGATGTTTCTGTAAAAGCTTTAAATATCCCTTATCTCATTTTGAATCTCTTGTCTTATTCCAGGTCCTCCAACAGCATTGACCATCTCCACAACAAACGGGACTCCGCCTACTCCTCATTTTCCACCAGCTCAAGCATCCCTGACTACCTTGCCTCCAACCCCTCCTTCAGCCAGGAGCGTTCCTATTCACTGGAGACAGTTCCTCAGAGAGGGGGAGGGAGTGGAGAGTTGCAACAGGCTGACATGCGTTATGTCCGGACAGTTTATGATGCCCAGCAAGGATTGTCTCAAGAGCACGAGGTAGGATCCACCTCTGCTGCATTTTTGCACAGCAACAACTCCAGAGGCAGTGTTGGGGCAAGGACAGGACCAAGTCGAGATTTGCAAGGTAACGTCCCTCATTTAAAAGCTGTTTACAATCAACATTAATTTGATTTGATGACGTCATGGTTGTAATTTTATCTTTTGGTGCCAGGCTCAATCAGTGGGGTGTGTTATCGTGGAAGCAGCAGTGGTAGCAGCAGCAGCAGTGGCAGCAGCTGTGGAAGTGTACCAGCTTCAAACAGACACAGTGTGGGTCCAATATGGGGCCCAGCAGCCAGTCGCAGTTCCTATGAGAGCTTGAAGGGGGCACCAGCCCCGCCACGGCGCAGCGACAGCTATGCAGCTATCAGAAACCACGAGAGACCAAACTCCTGGTCCAGTCTGGATCACGCACGGTCACTAAGGTGAGCGGTGTCACTCACATCAAGGGAAAAATCAGTTAGACCCCAAAAATAGACCCTGATCAACACCGAGTAGTTTATCAATAAATTCAGTCAGATGAAGTGTTCCCAAAATTGAATTTAGTACCAAATGATGAGGTAAGTTTCAAATGTTAAAAAATATCATGTCTGTGTGAAAAATAGAATGTCATCTAAACTGACTTAGTCCAATCTACTATATTTAGATCTCTGCAGAAAGGCTCTTGGCATCACTCCAGTGGTCCTGTGGCCTCAGGTGCAGGTAAACATCCATCATTTCTTAGTGATAAAAGTGTTTCCAAGAAAAAATCACAATCACAATGTACCTATTATTCTTGCTCCATCTGCTAGAGATGTAAAAGAGTTTCTTTGTTAAAATATATCAAAAGATTTAAGGTAGAAGTTTTTTTCTGTTTCAGTTTTTCTTAGATATGGATAAAACGTGCAGGTTTTTAGAATGAGTTCTTCCATCGTGATCATCAGCATGTTTTTATAATCACTGATACTTTCACTGTGGTTACAGCTAAAAGCCTGTACAGCGCTGAGGGTCAGCTCCACACAGTGATAGAGAAGAGTCCAGAGAGCAGTCCCACCACTAAACCCCGACAAGGCGGGGGCTTACCCCAGTGCCCATCCCCTACGGGACCCACTGCCCAGTCCGGCAGGTTTATGCTGCCCACTGGCATGTACCCTGTCCCCCAGCCTGAGCCTCACTTTGCACAGATCCCCAGCACCAACCCTGGGCCGGGCTCCTCTGGGGTCTATCCTGCCCTGGCCAAGGAGAGCGTCCGGCAGCAGCACCAGGGTCTGGAGGGCGTCGGAAGGAGACTGGAGGCAACGACAGAAGGACAGAGTGAAAGAAGGATGCCAGCAACAGAAAATGGATACCAAAATAATGCTTCATCTTCTCCATACTTCTTCTCCTCTTCTTCAACACCTGCCTCCACACAACTCAGAACTCAAGCACACGAGAACGACAGGTATTAAAGTCTGTTTAACCCACATAGTTTGATTCAGGATTTGGTCTCCACACTTATTTTATGCTACTGAACAAAAAAAAAGTGGTTTGAAGTGCACCATCTGGATACATCTCCTTCCTTTTCAGACCTCACAAAGAAGAGTACTACCTGAAAACTGCAGAAGGTGGATCAAAGGGCCAGGCAGGGTCCAAAAGACCCCCAAACCACCAGGGACCTCACAATCAGAGCTTCCAAGAGCCCTTTATTTATACAAGCCAAGCTGCCAACAGCCAAGTGTTTCATGAACCCAACCAGGATTTCTTTATACCCAACATCCAGTCCACAACAGAGGTCCCCAGACCCTCATCCTCACAAGAATGGAGGGAACCGTCCACATCTGTTCAGGCGAGGGGAGACAGGAACAGGTACAGAATAACAAAGTTAATATAGTTCATTCATTTCATTTTATATTTGTTGCTTGTTTGTTTTTAATGGACTCCTAAGTCTGCCAGTAAAGATGATGATGATGATGATGATGATGAATATTTAATGCAAAGTTTTTGACATAGAATTCAATGTGATATGCTTGTTTTCAATCAAGAGATTGGGATTTTTCTCTTCAGATGGTGATGTCAAGTGAGAAATTGAGGTTCAGAAAAACTTTCTGCAGGTCAGAGTTCTTGAGTTGTAACGCCATACCGACACATAACATGGAAAACAAAAAAGATGTTTGGTTATGATGACAACAATTTTGCAGAAAAGCAAAAGCCTGTCTTTATTGGAGGTCCAGTGGTTTCATTCAAAGACGAGGGACTTTGCTCCTTCTATGCATGGCTGGAAAACAGCAGAGGACAGTGTTATGTGGACTACATCAAAGAAATTTTGTCTGTTGTGTTACAGACTCATCTCAAACTCATCACTAAAATGTTTGAGGCAATCGTCATACTTTCCGATATGCTTTTGGAAATAATGTCTTATTGTTCTTTGATGACTTAATATGGGGCTGCATGGTAGCGCAGCTGTTAGTGCCGTTGCTTCACAGCAAGAAGGTCGCCGGTTTGAATCCTAGTTTGGGCCCAGTAGGCCTTTCTGTGTGGAGTTTGGATGTTCTCCCCGTGCATGTGTGGGTTCTCTCTGGGTACTCCGGCTTCCTCCCACAGTCCTAAAACATGCTCATCAGGTTGACTGGTGATTCTAAATTGCCCGTAGGTGTGAGTGTGTGCATGAAAGGTTGTCTATCTCTGTGTGTCAGCCCTGTGATTGGCTGGAGACCAGTCCAGGGTGTACCCCGCCTCTCACCCTAAGACAGCTGGGATAGGCTCCAGACACCCGCGACCCTGAATAGGAGAAGCGGTATAGAAGATGAATGAATGAATGACTTAATATGGCAAACAAGAACATGTTCCCAGGGGCCAGGTGAATATGAGCAAATGCATCTTAGACTGTTTCCATGTGGGGCTCGACGCCTTAAATCTTAGTCTATCCTCTATGCAACCTGGGTGGATCAGATTGTTAAAACCAGCTTTAGAGGAAATCAATGAGCCCCATCTTTAGCTTGAACAGAAAGCTTGAGGCTCTGAAGGTCCAAACCCAGTGCTCTTTATAGATACACCTGATGCTTAAAGTAGATACAGCCTATATGTGCTTTACATTGTACACCTTTTAAACTGGGTCTGTCCTGAGAAGTGCTTATAAATGGGTTTGTGTCTGGGTAACCAGAAGTAATAAACTTGAGCTTTATATGGACCTTTTGAAGGGCTAACATGATTCCAGGATGGGTCTCAAGCTGGGTCATTGTACTCTTGTATAAGGCACACATGGGCAAGTCCATAAAAAGCCTGCATTGAATTTGAGGACCCCAGTGTTGTAAGCAACTGACACATCCACAACAATAGATGCTTCTTTCTTATTGACCAATAAACACATTTTCAGTCTCAAAGAGCCGTTTTCTGACGGTGAATAGTTTGGTGATTCAGTCAGTGGTTAGAGTTCAGTTGCTGTCAGTGATGTTATCCTCTCTTTTCCCCCTTCTCTTCTTTACGTTAGGTCAATGGACCAGACCAGCATTCATTCAGAGCCACTGGCGTCACCCAAACTCGCCCAAGGACAGGTACTACCTACCCACTTTCATACTCGACCTCAATCCCAGGCTCCATCCATCTCTGCCTCCCAGCTGTCTCCCCGTCACCTCAGTGACTCAGCTGCTCTGTCGTACCAGCACTGGGAGCAGGACAAAGACAGAGACCACCCACTGACTCGTCTGGAGATCGCTCTCACTGAGGTCCAACGACCCACCAGCCCAGAGAGTGTTTTCTCTGCCAGTAGCCATGACAACAGTAACTTTGGTGAAGACAGTCAAGGACCTGTTCGGAGCCTTTCTGTGCTGGAGAAAGTCAGTCGTTTTGAGCGTCGGGAACGTGCCGGGAAGCAGCGCAGTCAAAGCACCGTCAACCCACACAGAGCCAGCCAAGTGAGGGTAAAGTCTTCCTTTTTCGATGCAGTATAATACAATGAGGAAATTTGGTCTGAATAGGCTTGAGGATGACACTAACACTTGGCTTAACATTTTCTTTTCTTTTCTTTTTTTTCTCTTTTTTTTTGATCAGTTGAATGAAAAAAATCGCAGCTCCGCCTGTGGAGCGGAGGATCTTAGAAACATGCTGGAGAGAAGCACAAGCATCAGCAAAGCCCACAGAACAATGAGCTACAGAGGAGGCAGCAATGAACAAACGAAATACAGGTAGAAGAGCCAATCCTGAACTACACTGACTGTTTTTCTTTTTATCGTTCATCAGTTTTATATTGATATCCAGCAGCAAAATATGGATTTCACATGCTTTGAATTTTTTTATATTCATTAAGACTTTTTTAAGAAGGTCTGTCTGAATGGCTGCTTTGAAAATGCGTTTGGTTTTAGGACTCCAGCGGATCCCAATTCAGCCCTCCAGAGGAGCCGCAGCAGCTTCCACATTAATGACCCCAGAGAGGGTAATAGCAGCAAAGACTTCCCCTGGAGACAGGAAGTCCATCAGTTGTTGGGCTCAATGCAGGACACTTCACCCAACAGGTAACAGTTCTCAAACAGGGACGAGTTCTCCATACAAGGGTCACAATCCTCTAGGTCAGAGTACTTCAGCAAGACAGGCCAAAGTCTTTAAACCAGTCCTTCCCCAGGTCAAGGCTATCATCCAGTTAGACCTCTTTCCCAGGTCAGAGAGTCAACAGGTCAGAGTCTGCCAAATAATGACACTCTTTATCCAGGTCAGCACAGATCAGACTGTGAACAGATCAGGATCCTTCCTCAGGTCAGAGTTGTCCCAAAGACACGGTCCTTCCAAAGGACAGGGTCCTTTTTTCAGGCCCTAAAAGAAGTCACACTTCTGTCCCTAGTCAGTGTCTTTGCACAGGTCAAAGTCCTGTGGGTTAAGGTGAGTCTTTCAACAGATCTGTGTTGACTCTCTTGTCTCTTGTCAGATCTTACAGGGACTCACTAAAGGATGCCCAGCCTAAGGTCCTTCGGTCAACCTCTTTCAAACGGAGAGACCTCAACAGCTCCATCAGCCCTCCACCTCCATCAGCTTCTCCCCCAGCTTCCTCCAGCAGCAGCCATCAGCCTTCACCCGTCCCTGCTAAGTTCCACTCCCCGGAGAAAAAAGGTCCAAAAACCATGCCAAAACCACAAGGTGTCATCATCCCTTCCCAATCACCACCGCCCATCACCTCCCCTCACGCCCCAAAGGAGCGACATGTGGTGTGCCCAGAGGTTCGAGGTCCAAGCCCCCCAGCCCTGCCCAGTGTCCCACCTGTTGGACCTCCTGCTGTGATGCGGATTTGTGGGCGAAAGCGTCTGGCAGCGGAACAGAAAAAGCGCTCATACTCAGAGCCAGAGAACTTGCACGAGCTTGGGGTTTCAGATCCAGAGACTATGGCCCTCTTCAGGCGTGGGGGAGGTAATTAAATCATTTCAAATGTAAATGTAGCACTGTCCAAAGCAGAATGAGTCTGTATCATAACCAATGATTTATTGGCACTTATGCACCTTCAGTAGTCTGTTTGTCACTGAAACCTTATCCCTGATCTCCATGTCTGTCAGAGACCAGTGTGGCAGATCGACGGAGGATGTTCGAGCAAAACACTTCGTCCAGAACCGACCTCCGCCAGCTGCAGCAAGATGCTCTGGCTGAGTATGTGAAGAGGAAGAGAGGTGTGAAAAAAGATGAAGGAGGACAGAGAAGTGGACAGAGACCCCACAGTGCTTTCCTCCATCCTGAAAACAGCAACCACACAGGTAAGAACAAGACTCATCGATGATAGGCATGGATGTTTTGATGAAGAAGAGGCTAATCATCTCTTTGCTTCATCTTTCTTTCGCTTGTCTTCTTCAGCCTCCTCTGGTCACTCAGACACCCAAAGCCTCTCATCTGCCTCCAGCCTGCTCTCCCTCCAGGAATCTAACTTCTCATCTGAAGGAAGGAGTCTCTGCTCCAGTCTGCCTCCTGGAGCAGACCTACGGAGTTTCCAGTCCAATTTTTTCTACCCGGGCAGGGTGACCTCACCCAGGCCTCCAGCACAGCCAACACCCAGGTAAACAAAGCCAAATACCAGCCCCATGCAAAGTGAAAGTTCAGTGAAGTGCTGTTGACATGTTTGTTTGTTTTGTTTTGTTTTTTTTTTAAAAAAAGGAACAATTAACAAAAAAGTTGTGGGTACTGAAGGAGGAACCCTCATGACATTGAATCCTGGGTTTTTCTTATCCTGTCCAATAACATAATTCAACATTTGTATTTATAAGTTTTGATGTCTTACCAACTTTTAAAACCAGGACTTAATTTCATAAAGTTCATATTTAGTTGAAACTTAAGTCAGTATTTTTTATAACTTCTATAATTCTTGTATTTGTCTCTGTCCGCAGTGCTACCTCCCCAGCTCAGCTCCATGCCCAGAGCCTCCAGGATCTAAGCTGTGAATCAGGACTCAGCAGGCAGAGTCAGGCTTCCTTCAGAGACCCACGTATGATTCAGCAGCAGCAGCAGATGACAGAGCGTAAACTCCACCAGCAGCTGTCCAATCAGCTGAATGGGGCTCTGCAGAGAGCTGGGCCAGCTCGAGGATCAGCAAAGTCGGCCTCTGCAGACGACCTCCTGGAGAGGACAGAGGAGAGACAGATGTCTCCTCATCACTCCAGATCCCGTTCCTCTCCCATAGTGGAGACAGTGAAACAGGTAACACTGCACGATTATGGGTGGGACGAATCTTGATGGGAGTTAAAAATCATTACAAAAAAGATTTTGAAAGAGTATTTTTAAAGGAAACTTTGCCTGTCTATTGAACTCTTCATCAGAGCATTAAAAATAAATGAAGATACAAGGCACAGCTGTTGAAACTGTTTTCTTTAGAGTAGTGTTCCTCTGTAAGCCGTTATAGATGTGCTGTATTCTTGACGTCCTCTGCGAAAAGACAGTTCATCATTCGATAACAAGGTCACTCCTCTTGGCGTTACTTTGTACGTGGGGATATTTTGTAGTGAAGGGACATTTGAGCCCTGAGTCACACAGGAAATACCCAGAACCCTCAGAATTTCCTGTGAGGTGCCAGAGAGCCGGGGACAGTGGCTGGGCGCTGTCCGATGTGCATGATAGGAAAGATAACACACACCCACGTATACATACATCATACACACACACACACACGTTCACCGAGTTCATAAAGGACTGCAGTGAAATCTTCTACTGTGATGGAGCACAAACATCATTAGAGTTCAGACAGGAGATGGACACTGTCCCCCTGCTTTAAACAATAGATTTCATGTTTGGGTGGTAATGGAGTCTGTCTTACAGATCTGAATAATTTATAGTTGAACAAGAATTATTTTTTGGCTCTTCACCCAATAACAGCTGAGAGAAGCCACAAGCTCTGATGGGAGAAGCAGATGTGATGTAGGATGGACAATTTAAGGATATAAGAGTATTTTCAATCAATCAATATATTTATATGTCGCCAATTCATAACAAACGTTATCTCAAGACTTTCCAAAAGTATTAACGGGTCTGATAATACATTTTATTAACAGAGACCCAACATCAAGACAAGATAAGAAGTCTGATCTCATCTTAACCCACCATGAGTACAGACCTTTACAGCATTTAGCAAGTTACAATGGAGAGGAAAAACTTACCTTTAACAGGCAGAAACCTCAGACAGAACCAGACTCATGTTAGACAGACATCTGCCTTGACTGTGTTGGGATTAGAGAAGTGGGGGGGGGCGTCCACAGCAACAATCCAAAGG
This sequence comes from Labroides dimidiatus, assembly GCA_030710495.1. Classification (NCBI taxonomy): domain Eukaryota; kingdom Metazoa; phylum Chordata; class Actinopteri; order Labriformes; family Labridae; genus Labroides; species Labroides dimidiatus. The sequence goes on from CM061157.1 coordinate 7,493,159, forward strand.
AACCTAACAGAAAAACTCAGAGACTCCCAGAGAGATCCATGGTTAATAACTTTAATGGGACATTAAGATCAAAAGTTAGACTGACAGATTGAGGAGAGGGGGAAACAGGAGCCTCCCTGACAGTCTAAACCTATAGCAGACTAACTAAGAGCTGGTTCAGACCTGATCCAGCTCTAACTAGCTTTATCATAAAGGAAAGTTTTAAGTCTACTCCTAAAAGTAGAGAGGGTGTCTGCCCCCCGAACCTCAACCGGTAAATAATTCCAGAGAAGAGGAGCCTGATAACTAAAGGCTCCACCTCCCAGACTACTTTTAGAGACCCTTGGTACAACGAGCAGGCCTGCATGCTGGGAACGCAGCGATCTAGACAGATAAGAAGGCACGACGAGATCTTTAAGATAGGATGGCCCGATGCTATTAAGAGCTTTGTAAGTCAGAAGAAGAATTTTAAATTCTATTCTAGACTGTATAGGTAGCCAGTGTAGAGACGCTAACACTGGGGAGATATGCTCCCTCCTCCTGGTCCCAGTCAGAACCCGAGCTGCAGCATTCTGTGTCTGATTTTTTTAATATTAAAAAAGATGAAAGAACGCCGTCCTGGAGACCTGTTGGATGTTAGAGTTGAAGGACAGGTCCTGATCCAAAAGAACTCCTAGGTTCCTAACAGTGGAGCCAGGTGCCAGGCTGATGCCATCTAAGGGAGTTATCTGGTTAGATAAAGCCTCTCTGAGGTGTTTAGGTCCAATAACAATGACTTCAGTCTTCTCTGAGTCCAAAAGTAGAAAGTTTCTGCTCATCCAGATCCTTACATCTTTGAGGCAAGCTTTAAGTTTAGCTAACCGGCTGGTTTCCTCTGGCTTCAATGATGAGTACAGCTGAGTATCATCTGCGTAAAAGCGAAAGTTTATGGAGTTTTTCCCTATAGAGGACAGGGCTGTAGATAGAGTGAGAAACAAGGCAGACAGATCTGTGGTAAATAAAAATGTGCTAGTGTTTCATAATGAGGCTAAATGTGGAGTGAGGGACCGTTTTGATTAACAAAGTTGAATAAAGAAATAAACACTGTAAATTATAAGTATGCTGAGCTTATAAAAGGTAGAAATTTACAGCTCTTAGGTGGAAAATTTGTAAAAAAAAATATGGCTTTGATAATGACAATAAAATTGTGCATGTGTGTTTCAGGACCTCCCGCCGAGTGAGGTCAGGGTGTTTGGTGTCTTCATCGCTGAACCCAGACGCTGCTCTCTGGCTGCAGACAGGTGAGTCTCATCCCTGTTCAGACAATCTGATCATAGGACCAAACAGCTGATCGTTCAAATCCTCATCGTCTGTCTTGCATCCTGTTTAAAAACAAATCAGTCTAAAGTGGAAAAATACAAAAGAAAAATATCAAATTTTACAAAACATGAAGAGTTTTGGATGAAGAATTCTTTATCACTGCATATTTTCTGTCATTTTTGTCATCGTGTTTACAAGATGAAGCATTTTTAGTGGTGAAGGAAAAATGTCAGACTGCTGTTTATTTTCTTCTGGAAAAATGAAGGATCATGGAAATTCAATTATTTATCCACCCATCTTTCAGCTCTTTTCCATAATAGGCTTTTAGCATTTCGTGTACCCTGGTGTGTCTCAGTGTGTTTGTGTGTGTGCTTTAGGCTCCATGCTATTTCAAATGAAACCAAAACTATGTGTCCTGCTGCTGCTGGCACCAGGAAGAAGATGGAAAGGGGGAGAAAACATTAACATGGCTGCAGTAATGGGGAGGATAGATCAGAGAGGGTGCAGGGATTGAGAAAGGAAAATAAGAAGGAATGGATGAAGGATAGATGTGAGCAACAAAAGAAATGACCAAGTGCAAAAAGAGGAGAAGAAATAAGGATGGCAGAGAGAACTGTAAAGATATGGTGGTTGAAAACTTTTAAAAATCTGGAATTCGTCAGTAAGTAAATATTTGCAGAAATTCCTTAATAATTTCAAACAATTGTCACCTATTTAATTTTGTCTGTTAATAGTCTGAAATCAAACATCCAGAACTCTGACTAAAAATTTTCTGGAAGCTCCAGGGGTGAGAGGCGAGAGGGATTGTCTTCTGGTATGAAAGGAGGAGAGGAGGAGTGAGGGAGCCGAGGACAGATGAAAGGTGATCAAGAGGTGAAGTGGTGGAGGTAGGAAAAGAAGACAGGAAACCGAGGAAAACTAAAGGATCAGGTTACAATAAAGAAAGAAAGAAAGACAGAAGGAAAGTAAGGTGAAATTAAGAGTGATAAAAGTTCAGACGAGGTTAAAATGAAGAGGAGTGAAGGGGAGGAGTTAAAGGGAGGAGGAGGAGGAGTGAGGAATTCAAGGAATTAGAGAAACTGTCTGGCTCATGAACAGAAAAATCAACAAAATACCCACTTTAGCCTGTGAGGATTTATTAGCCTTAAAGTCTTTAATATGTTTTCTCTCAAAATGTGAAGGTCAAAGGTCAGAACAGGAATTCTGAGTGTGTGTTTACAGAGATACGTCTGCTGTCTGAATATTTCCAGGAATGCATCGCTGCTGTTTTTGGAGCACAGCCTTTTCTGCTGTTTATAAAGAATTAATTTTCAAAAATCAGCTCACTCAATCATCCCGAAGGGTTCTTATTGACATCACCACCTGTTCACTATACATTACCCTGCTTTTTACCTGGCTACCAACCTAAGACATGTACATATTTATTTAAAGATTTCATTGATTGAGCAATGATTTGGGGCAGTTTAAAAATGCTCTCTCAGAAATTATTGTCATCAAACGTCACAACTTTAAACATTGTTGCTATTAACACAAACAGTTATGATACGAGTGACTTAGAGATACTCTTATCAGCTCTGCTGCCATTGCCTGGTCTCTGTTGCTATTTAAATTTGTTTACTGTTGTGTTAGGGTTTTGGACAATCAGAATCAAGTACTCTTCACAGCTTGGTTACAAGACAAATAAAACTATTGGAACACTTCTAATCTGCTCATTTTAAATTACATGTACTTAATTTTGTGTGCAAATGAAAGAAATCTTCTGTAAGAGTTTTGATGGTTTTGCTTTTGTTCAGAATGTCTGAAGTGCTGTTAGTGTCCCCCAGAGACGGCTTGGATGATACCAGTATTACAAACAGGGCTTTTGTCACACTTATGATATAAAAGCATATTATGAGATATTGCATAACAAATGACACGAGGATAAAATTAAGATTTCACCCAGAGGCCGCTCAAAGTCTGTTCTTAAAGGCAGGGTTGGTAGTCACGGAAAACTAGCATGAATTTGAATGTAGCATCTCCTCAGGACTCCGTTTAGCCCCCGCCTCTCCACGCTTGGAGCTCCTCCAAAACGACACCCCCGCTCACATGCACGAGCGCCACTGATTTGCGATCATATGATGGTGACTGATTCAAAACCACAGACTCAAACTGGTCCTCAGCACATGGTTTCTGTTTGCTCTACGTTACCAGTAATCAGGGTGTAGGTAGTTTCTCTGTCATTCTCCAGCAAACTAGGATCCCTCTTGGTTATGTGCATTAAATCAGGGCTATAGCGTGCCAGAGAAATGTATGCATAGTAGGAGGCGGGCAGGACAGGATTTGATTGGTTTAATAAATTGGATCCTAAACGCTAGGATTGGTTGTTGTTTTCCAGGTTTACTCCTGCTGTAGACAGCAGATATTTTTCACTCTATTTTAAGAACACATCATGCATTGATCGACATCAGGACACAAAGATCATTTTAACCAGAATAACAAAAAGTCTATCTAAATCTGATTACCAACCCTGACTTTAATGGTGGTTTGGAGAAAGGTTTTAGAGTCACTAATATCAAATGAGTTTATCTCGTGGGCCCGGTTGTTCAAAAAGGTTTAATTTGAGAAAACAGCTTTTAAAAGTAGCTGCATTGCTGGATTTGATAACAACAGATTTAAGAACCAAAACAAAGATGCTTTTTATGGAGCATTCAAATCAATTCAGGGAGGGGTTTTTTAGACTTGAGGCTTCAGAAGGAGAAATGTAACAAATCTTTGTTTATTACATTAAATATTTTTATCCAGATAAAACTGTGTAGATGTTGAAGCAAAGCAATTGAAGTTTGTATTTTTTGATGCTTGGAGATAAACGTCTGTAGTTTTAAATGTAAAATAGTGGACGAGGCTGGTAGTTCCAGCCTTTCAGTTGAAGTTTATCTTTAAGAATAGGGAGGTGAAGACTGACCTACAGTTTTGTTGATTTTTTTTTTGTATTTTATAGACATGTAGCTCTAAAATAATCCTTCAACATGTTAGCTTTAGTTAGATACAGAAATAGAGATTATTCTGAACCTTAAAAAAGTCAAACAGCCCAAACTGAGATTAAAACAAATTTCTATCTTCTCACAGCTCATACCAGGTTCCCTTGGTAGGTGTTTTAATCCATCACTGAGAATTTAAGTAAAAGGGATTATCCTGGATTCCTCGTGTCATAGTCTATCATTGTAATCGCCTCCTTAATCCTCAAAGACAACAGTTACTCCACTTTCCCATTACCATTCATTAAAACCCCAAATGTTTCCTCTGCCGCGCTCCTCTCTGACACTGTGACGACAAAACTAAACACAATTACGAGTCAAAGACTAATTCTGTTGGCATGTTCACCCCTTTCTTTCTTTCATTGTTTTTCTGTCTCCTCCTCTCAGACCTGAAGATATCCAGGCATCGAGGGGTCCCGTCTCTCCTCGGCACTCCCACAACAATCTGAACGCCGTCCAGCCTGCAGGGCCTGCAGAAGGTGAGACGGATGAAAGCCGCTACATCTCTCTAAGTCATGTTCGTTCACACATGTAGTTTGTCTGTGAGTGATGACTCATCATCAGTTAACTTTTCAGAGCAGGTATTATGATTTTACTATCTATCAGTTAAAGCTACTGTAAGGAGTTTTTGACTGTGTGAAAAGTAACACAGATGCCACTTTGTGAGCTAAGAGGACCGTTCGAATCAAGAATGACTATTTTAAACTATTGGTTGGTGTCAGAAAACACGTTTTACAGCATGCTGAAGAAAACACTTTCTCTAATTTCACAATGCAAATATTCACAATTAGTGATACATATGACTGTTCGAGAAAGGAGCGTGACAGTTTGTGTCAGAAAACGCTGATTAAATTTACAGGATAAGATTGGCAAAAAAGCAAGTACTGCTTCATCTACAGGAGGCACCAAAATTGACACCAAAAGTTCTTGAGTGGAGCTTTAAGTAAGGGATAACAAATGGTGGGTTGTATCAGAAATTGAACCCTAACAGGGTGAGCAGGAGCCTGGTGCTTAATACAATAAATCTGTTCCTAATTTTGATGTAGAAATGATTTCAATTAACTTTGTCGCCTTCTAAAAATGAGCTTATTTATCAATAATTTTTAGATTAAACTGAATGTTTCTACTGTTTGTAAAGACAAAGAAGAAGACCTTTCATCCCCTCTTCTGACCCGTCTCTGCTTTCTTACCCTAGACCTCAGCTCCACACACACTCCTGTGACTCGCAGGGAGCGACAGAGAAACAACGAGCGTCAACGTTCAAACAGCACCACCACCTTGGCGGCGTCTGTCGGACTGCCCTGTCCCTTCTCCCCCTCTGGGGCTGAGGATGGAGGCAGCACTGAGTGGCGAGCCAACGAGAGGCTGAGCCAGGCCAACCTGGACGCCATCACCTTCCCAGGCATCCCACAAACCAGCACAGGCGAGGGTGTAAACACTCCCAGCTACAATGAAACCCCGGCGATGGACAGACTGATGAGACGCAGTCTGGGTGACACAGTTATGTTGGAAGACACAGCAAAGGACGCGTACAGAGAAAGAGCATTCAGTTTAGAAATGACAGGAAGAAATTCTTCAGAAAACGCTAAACGAGTTTCCTCTGGGATCCCAACAGCTCTGACTGATTTCCAGCCTCCAGCCCCTCAAAGCATGAGAGACAGCAGGGACAGAGCACCATCTCCTCCTTCACCATCCTATCCGTCCTACCAACAGCGTTTGTCCTCACTGCGTATCTCTGAGTCCAGCCTCTTCAGCCCCATTGACCAGCATCCTTCACTAAAAACAAGCTTCTCACAGGAGGATGAAGTTTTCCTTACAAACCCTGCTCATCCATCAGCTCATTCACTCATGGAGGAGGACTTCCCTCCTCCACCTCCTCCTGTTGAGTTGGAACAAGAAGTTGGACTCCAGACTTCGGAAAGGTTTGTTGAATATTTCTTTATTCCAAAAGTTTCTTCAGGCTCTTTCACTGTCATAATCTTTCCCCCTCCTCTCTGTACCCAGACCTGCTCTGGAGGTCTTAAACAACCCCATCATTTCCAACACGACATTCAAACCCCACTCTCCACCTACATCCCCTTCCTCCACTGTCTTTCCACCACCCGTGCCCAGCCACCTTCCGTTACAAAATCAGCAGCCCACATCCAGCACAGCCGAGGACAGCCTTGGTCTGGAGTATCAGCCCCTGCCCAGGAGGGAGAAGACCTCAGAGGAGCTGCGAGTGGAGATGCTAGCCAGGCAGTTGGTGGGTACCTCAGGCTAGCAGTTGATCTCTGTGTCTTTCCATCTCCTGACTTTATCTAAATGCTTGTTGTTGTTCTACTTCGTAAAAAGCTCTGACTCTTTCTTTTCCTCAGTTTTAATGAAATTCTTTTTGTCATTCATTCTTTAATTCTCCTCTTTTAATATGATTCAGGTGCAGCAGGACCGCTCCCTGTTGCCTGTCCTGGACACATGGGATGGTAAATCCACCGTCGAGCTCATGGAGGACATCTTTCCAAACTGCAAATCTGGTGGCAAATCTCTCTGGCAGCGCAGGGGCAGCAGACCAGGGGATGACAGGTAACTCTGACAGCTTGTAACAGCCAACAAGTTCACACCAGCACCAGAAATTTCTCCAGTTTAGCCTTAAATCGGCTCTTTGGGGTTTTTTTTTTTGTTTTGTTTTGTTTTTTGTTTTTTTGGCTCATAAATGGGCTGGGATTGGGTTGACCATTTAGACAGCAAAGTTCAGTCCAAGACAGATCCCAGCAGGGCTGCGTTCAACTACCATGTCCTACATAAACTCTGCTGGAAAAAACCTTCAGGAAGCCTTTGTGTGAACTAAAAAGAAAACATTTTGGTCCATGTGGGTTTCCCCATATAGATCTAACATATCAGAACAAGTGCAACTGGTTTCGACCCACCTTGGACATGCCTGGAAAGACACCCATCCTTTTCATGTCTAATTATTTAAAGCTATATTAAATACTTAGAGCCCCTGATTTCTAGCTGGTAGGTGAGTCAGGTTTACAGCATTTACAGATAAATACCATGAAGAGCTTCTCAAAATATGAGTTTAATAAAGAAATAAACAGTATTATCAATTAAAAGGGACAAATGCAATTACAGATGAACAAAACTGGTTTTAGATGCTCAGCTTCTATCCCTTGAGTTGATGAGAACAACAAGGGAATAATGCAAATGGAATAGAATAGAATGAACAAGAATAAAACTATAAAACAACTACAAAAAAATGTTCATCAGAGACAACAGCTTGGCTGTAATTCTCATGCCAGCCATCACCTCACCAGGGTCTACAGGGTCCACAGGGTCCAGGACTGATCTGTCCTTCTTCACCAGTCTGTTCAGTTTAGCTCTCCTGTATCCTGTCGCTCATAGCAGGTGAAATCCTTTCAATGTAGCACTGGTGCCTGGTGTTAGCTCTATTAGCCATGTCTCTGTGAATAGCATGATGCTACTCTGCCCTCTGGTATTCCCTCTGGTGATGAGTTAGCACAGCTAGCTCATCCATCTTTTTGGAGATAGATTTAACATTCCCCATAACGATGGCTGGAAGGACAGGTTGATGAGGTCTCTCCTTAGCACACCACAGTACCAACATGTCGTCCTCACCTCCTTCTACTCAGCTCACAGGGAACTTTGGACTGGTCAGCATTAACCTGCTATGGGCTGCTAACATCTGAGTCTCATTTGTGAACAATGCAACCTTGGTTACATGTAGGATCTCTAGACAAGCAGGAACATAAAAGGTAAAAACACCACTGCAAACACAACCAGTTTGGTGTCACTGGTCAACAAACGAGACATAAAATGGAACCACAGGCTCCAAATATGAAGTGAACTAAAAAGAGAAGAAAAAAATGCTTGTTTTCACCCTGTAAGGTGTCCATGGGTCTGTAAATAGATGGATAGATGTCCAATGCCTGGAAGTGCATTTCTCTACGGATGGAGAGAAACCTGATAGAGACTACCTTGAGCCATTTTTGAATATCTCGCTTTGTTCGTTCTTTGCCGTGTAGTTCTTTATCCAGTGTGATTTAGCAAACTATCTACAATAAAGAAGATCCATATTATAACAGAATGGCATTCAGTTAAAATTATATGATCAAGATCTTTTTCATCATTTAAAAACTTACTCAACAATGGGTCACTGAACTGAAGGAAATAGCCTTTTGACTAGTTAGGACACTTTTCCTACGGACTCTCCAAAATCAAAGGTTTCCTTTCACTCAAAGCAAATCCTGTACTGTGATATCAGAGTATAGGAGTTTACACTGTATATCACAGAGATTAACAACGCAATGAAAAGACTTCCTTGAAGAATCTTTGAGATAAATATACAAGTGGAATCAAGGCATAAGCTGGCTTCAGCGAAAAATGTATCACAAAACTGAAACGCATTGTACACTTTGTCCTGAGAGTGTATTTTAATGTTCTTTAAAGTGTTTCATGTAACACACTGATAAAGACCCCAAAGGTTGAGTGTGTTTATTCAGGCTTTAGACCAAATCTGCAGAAAGGAGCTCAATGTAACAGAAATAAAAACATGAGCATTCAGGGGAAAAGGACTTCCTGTAAACCAGCGTTTGTCATCCTTGTTGTGTTTGCTGACAGCTTCCTTCTGCTATCTGCTGCTGACACAGAGAACAAACCTCGGCTGTCTCTGCGTGTTGAGGCTTTAAAGTCGGCGACATCTTCAGCGTGTTTTGGTTTGATGTCAAACGTAATGTTCAGGAAAGGAGTGTTTTATATTTTATAATATTTTTATAATATATCTCTTGCTCTTCTATTTTCTTCAGTTGTTACTGCTGAGGTTGCCAGAGTTTTTTTAAACGGACATATTTTGCAGAACCAGGTGTTTGAAAGAATACAAAGCTTAAGAGAAAAACATGTACACAAGATGTTTCTTCATTGTTTTTCAGATTATTTTCAGCTTTTTTGGGGGGGGTTCTGATAGGAAAGCCTAAGAGTGGCAGAAAATTTGGAAGTTTGTGTCAGAAACTCAAATTTGGCGGTGTTGTCATGCAACAAATCAGGTGATGGAGTGATTCCCAGTGCCTCAGTACATGGGGTCCCTGCTGCACCAACCTGAGCAAAACCAGCGCACTTAGCAAATATAGACATTTTAAAGGTCATTTAACATCTCTTATAAATGCACAGATTAAAATTATGATCCTTTAGGAAAGTTAGGAAGCTATGGAGAGCCAAACTGTGTTAAACTGGACCCTATATGTTTTGTACTCTGACCTGTTGGCAGTAAGCTTAAAATCACTGATAAAAACTTCTTTATGCTTTAGAGGAAGTGTTTTGTTTTTATTCTGCTGATCATTCCCATCAGTCTTTCAGTATGTGCGGCAGTTTTTGACAGAAGTGTCCGCTCTTTGTTTTAGCTCTGTCTCAAGAAACATTTATCAAACTGACTGAACACTCATCATCTTTGAAAAGGCAGGAAAGCCGTATTCAGTGAAAATAGAAGCTTTTCTTTGAACTGAATTACTGGAAGTCTTCAACCTGACGAGCAAGTCGGACTGTTTGAACACCGTCAGCAAAGAGGAGAGACCAGACAAACCTGATCAATGTGTCTGCACAGCAGAATGTGGAGAGAGTTTCAAACACAGTCACCGTTTCACTAAACTTCAACACACACATGGACTGAGCAGGACAACCTGAGCAGAAGAAAACTTTATCTGCTTCTCTAGCTTTGAATCAATAGGTGATATTTCTGCGTGTGCAGGGACCAGATTTGACAGGTTTGCTGTTGTTTATTGTCACAAAGAGGATGAGGTTTGGTTCTTTTCCCCAATTTCGCCTTCCTCACTGAAGGACAAACTGGACTCTGATAGAGAGCAGATCAGACGGCACTCAGACAGGTGGCATGTTACAAGTATGAAAAAAGTTTGGTAACACTGACCCCTTGTGGCCGTAGTTGGTATGAAAGCATATTTGCTGTAATTTATTAATATCTCCAGTGTGTCCCAACTGAAGCAATGTCATGGACGTCCTGGAGGAAAAAGCATACCTTTTAAGAACAAATTTTAACTGCAGTCATGTTAACTCTTTAGGATCCAAGATGGCGTCCTTGATCTTGCTCAGAGCACAACCACAGACGGAGGGAAGGACTCCAGTCTGGATAACGATGAAGAAGGTCTCAACACCAAGAAGGTAAAAAACTGAACTATAAAAGAAAGTTTACAGCATGAATTATGTTGTCTTGGACGTAGCCTTCACCCAGGCTGTGGATCTTTGCAGTTTTGTTTCAGTTTAACGTTACAGCAGTAATGAAGGTGAAACTCCTGTCTGCAGGTGGAGCTGTGTGAAGCTCTGAGGCGCAGCGTGGCAGCTCTGCGGCAGGAGAAGGAGGCTCTGAGTGAGGAGCAGAGACGTCACCAGGCGCTGGGATTGAGCATCGAGACGCTGGTGCAGGAACACCTCAAAACCAACGAGAGAGACAAGTACAGCATGTTCATCGGTACGACATCACAGCAACTGTTGTTTGGCTAGAATTAAACAACTACAGCTCCCACCATGCTTTGCTGATGCGCCTGAATCTGAGATGAAGACGTGTTTGTTGTTTGCAGGAGATCTGGATAGGATCGTGAACCTGTTGCTGTCTCTGTGCAGCCGGCTGTCGAGGATCGACAGATCTCTGCTCGCTCTGGAGAGAGAGGAGGTGACGCGGGAGGGAGCAGCTGAAGAGAGGGTGAGACAGAGATTACCTACATGTCTCACTCCTTATTTCTCCATTTACATGCTACCTGTGTCATCATTTCTCATCCTCAGCTGTACCTGCACAGGGATTATACCATCAAGAAAGATGCTTAGAATCTTAACTCTGAATAAAGACGATCTTAAGGTGGATTTTTTTGTTGTTTTCAGGTTTCAGTAATCCACTTTACTTTTGTCAGATCAACCTGATCCAGGTGTTGTCTCTTATGGGTAGCCAATTCCACATTATCAGAGCTTAATAGGACTACACACCACATACTGTCTACAAGCAGCGCCATAATTCCAACAAACTCAATCTAATCCTTCTGACAGTTGTTTGTGTTTGATAAACCTTTGGGGGTTGTGGCTCCATCAGAGACTGCTTATGTCTTGAGCTGGACTCGATTTGACTCAGAGGTTTCAAACAGCACAAACTGGTGTTTCAATTACAATATGAATCAAGATTAAATCATCTGATCTAATCCTTGCATGCGACCCCTTTTTCTCTGTCAAACAACCAGCAGCCAAGATTCGATCCAGTCTGAAAGCTTTAATCTGATGGGATTAATTTTGATGAACTGGTGCGTCTGATCTCCTCTGACTCCATCAACTGACGCTCATTTGTGTTGATTGATGAAAGTGTTTAGGGAGGCCTGAGAAGACAAAAGGACAAATGACAAAAACATGAGACAAAACAGAGAGATAAACAGAATGGATGTTGAGTTGGAGTTTTTCTGTCTGTTAATGTTTGCTGAAGCCTTTCAGGAAATCACTGATCAAACATGAACGTTCACACGTTTATCTCCTACATTCTCTTTATCGGATCATCTCACCAGTTTCTAATGAAGGAAAGCATCTCTTCATGTAATATTGTTCATGTGATGTTCAGAAGAAACAAACATCAGGTAGTCTGACTTTAGTTTTTATCTGAAACCTCAAGTTTGTGTTGTTGAAAACTTTGGAGTATCCTCCCTCCTCACAGAGATGTCAATACTTTTTAATATTATATTTTTTTCTACAGTAAAATAAAAGGTTTTTGTGTACATATCTATTTTTACTACACTGTATCAGTTGATTTAAGCTAAATATTCATTACATGACTAAAGAAAGCTCCTCACGCCTCTTTTACTCCCCACATTAACTTTTTTCTTGTATGTAACCAAAATAAAAAAATACTGAGAAGCACGAGAAGCAGTTATGTTATTTAATATTTTCCTGTCTCCTCCTCTTCAGGACTCCCTCCATCACAAGCGCTCCCTCCTCCTCTGCCAGACCGAAGACGCTCGTGAGCTGAAGGAGAACCTGGACCGGCGCCAGCGTGTGGTCCATGCTATCCTCACCGGCTACCTCACTGACCAGCAGCTGCAGGACTACCGTCACTTTGTCAGCACCAAACCCTCCCTCCTGATTCGCCAGCGGCAGCTCGATGACCTCATACGGCAGGGAGAGGAGCAGCTGACACGACTGGCCGAGAGCCTCCCACAAGAGGTGGCGGAGGCACATGGTTGGTCGAGAGGATTTCCGTTCTTGTCGTCCAGCCCCTCTCACTGCTCCTCGCCTGTTCCTACGATCCTCCCTCCTGCTGTGACACCCAGCCCCACCCACTCCGTCAGATCAACCACTGTGACATCACTGTGATGTCATGGACAGGAAATGAAGGAAGGACATATGAAAAGGACCGGCATGCCTGAAGAAGCTGTGCTCACACTGAAATAACTATGCAGACTTCACACATGAAGAAGATACACTTTTAACGTGCCTCGTTGTATTTACACCTGACTGTTTGTTACACACCTGTTCGCCTGTTCACCTCTACCACAGCGTGGACTAAACTGAACACCGACAGTGTCTCTGCCAACCGCCAGTCTCTGTTTTTAAATGATTTATGGGCCTTGAGGTGTTTCTGAGTTAGAAGTTTGAACACTTCAGGGTCCCACCTGATATATTAACAGGTATTTTTGTGCAGTTTTCCAACTCTTTATAACACTCTCTTGATGATAATCGTTTATGTGTTTGGTTTCAATATCTATCTGATATCTAAAAGTATCTCACAGGAAGGAACAAAGCAGGGTTTAAAGCTGTAAATGTAAAATTCAGCTTTAGATCATGAATAAATGGTTATTTTTAATGTGAGTGAAACGTCCTGATTACTATGAAAACTGCCTTTTTAAAGGTTATTCTGGTCACTTTAAACTTTGGATCTCTTGTTTTTTTTCAGTCTGTGGGGTAAAAATGACTGTAAGGGTAAACAGGTTTGGATTTGCTCCATCGGATTGCTCCCAAAAAAAAAAGTGTGTCCACTTTAAGTGTTTGTGTATTTGATTTATTTAAGAGTCTGACAGCATAGCAGAAAGGCTCCCTTCAGAGATCGACCCGTTTGGTTCCTTTAACAGGAGGATGGGACCCTGGATGTTTTGCCCGCTTCCATGACTGTTGCCTCGATGTCTTTGGTGTTCAATTTCAACACAGAGCTAAAGTGACAAGCGTTTTTTAACACCTATCTAATCCCTCTCTTTAAAAGGCATCAGGCTCTGTTGAGCAGCAACAATAACTTTGGCTCACTGAGGACAGAAGTTGTTTGTACTCTACTGCCTCAGTCATGCAGAGATTTATAAGATTACTTTTTGTCAAACCAGTGCCGTATCTGAGTCAACTGGGAAAACACCAACCAATCCTAGAGATTAGGATCCAATTTATTAAACCAATCAAATCCCGTCCTGCCGTTCTGCCCACCTCCTGCGTGCACTAACCCTGAATCAATGTACATAACCAAGAGGGATCCAAGTACACTGGAGAATGGCAGGAAAACTACCTATACCCTGATTACTGGTAACATAGAGCAAAGAAAACTAATGTGCTGAGGACCAGTTTGAGCCTGTGGTTTTGAATCAGTCACCATCAAATGATCATGAATCAGTGGTGCTCGTGCATGTGAGCGGGGGCGTCGTTTTGGGGGAGCTCCAAGTGTGTGAGGGCGGGGGCTAAATGGAGTCCTGAGGAGATGCTACATTCAAATTCATGCTAGTTTTCCATGACTACCAACCCTGACTTTAAAGCTGATCTGTGGGGGTCACCATACTGGAGATGCAAACTTAACACACCTTAATGTCAACTTGCAAAGAGAGGGAGCTGAAGCAGGCCTTGAGTCTTCAGCAGAACAGCCGCCCCTGATTCAGCAAATTTATGTATTATCTGTTTAACTTAACATTACCAAATCGGATGAGTTATGAAAAAAAAATCAGCCCCAAATAAAAAACAGAGCAACAGAAATTTTTTACCACAGAGGAAAGAAAAAGATTTTGAGGTTAAAGTTGTAATTTATAAGATTCATTGTGATTGTAAAGCGTCATAAATATTACTCACCACCATTAGGTTTTCAGTACTATATGAAACCAGTGCTCCAGATGCTCCTTATTTCTCCTCGGAGATGTGAAACATAAATTTACATTTTTATTCTTGAAATCACTTTCTCTCTCTGTCTGTGTAATGTGGTCTTAATACCCTGTCAGCTCTTTGTTCCGGCTGTAAAACTGGGAATTTGAAATAGGAGCCTAATGGGGTTTCCTTCTTTATCATTTAATGTTTCCCATGTTTAAATTTTTAAACATCTGTTGTGTTGAATATGAAGTGAATCATTTAAAAGAAAAAAAAAAAGCACTCTTCAGCATAAATCTGTGGGGGTCCTTTTTGTAATGCTGTCAGACACTGAGAATAACAATCAGAGCCTGTCAGGGACAAAAAACAAGAAGTGCTGAAGTTGGAGCAAACATCAAATCATTTTATCACTTTCTGTCATTTATTCCCATATTTTTGATGAAGGATCCCACTGTAAGATAACCAGTGTCTCCTTAACTAACCTGATGGTGCTTTTAAAAGCGTCAAACATTCAAACGCTCGTCCAGAAACGCCTTGTTTTAAAAGGATGATAAAAAGTGAGCAGGTGTGTTGTTCTAAAGATGAAATACCTTCTCAGCTTTCGCACATGTACAGTAAACTTATGAAACTAAATGAACACCAAAAGGAGGGATTTTACTTTGTGGCTACACAAACATTCAACACTGAGAGAAAAACAGGAACTGAGTGCACGGATCCACGAGGGTTACCGGCTTTGTAATCATCATTGTCACATGATACTGTAACACTACTACTGTCATTACTGTCTGGAGCACTTTTTATATCACATTTTAACTACTGTCTGCAGCAGCATTTACACTGAATGATAAACATTCACTTACCCATCCCACCCTGAAAGGAGACGAAAGACTTGATATCAAAAACTGAAAAGATGAGATCCCAAAGATTTGTGGTTTTGTTTTGTATAAAATTGGATTATTTTATCTTCCCTCTGTTCAAGTTTCTAAAAAGACCAATTTGCAACGTTAAACTTGAGCTTCTATATTTGTTTGTTTATTTATTTATTTGATTTGGATCCCCATTAGCTGTACTCTGGAGCACAGCTAGTCTCCCTGGGGTCCAGGTTAAAAACATGTTAACAAACATCATATTTACACTAAACTTACAAGACAGCAACACAGTCTGTGAAAACCATGACAAATTGGGTAGAGAATTAAAATCACACCACACACAAATCCAGCATCTTAAAATTTCCATTAATTTTAACAATAATTTCTGTTAAGAATGAAGATATATGTTGTCCACAAAACATTGATGCAAAGGTTAAGATCAGACAACTACAAACACCACGTGCCTGGTGTCCTACAAACATCTATCAGCCATTTTTAGTCCATAACTTGCCGAGCATTAAAGTTAATGCCCTAACTCACAAAAACAAGGATCATAAAGATCGGAAATGAGGTTATCAAAACACAAAATGTAAAAGTGTTAGTGCAATGAATTTCCTGTCAGTGCCCTAATTTATTACACAAAGCAGTGATTTCATTTTCATTAGACCAACCAACATCATCTAAGTACAAAGGTTGCACATGACTGATTCTTCATAAGCGATATGTTTATCTACTGTTTATCCATAACGTCTGAGGATATGAATGAGACAGTTCAGAAAAGAACAAAGAAAATTGAGGGAATTGAGACAAATATTTCCTGAGTTTTTTTTATCCCTAGTAAAACTCAAGTCACTCAAACACTGATTCCTACATTCCCATAATGCAACTCCCTAACTATTTTTTTTTCCCAGATATTTACCAGCATGTGCTGTTTAGTTTCCCTTCTGTCCAAATTGGGAAAAAAAGTAACAAAACAAATACTTTTTGAAAAAGCTACAGAGCTGATCAGTGGATGTTTTTACCTTTTTTTTTTTTAATTTTTTTTTTTTTTTTACACTTTTTCCTGTTTTACCTGCAATTTCTGTTTGTCAGATTTTGTGTAAGAGCACATTTTTAAAACATTAAAAAAACACAAACTGCCTTTTGTCCTCATCAATAACCAATATTTGACTGTTGACTTTTGTTTATGGTTGTGTTCTTGTTATTTTTGCAGAGGCACAAAAGACTATAAGAAACATTTTTGTTTTGTTATTGAATGACATTAAATGATCACTTTATGACATAAGGATCGTTACAGACAATTCTTGGTTTTTGCAAAATAAATGAATATTTTGTAAATGATCTGATGTCCTCTTCAAGTTCTCCTGCATAAAAACTCATCATCATTTTTAACAGGTGTTAATGTCACACTTTTACCAAGCTGATATCTTGTAGTTTGACCCCACATGTAATCTGTACACCATTTTGATTTTATATGACAGGCTCAGGCCAGTCGGGGATGGTTTTGCACCAGAAAGTGTCAGGACTGGGATTTGATCACATGACTAGTGTGACAGGGACTGTAGCTATGGTTAATGGAGCGACTGCTACAGTCTGTAACATTATCTTTGACATAATAAGAAATGATTTATTTCTCCATATTACAGCCATATTTTCTTGCGAATAAGTCGACAACATTATAGTTAATCAACTTTAATGTAGAGAGATATGTTGAGCTCGAAATTATCTAAGAAAGTCAAGAAAAAGATGTAGAAAGCATATTTTCAGAAACAAGTCAACACAAAATAAAAAAAATACAGTGAGACTAACAGATTTCAATTTTGGTTTGCCACCAAGAAATTAAAAAAGGTACTTTTATGGATACATGTTTTTTTTTTTTTTAATATATAATCATGCACACCAAACCTCTTACATTGGTATATGATGTATACCCATGCTGGAAACAATTTAACCCTTGAGAATATTTGAAATGTATTATTCACTTGTCATCAGGTAATCCTCAGGCAATATTTTCCAAAATAAAACAACATTTACACATTAATGTTGTACAAATCTTTAAGTTGTCATTTCAGGGATATGTTACTTGATGTAACTCATATAATTTGTTGATGAGGGGCCAAAGGAATAAATAAACTTGTTAACAATCATATCTCTGTTGCTAAAATAACAAAAATACTCACACAATGCACAGTAATAAAATAAATTTGCCCAGTGAAAGTGTAACAGGACATAACAAATCAGACACATCCGGGTTACCTGGAGGAATGTAGCAGGTGAGGCTGTGGTTAAATACCTGCGGTGGGCGGAGCTTTAATCCAGTCTGACAGAAACAGTTCTCGACCTTTGAAACCAGCAGGGAGAGAGAGAGGGAGTAGAGAAGAGGGGCTAGACCAGAATGGCCACGGATTTGTCCCAGGACTCGGTGCTTCAGTATCTCCGGAGCGGAGGGGGCTCGGTGAAAAATGCAGACCTGCTCCTGCACTTTAGAAAATTCATCCGGGACCATGCGGACCGGGAGCGGAACCGGGAGCTCTTCAAGAAGTATGTCAACTCCATTGCCACCGTGCAACAGCTCGACGGCGTCTCTTATGTTGTTCTGCGGAGGAAATTCAAAGGAAGAGTCCCGGGCGGAGGTGAAGGGGGCTCTGCCGGGCCACTGCGACCTACCACCGGGCTGAAAAGGGAGCCCTCCCCGGGGAACGCGCGAAGGAGTCCAGCTTCGAGCGCGGACAAGCCTCGGCAGACACCTCAGCCCAGCGAAGTGACAGCCTCCGCCCCGCAGGGAGTGAATGCAATGAGATCAGTCTTACCTGTGGCTGGTATAATGCTCAACAACAATAACAGCGTGGAGACAAATTTAAACCTGATACAACAACCAGAAATCAACAAACCAGGTCTTTATGGAAGACCGACAGAAGCTCGGACCCCGAGTCTGTCACAGCCCTCTGTCCCGGATCAGAGCTCTAAAATCAGACAGAAAGACATCGAGTTCTACCCTCCAGCTCCTGGCATGACACCTGCTGTCTCTGCTGTTAGACATTATGGTGAAACCAGGCAGCAAATTCCAGTCCAAGAACCCCTCAGAGGGAGAGAGGCTGAGCAGAAGACCCCCAGGTTCACGGAGCCTCCTGCCCGAGACTGGAACACTAAAATGGGGCACAATGAGGTGGGTTTTGTACCCCCACCCTCCTCTATAACACCTGCGGTCTCTGTAGCCAAACATTATGAAGAAACTAGGCAGCAAATACCAGTCCAAGAGCCCCTCAGAGGGAGGGAGGCAGAAGTGAGTCCCCCCAGATTGTCGGTGCTTCCTGCTCCAGATCAGAGTTCTAAAAGGGGACAACACAAGGTGGGTTTTGGTCCTCCGGCTCCTGGGATAATACCTGTGGTCCCTGCAGTGAGACGTCATGAAGAAACCATGCAAGTACCAGATCCCCCCAGAGACAGAGAGACCAGTCCACAGCCTGATAGAGGTCTTCATCAGGAGCCTCCTCCTCCACAGGTCAGTTTGAAATCTCAGGTTGCCCCACGCCGCCATCGACACAGGAAGAGTTACAAATCTGCTGTATCATATGATGAGGATGAGAATGAAGAGGAGGAGGAGGAGGTCCCTATCAGGCGAGGTTCAGCAGGTGGAGAGTGGCCCTTGAGTGTTCCTCTGGGGACCATGGGGAAGACCATGTCTGCCTCCTCGCCGTGCATCATAGAGGTACCCTCTGTTGTCCCCTCCTCATCATCAGATAAAGGTCTCCCAAAAATTTACGTCCAGGGTGCTGAAGAGGAGAGGCTGCCCCCTAGTAGTGGTCCAGGTTTGAGATTGGAATCAGGGGCAGAGATAAGAGAACGGTGGACGGGGACAGGATCAGAGCCTGGGTCCATCAGACATAGCTTACCTCTGGAGGCGGAGCAGTCCGTTCAGCCGCCACAGCTGGAGCCTTCCAGAGATGTTTATGGAGACCGACGATACTCACAGCCTGCGGGGGTCCAGCTGGAACAGGGATTGGGGGTTCAGCAAAGTCAAAGGGGGTCACTGTCATCAAGCACCAGCAACCTCTACGCCCCTTCAACTGACTCGGGTGTCTCCATCAGAGACGTTTCAGTCGCTGGCTCCCGAAGAGGATTGGGGTGGAATAGTAGTTTGGAGGATCTACGGACAAAAACAGGTACAGCACAGTGAGATTAGGACTTTTTTATTTATGAAACAATCAGCATAAAATCAAATACTCATTATAATAATATTCATAGTTTTATGAACACAGTTCCTTTAAAGACCTGTATTTACAACGTGCTCTGACAGACAAAGCATGGCAGAAACTCTCCAGGATAACAGAATAAATATTTAACTGTCAGGCCAGACAGAGAGAAGTCTGGTGAGTTCAAACAACGAAAGAACAAAACATAACAAGAAAGGTCAACGAGACTTTAACTGAAGCAGAAAACACATGATAAGACAGATACACTTTCAACAGGAAGGGAGCAGCAAATCATAAATCAGAGCAAACAGATAAAAACTGAGTTAAAGCGTTGAGAGAAAATAAAAAAGTTATGAGAAGAAGACAAGCTCATAATGAAAAAACGAGAGAGAGGATAAAAATGACGAGCAGTGGTGAGATCAATAAGTAATATAAACAATAAAACCAGTGAAGTACAATGAAAAAATGGAGAAAAGGGACTGAATGTAGATGAAGAGCATCAAAATAATTATTGAAATAAAAACTGTTAATAAAATAAACAATATTTAATTCAACTGCAATTAAAAAAGGATGTTGCTGCAGCAGTAAATCAGGTTTTTATTCCCTTTCACACAAAATGCTTTTCAAAATGTGAAAACAAATATGTTTTTACTCAACTTTTTACTCACTGTTTTTTCATAGTTGTATCATTTTCATGTTTGTTTGTGTCTCTCGTTTTGTTTGGTGAAAACAACTTTCTGTGAAACTTTAATCAAACTTGCCTGTGGACCCCGATCATTTTCCACATTTCAGTTTAAAAAATTTGTTTTTATTCATTTAATGCCAAGTCATATATTTTCTCAGGAAGTATCAAAAGAAGAGCAGTTCCAGACCAGCTAACATTATATCATAACAAAGACCCAACATCAAGATAAGGATCCTTATCTCATCTCAACCCAACATGAGCAGAGCACTTTGCTGCACTTAGTGGTAGCAGTTGGAGAGAGGGCTAGAGGCGGATACAGATGTAGCAGCTGAAGCTAATAAATAGATCTTATACAAAAGTGTTTGGTCTGAATATAATAAGGTCTGAATATTTTCATTTTTTTCTGCTGTCAAATCTACTGAATGTCTGCTTCAGAACCTCTCAGCAACCTCAGATACGCCTGCTGCGGGTTGTTTATGTGCACTCAAAGACAATTTGTAGTTGACATCTTGCTAAAAAAGAACAAATAACAGCCGTTAGTATTTAGGAATTTGTCCATTAAATGTCTCTTGACCTCTTTCATGTCATCAGGTAACTCAGGAGGTGGGGATCAGATCCAGGAAGTTCTCCATCGAGCCCAAAGGACCAGAGCCGAGCCTTCCATGCTTCGTGCTGCCACTACTAAAACCCAGGCTCCATGGCATCACTCCACAGGACATCTACTCGACGATCAGGAACCAGCGACTCATTTGTCACCATTTCATCATTCCAGCGACCATCTTCACATCAACCAGCAGTATGCAGACAAGCGATGGCACCTTTCCACAGGTCAGAGCTGGAAACACTCATTTGATCAGTGTGTTAATGCAGTGTCTCTCAAATAGTTTCCAGCCAAGGACCACTAATCCCTGCTAAATAGCCCCGGAACAACAGACCAGATAGTCAAATGATGTAATATGAACTGGCATCATACATGCACTGGCTAAAAGAACTGGTGCTAACGTTAGCTTCCACAGTGTCTGCAATGCTCACTGCAGCTGAATCATCTCACTGCTGCATCTTCTCCTGGTCAGTGTCACAGGTTTTCTCTACCTCATTTGATTTTCTTTTTACTGTCCTCGTCTTAAGCCACAGATACATGAGGATTTTGCCTGTAGGCTGGTTAATAACCTTAGCCTGACTGTTTTTTTCTGGGGGGGAGTTCAAGGAAATTTTCGTGACTCCTGGCGAACTCGTCTTTTTTATTTCTTTTTTTTTTCCTTTTTGAACATTCCATTAAAAAAATACTCACTGTCAAGGCGGACCACTAGTGGTCCACAGACCGCAATTTGAGAAGCACTGTTTTAGTGAACTTTCTTATCTTGTTTTTCTTCAGTGCTGAGGCTGTGGTAAAGGGAAATCAAATCTTACAGTGATTTGATCTGCTCATAAATTCTGCATGCTTTGTTCCTCATTAAGCTCTGGATTATTCTGAACCCTTTTGCATGACTGGACTTGGCTGCAGGGGCGCAGCCTGTTTCATACATGCTCTCTGTTTCTGTTTTGAAGCCCTGAGTTTGTTATTAACAGTAGAAACCTTTTTTTCTGGAGGTTTACAGTTCAGAAACATTCTGTTCGTAAAGAGTGGACTAAATTGAGCACAATTTAAAGATATTTAAATTAGCCTGTTAGCATCAGCAAGCTAGACTTGAAGCATCACAGTAAAAAGTCTCTTTTGGTTATTTTTTTTCCGGGTTCATCAGTCAGTCTGTTAATGATGTAACAGGAAACACGTCTGTATTAATGGACTCCCACCTTTCAGGTGATCTCCTTGACGACCACCATGAGGCGGAGTTAAGTGAGGCCTCCAGCTCTTCACCAAAGCTGCGGCCGCACTCAGGCGTACCCAGGCGGCTCAGCAGCCACCTGAGGAGCAGGATGTGCCGCAGCATGGGAGCCGACCTGGACCAGCTCCTGCAGGAGGAGGCGAGAGGAGGAGGCAGTGAGGCAGCCCGCCTGAACCGCCTCCACCTCATCTCTTCCTCGCTCAGCCTTCGGTATGATGTGTCCTCGTCCTCGCTGTCATCCTGCTCCACGCCGACTCGCAGCCACAGCCTTGCCAGCCTGGGAGAGGTGGTGGAAAGGAGAGAGGGGAAGAAGAGCCTCCCGTCCTCCTCCTCTGCTGCTCCTCCCGAAGGCTCCGGTAGGCAGGTGAGACTCATGGGTTGTTTTTCTTGTATCTTCTGCAGACCTATTGATCAGTCTTAGTGTGGCAAACTATTGAAATTCTGGTTTGAATTTTGTTCAAAAATTTTGTTTTGTTTTTTACAAACTAATCTTTCACATTAACTTTGCTAGAATCAAGTGTAAGACGTCATATTTCTTGGTAGATTTAGAGCAGTGAGAAGTTGTTTTTTTGCTTGTGTCTGCAGTCACAGGTTCCTCTGGAGTCCAGGGAGCATGACTGGCTGGTTAAAGGGGCGGCGGGGATATGGCCAGACATCTACTCTCTGTTCAGAGAGGACTCGACTCTGCTCAACAAACGAGACTTCATCTCCGGCTTCACTGTGCTGCACTGGATCGCCAAACATGGAGACCACAGAGTCCTCAACACCTTATGGTATCAAGCTTATGGACGTTTTTTAGAGATGCACCTGCTCGACATAATTATTTGTTTGAACAGGGCTCAAGTTCAAAAATAACAGACTTTTCATGAAAATATCTTTAAATCCTAAAAAAAATTAAATTAAAAGTACTAGTTTTGAATTTATGCACAGTCAGAGAGAGGCATTAAATGTTTTCTCTGCTGTTCACAGGTATGGAGTTGAGAAGGCAGGTCTCACCTTCGACGTAAACGCCAGGTCAACATGCGGACACACGCCTCTCCACATCGCCGCCATCCACGGCCACAGGAACATCATGCGCCTGCTGGTCAGCAAGTTCAAAGCTAATCTGAAACTGAGGGATACGGCGGGGAAAAAGCCCTGGCAGTACCTGAGTGGCACCACCTCACCTGAAATCTTCCAGTTGCTGGGAGCTCCGCCGAAGGCTGCTTTGGGGGGTGAAGGTGGAGGAGTCGGGAGGTCGGAGTCTTTCTGGAAACCTGAGAAGCAGCAGCATCGAAGGCGGAAACATCACCTCTCATCAGCTTCCTCAGCTGGGAGACCAACGAGCATTTCATCTAAAGTGAAGAGATCATCATCCATCGCTGCGTTCCTGAAACACAAATCGCTGCTACACTTTCACGGACATCAGTCTGATTCCTCCCTTTGAAAACTCTTCATCATGGACACTGTAGGGACCTGTTATTCATGCCGACACCTTAACTGAACAGCTGAATGTTGGCGTGCTGGTTTTAACGTGCTTCATTCTAAGGGGCCACAAAAATCTCTCATATAAACATCAGTCTATCGCAGCAACCTGAAAAACTGAGAACACTCTCATGGATCTCGGTAACGTATCGAGATAATTTATCTTGTGGCCTCATGTCAGAAAGGATTCCTTTTGTTCATGCTGTTACGGGCCTTTTGTTCTTGGTTTAGTCCAGTCCCATGATACAAAGCTCTTCATCCTGCCACGCACATGCTGTAAATGTTTTTGTATATTCGACTGCTGTGCTGTCACAGTGGCTCTCCTCGACTTTAAATTGTTCGAGGAGGTAGGACGAAGAGAGTCCAGGTGAAGCCAGGTGAAAAAGAGCGATGCAGCCTAAAATGACGTGGTTTCCTCACTCTTTCTCTTGCTGTTGCTTCATTACCAAGAGTCCACTCTCACCCGTTAGCTACCTTCAGACACTGATCTACGCCTCGCAGAGTGAACACTCTTTTCAGATGTCACCAGTGGCTAGCTATAAAGGCTCTTTAGGAACAGTTAGTTCCACAGAGACTTCTCTTTATGGTTTTTCACCTGAAAAATAACAGATTTTATTTGATTGGTTTAATGTTTGCAGAAATAACATCATGATGCAGATTTGTGAAAAGTCAAGCTTTGTCAGGTCTGTCCTCAAGAAGAAGGAGGAGGAAGGAAAAAAACTTTTTATTTTTTTATTTGTTTTTATTTTTTTGAGGTCAGCTAGTATTTGAACACAACATCTGATGCATTTAAGGAACTCGGGAAATTCAAAGGCTGATTGACCTTTGTGACATGTTGAGCAGATTAAAAATGTTTGATCTCAGACGGATTGTCAGCTGCTCTTACGTGCAGATTTCTGTTTTTATAAGAAATAAACAGTCATCAGATTACTGTTAATGGGAGCTGGGATGTCTTGAAAGTAGATTTGGTAAGACTGATAGATGGTTGAAATGTTGCCTGTGAACCAGTACTACAAAAAAACTGAAATCTAAGCAAGTATTTTTCTTATTTTTAATCAAAAGTCTTTTTAGACTTAATATGAGCTACATTAACCAGACCAGTCCAGAAACAT
The DNA here is from genome assembly GCA_030710495.1 of Labroides dimidiatus. Classification (NCBI taxonomy): domain Eukaryota; kingdom Metazoa; phylum Chordata; class Actinopteri; order Labriformes; family Labridae; genus Labroides; species Labroides dimidiatus. The sequence goes on from CM061157.1 coordinate 7,517,683, forward strand.
GTCTTATTTAAAGATATTTAAAGATAAAAATGAGGTCTGAGTTGCTTGTAACAAGTAAAAAAAAATCTGCCAGTGGGGTAAGAGAAAGTTTTTTGTATTAAACATTTTTTTAAACTTGACAAGTAATTTTTTTAACCCCACTGGTAGATTTTTTTTAATTGTTACAGGCAATTCAGACCTCATTTTGTCTTAAATATGTTGAAATAAGACGCGTTTCTGGACTTGTCAGCTGAATGTAGCTCATATCAAGAATAATAAGACAAATATTTCTAAAAATAAGACCAAAACTTGCTTAAATTTCAGTTATATTTCATTTTAAAGCTTTTACTCTGATCTTTTTTAGAAAGTTCCCTGAGCTGTAGAGAAACCAAAAACCTTCTGAACACTTTGGTTAAGATTTGAGGACATGAGAGGAAGTTTCTCACAGTTAGCCAACGTGTTGCTAACAGTTAGCATTTGATCATTATTATCTTGAATAATCCAGGATCAACACCTCGTCTTTACCATCCAGAGCCTCTTAACCAATGAGTGTGTGGTTTTCTGACTTTAAAAAGATCACAGGAATTAAAACCTTTGCATTCCAAAGACCTGGGCTCAGTATGAGTAAAGAATCCAGACTGTATCACAGAGACAGCTGAGAGGGGAGACCTCAAAGCAGGAGGTGAATTGCAGCACTTTACTGAGCAGATCAGGCTTCAGAGCGCTCGTCTGAAGTCATTGTTGTGGGAGAGGAAGAAAAACAGAACGAGGTCAGAGTTTATGAGCCGCAGGACACAAAGTGCTTCAGTTTCAGTCTGCAGCTGTGATTCCCTGCTGGAGACTGAGACGATACTGCAGCTTGTTGACTCTCTTAACCACACATCTGAAATTTGTCAGTGGGACTGACACATTCCTCACATTGTTTTCTGAGAATCCATCATTCAACAGATTGATTTTCTTATCTAAAGTCTGCTTTCAGGTCCAGGTTGTTTGTGATAAATTCAGGCTGTAATGACTTAGAATGAAGATAGGAAGTGGTAATGAAGCTGCTCAACAGGCAGTTAGTCGTCTTACAGGCTCAGAATTTGACTCGCAGCCTGTTGAGAAGCTTTGTGTGTTTTCAGCTGATGGGGTGATTTAAAGCATAATTTATTTCCTATTTTTACCTTTTAATCAAAGTTTTATCCATTGTTGCTATCTTATAACATCATTCCAACAAACTGATACAAATGTAGTGAAATGACCTCGTTTTCAGTCTTTATTCAACTTAAAAAGTACAGAGTGGAATATCAGATTGCTGTTTTGAGAGGTGGAATTGTGCTTTTTCATATTTTGAAAACACATTAAACTTACATGTTGAATGCCAACACTAAATGAGAAAAGTTTCAAATTTCAACCAAAAAGTGTTTGAAAATCTCTGGACAAAACTTCAGGCTGCTCTGAACAGCCCAGCAGGTTTCAAAACCAAGAACTTAACAGTCAACGTGAGATTTGCTCAAACGGTGACATCACCAGTTTGTGCGTCTCATTAAAAGGGCAAATTTGTCTTGTTTTGTCAAGAGAGGAACGCAGCTTTGTTGCATGGCAACAGTGAAGGAAGCCTCTGGAATGCTGGAGGAGCTGTAAAGATAAAGTAGATGACATGAAGCGTTTCAGACAGAGAGTAAGAGGTGTGGAAGACACCAGTCTGAGATAAGAGCCCTTTGAGCTGTAAATCATGTAAAGCTCCCATAAAGCTATCAGAGAGGCTGCATCAAGCCAGAACTTTTCTTTAATACTGTCATCAAACCTTGGACCTGTTTTATTTTTAACATACTACATACATGCTCTATGGGTGCACAGGAGTAGCAGGACCACTAAAGTCAAAGTTGATATTCTGCAGCAAACAAAGAGTTTTATAATGAAAAAAGTTTTTCATTTCTTCAAAGCAGAATTTGGTGTCTTGCACAATAATTTCAAAGTCCAGATTTAATGACAATCTGATGTTGTTGGGCCAAAAGATCAAAGCATCAGCTTATTTAACCCATTCTAAAGTATAACCTCCACAGTCCTCAATTTAAAGCAGGGTCTTGTTGCTGTTCTGAAATCCCTCTTTCTAAGCAGTGTTGTCAAACTGATATAAATTAACAAGCTTTTAGAATAAGAGCCAGACTGTGATAAGCTGAATTTATCCGCCCCTTCTCTTCCATCAGAAGCGTCATTTATGCTTTCATCTGTTGGTGTAACTGAGTTCACCCTCTCTGAGCACACAGTCCTGTTGCTGTCACAGTGGCTCTGCTGTATGCTCGGGTTGTTCTTCTATGAAACATTATTACTGCATGGTTGTGTGGTGCATTCATGTGCTGCTAGGATATCTCAGATTTCAACTTTTTCTTCAGAACATTTCATGTCAGAAATGTGGTGGATTGTGGGAATTTGAAACACTTGTGTAAGAGGATTACCAATAAATTGGATGAATTAGTGTTTTCCTGTAATACTCATCACCAGGATAAACAGGCTCTGGAGTTTACTGTTTTATTGTACAATGGAGATGTGTGTGTATTTCTGACACCAGGGTCCAGACTGGGCATTTATTAAACATTTTAAACTGAAGGTTTTTATTCATTCCCATTCTTTTAAAGGCCTGGAGGGGACGACTCCATGTGATGAATAAGACATCAGACGTCAAAGAAATTCATTCAAAAATGAACAAATACCATCATCACTTGAAATATTACCTGTTATTGATGGGTTTATGGTAAATGGTAAATGGACCAGTACTTATAGAGTACTTTTCTAGTCTTTCTGACCAGTCAAAGCGTTTTACACTGCTAGTTTCATTCACCCATCCACACCACATTCACACACTGATGGGAGGTATTTCTATTATAGTCTCCATCAGTTTATCTAACCCATTCATACCCATTCACACACCACTGACCAACAGTGGGAGCAGTGGGGTTCAGTGACTTGCTCAAGGACACTTCGACATGTGACTGCAGGAGCTGGGAATCAAAATCGTTTATAGTCTCAAGACTTTTACAATTTAGCTATACTCTTAGCTTAGAAAAGCAAAAAAAATTCTATGTGGTCTGTTTCAAGCTAGCCAAAATTAGTATTCGCTGCCTCCACTTCAAATGTGGTCACAACTGGATCTGAAAAGCCAAATTAACAGACATTAGACTCTAGATATGAGTGTTGTCAAGTAGTGTATTACATCCAAGCAGCAGCCTCTGGGCTGTGATACAGTCTATGATTACAGCCAGGTACAGTGAGTACAGACCAAAGACTGAATAATGAATTGACGTAGTGTCTGTGACATCACCCATCTGTTTCTAAAACAGAGTTTTGAAGCAAATTGTTGGTGGGGGCCATGATGGAGCTCACAGCTCATTCCTGTTTAAGGCCAACCTCATTATCACATACAACCAACCATCTTGATGTAAACTAACTAAAGAGACCAAACCTGTTGACCACAGTCAAACATTTTAACATGGAGGTCTTCTGGGATGGATTTTGGGGCCTTGCCCAAGTGGACATTTGTGGAACTGCAGTGTTGTTAGCTCTGGAGTCTGCTTCTTAACTACCTTAAACAACTCTTGTCCAAGTCATCAGTAACAGAACACCGGATGAAAACGGGGTTATTAGAAATACCTCATTCTTTTATAGCTCCTGTCTGCTCTAACTTCTGTGGTGAAGAGCTGATGCTTGTAAAAGAAACTGCTCAGCAAGTTTTGTTAGTCAGCTGTTTAAATTTGTGAAAGCCTCAGTGTTTGCTGTGTGTGCTAAGTCAAGTGACTGAATAAACAGAAGTAAGAGCAATTACACATCAACTGAAGTAAGATCACCCTTTATTAAGCTTTGAAATAAGTCAAATGGGCATGTATTGTTCAAACTTGATCCCTTCGACATTCATCTATCTTTTATCCCTCTTATCCTGACAGCCTTTCATGCTTACAAGCATTTTAGAATCACCAGTTAACCTGATGAGCATGTTTTTGGACTGTGGGAGGAAGCTGGAGTACTTGGAGAGAACCCACACATGCACAGAGAGAACCGTGCTTCAAACTGCTGAACTTCTTGCTGTGAGGCAGCAGTGCTAACAGCTGCGCCACCGTGCATCCTCTCCCCTAAACTGAAGTGAAAAACAATCACTTACACACTTTTGGAGCTGGCCTCAAGTGGCTACTTGAGGAACTGCATAACTAGAACTTCACTTCCCGCCCTGATCGTGCTTCCTGTTAACCCTCGATGTCTCTCAGCACACGAACGGTAAAACCAGAGGCTGTGTGCAGCAGGTTTCAGGCGTTGTGAAAAGATGGTGTGTAAATAGATGTGAACAGAATCACCACAGTGTAATGCAGGTTCAGTGGGCACACCCAGCAGGTTTCAAATACCTCCATGTTTTGTTTTTGGAAGTATCAATCTGGTACCAACATGTTTAATCTGTGTAGGGAAACACTGCAGGCTGAAGGACATGTTTTTACATGACTGTGTGTGTGTGTGTGTGTGTGTGTGTGTGTGTGTGTGTGTGTGTGTGTGTGTGTGTGTGTGCAGTGCTGTAAGAATCAGTTACAGACTGGTCCTGGTAGTTTTTGTTTGAAAAAGCTCATTGAGGTTTGTTAACATTCTCTTTAACAGCTACAAGATGGATTTACAGAAATAAAAGTTTTGGATTTGTGGAAAAACATACACAGTTATGAGCTTTGGGGAAAAAAAAATCCTGAAACTGAGGGGCTCAATAAATGAAACACAGAACCTCTTTCAACTAACTAAACTATTCTTAGCCATATAACAGAACATCTGTCTGATGTTTTATGAGTCATCTGGAGACCCTTTCTCTATCAAAATGAATACAAGTGTATTTATATGGACTGATAACTGAAAAACATTTTCTTCTATTTGTTCGTCTGTATCTTACGAAAGAGGATAAAGGTCACTGAAAAAAAATGTCCAATATTTTTTAACTATTATTATTCTAAGAAAAAGTCAGAATTCTGGGTTCTGACTTTTTTCCTCAAAATAATAATAAAAAAAATTGGAAATTGATTTTTTTCAGTGGCCACAACCCTCTTCTGTAGTATCTGCTCTCATTGACTTTTCATAAATTAAATCAACTCTGATTAAAGTGGTATTTAAAATTGCATTTTGCTCCTCTGACTTACATGTTTGATCTCTTATCTGATCTTCCTACAGGTCTCATCATATCCGTCCAAAACTCAACACTCCTAAAATGTAAATATTATGTTTGTGATGAATTGAAGACAGAGAGCTCAGTCAGGTTTTCATTCTCTCATCTCTTTATTTATTGTGTTGCGTTCAGGGACCCGAAGCAGCCACCAGCAGCTCCTACAGCAGGAACAACAGAGCTTTTTGCAGGAATAAAAATATATTAAACAGAACTTCAAGAGATAAAACCAGCGTGTTGTTCTAGTTTGTTCTGAACATCCAAGTAAAGATTGTCACATTACTGTTCTGAGCTTGAGATAATTAAACTTAGGGTTGTTTTATTACATCCGAGTGCCAATGGTAAGTGCTGCATCATTCCCGATGCAAGTCCTGCAGCAATTTTGACAGCTCATGTTTTCATCAGATATGAGTGAAACAACAAGTAACAGACAACAGTGAACATATTTTACAACTCCTTAACGAGAGCTGGTGAAGTTATTAATCATCTTGTTGATGTAGGCTCCAAAATGAACAACAAAAACTAATTTGGCAGCCAAGATTTCTGCAGGAGGAAGCCAGATCTCGTCTGCGGACGAATAAAACAACATGAGAAGTTTAATTCAGTCAAGCGATGACACCACGCTGAGAAGGAAAAGGGAAGAACAGAGGGCTTCATAGGAGGGATTTTTATATTAGCATCTTCTGTTAATCAAATTACACTTCACTTCAAAAGAAAAAACTTTCTTTCTGGACAAATATTACAGATCCTCTACAGAGCAACATTCATACACTTGAGGTTATAAATAGAGATGAAAACATGCAGAGTGAGGGAGAGAAGGGATGAAGATGGAATCAAAACAAACAGAAAAAAGGATGAGATAAAGATGTGAAAAACAAATATAAGTTGACAGACGATGGAGAAAATGAGACATTACAGGGGTCAAGAAGTCAATTCTACGTTTCTGAAGGTAACTTTTTTTTTTTTTAAAGATTTTTTGTATTTGTGTTCGACAAATATAATCAATAAGATAGCAGCAGCACGTTTTTTAGTTTTTGAATGTTTAAATTTTTTTTGGACTCTGTTTTCCGTCTGCAGAGGTTGAAAGTGGCTGACCTCTGGAACGCTGAACACCGAAACCAAAACCAACCTCACCACTGAACCAGCTTATCATTGTTTCCTTTCTTTACTGTGACAAGTTTGTCAAGCAACTCCGATGGGCAACATTTCCAGAGGAGCTGCCTTTATATTGCTTTGATGCAAATGAGAACACTGAGCACGAGCTTTTTCAAGCTTTTTCTTTCATTGTTACCTGTTGCTGGAGGAGTTGCCCATCATTGTTGCACAGCCTAGATTTTGAGGTCTTTACTTTGAAAGTGAAACACGAAGATGGCGTCAGTGAGAAAGAGGGTTTTTGCTCCGGTTTGGTCTCTAGGAGGCACTGACTGGCTGCAGAGGCGGGCAGGGGGAGGAGCTGCCTTCCTGTCGAGACAACAGGACACTACAGACAGCCAGACCTCCACCTTCTCCTTCTCCACCTCCTGTTGCTATGGCCCCCATCGAAGGTGTCGCCCCCTCCTGGACGGCTGTGGTGGTGAAGTCTTCGTTGTAGAGTCGTTTGATGCAGTCAGAGAAATCATCTACCTCCATCTCCTCCACCTGGACACACAGACGGAGTTAGGTCGGGACTCGGAAACGTATTTTCAAATTCTGTCTGATCAAATTTGATCGTACACCCTCTTAAACCTCAAGACATTTAAGCCACAGACATGTTACATTTACAAACAACACCTGGACTCCTGCGGGAATTATTTGAGGCAGACTGTTTGAAAATACTGACAACATGTCAGCTCCCCAAAAGTGAAGCTGTAACTTTCAGAGCTCCCTCTCTTGACAGTCTAGTTCTTTCTCTCCTTCCCTTCCATCATCACTGATGGGTCAGAGGTGACACTAAAAATATCTCAGTCCACTTCAAATAATATTTATCTCACACATGGTTTCCTCATATAGATAATTCTTGTAATGCAGGTTTAATATGATTGATCATCTTTAGTTAGAGTGTTTAATTAATGAGGTTTCTACCATAAAGACTTAAATGTCTGGTAAATCTGCACAGGTTGCAAGGGCTGTTTTACTTTGTGTAACAGAGGTGGAGACAAGTCACCCATCGTTATACACAGCAAGTGAGGCCATAACATGAGCACTGCTAGCATTACATGCTAATAAAATTTTAGCAAAGGAACCTCCTTCCTCCCTTTCATTTTAAAGTTCATATTGACAGCTAAGAATTACCCCCGTGGTTACACCTTATACTGACAGTAAACTGATCAGCCCGTTACCAGTCAAAAGTTTCTCCATGATTTTTTTTTCAGAAACAGAGAAAGAGCCAGCCAAAAGAAAAGCAGCAACATGAGCGTCTCCACTTAACACCAGTTATTTTCCTCTGCTCCACACAGGAGCAGGAATAAAATCTTCAATGTCAACTTCAAATGTCAGTCTAAAAACTGCTTTTCTTTTTCATGAACAAGTCAGTAGTTTTTTTTTTTCTTGCCTTTGGGATGAAGCTTGTTATCAATGTTGCTGTTTCTGAATCTCCAGGAAGGGAACAACTGTTAAAGCTGCATTGCATTGCCTCTCTGTTTAGCAGAGAGAGAGAGAGAGAGAGAGAGAGAAATGAGGTTACCTTGCGTTTGGAAGAGGACTTGCAGCGCAGTATGACTTTCTGCAGGCGGTTGAGATGATGGAGGTTCATGGGTGGCGAGAGTAGCGCTGGGATGTCAGAGGAAGAGGCAGGTGTTGGCTGCTCTGGAGGAGCGTGGTCCCTGGAAGACTCAGTGGAGTTGTTAATCTCTGTAAACAAAAACAAAACAAAGTACAGATATACTTGCAGTAGTACTCTTCAACACATGCCAGTAGACCTTGATGTGTACACTGTGTTGGTTTTCCCTTTGAACATACCCAGTGAGCAGCAGTGGGGTGAGGGGTCCTTGTCTGGGGGCTGCAGGGTGGTCTGGCTCTGCAGGGGTTGGTAGATGTAGACAGTGTTTGGAGGCAGGGAAGCTTTCAGTGTGGACAGACTACGAGCCACCAGCTCTCGACTTCGAATCAGCTCTGAGCTGTCGAACTAGGACAAAAGAAGAGAAGAACGCGTCACTTTAAATCAGACACTTTGTTTATCTGTTAATACATCTGTTACACTTCATAATATCTCTTAATACACTTGCAATAGCTGTTTTGATATATTGGTTCAATGTGCAATATCTGTTTAAAGTGTAATATTTGTTAAACACAAGTCACTAAGTGCAGTATCAGTTTAATATTGTTCATTATGTGCAATATCCGCTTATTACTGTTCATTAAGTACATGTCTAACACTGTACTTGCCTTATCCATACTGGAAATATTTTCTTCTATCTTGCTTATCTTGTTTTAGTACTTATTGCTTATTCCTGATACTTACCACTTATTTTATTTTATCACTTATCTTGTTGTTTATGTTATCACTTTTTTATTATCCTACTCCTTCTTACTCCCATCTGCTGTGCTATGTAATGAGCAATGGTAATACCAAATTTCCCCCTGGGATTAATAAAGTATTTCTGATTCTGAAGAAGACGGGTATGAGTAATATGAAATTAAAATGAATTAAACTAATCCTTCTATATGTTGCTCTGCTACACTGAGTTTAACCGATTTTAAGGAGCTATATTTAATGTTTCAGGAGTTTCCTCTTTGCTCATTGCTTTTTTGTTTTTTCTAATAATAGCTTACAGCTACTTTAACTCCACATCTGTTTGTTTTTGTTTTGGTCACATGATGCACTCACAGAGTCCTGACCATTAGGCAGGTTGAGTTTTTTACCTGTGCCTTCCTTAGCAGGTCGATGGTGAGGGCCAGCCAGTCAGGACAACAGGTCTCCAGCTCTAGAGTGATGAGGGCCAAGGCCAGCATGGATCCTCTCAGCTACAGGAACACACAAGGGACATACTTAATGACCCTCACACAACTACAGCAAAGCAGAGAATTCCATCCAGATAAGGCGAGGATGTCTGTGTGTGTATGTGTACCTGTATGAGTGTGTGGTCGGCCAGACAATGGTAGAGTCGTCGTGTGAGCATGGAGAGGTGCTGAGAGCGGTTTAGACGCAACATGGAGTCCAAAAACCCCGAACGACACGACAACACCATTGCATGGAACTACAAGAGAGGAGGAAGAGGAAGGAACATTTGTGAGTCTTACTCTGTTTCTGACATGAATCAACTACTAGAAATCAGTTTCTACCAAATCAAACAACTAGTTTGTTTCAAAATAACTATTATATAATCTTAATACAATTATAATCTGACAGAGTAGACTGCCAAATAATTTAGCTACATTTAAGAAAGTCTGACCCAAAATTTAAAGATGGTGTAAAAATACACTCCGCTTAGAAATCATAAACCTGATGAACTGATCAGGAGTACAACAAAAACAGACTTCCTGACGGGAAACTAAATCTACTGAGAAATAACCAGAGCGTGAACTTGTATTGAAGTTGGCAGTAACTGTGTCCAACCACCAGATGGCACTAGTTCAGCTTGTTTAACTTCATACAGCCACAAACCCTTTACTAGAGTTAACTAGACACACACACATTCACACACACTTCTTTTTTGTGTGTGTGAGTGTATAAATGAGGGACAGCCGTACGATGTGCAGGAAGTCCAGGGCCGTTGCGGTGTGAAGATCCCAGTTTAGTTTGTCCAGGATGATCCGCTCCATCCTCAGGATCTCTGAAGGGGAACAGCCACAGCTGCTGGAGGCAGCCAGCTCCTTCAGAGAGGGTACACACTGACACACACACACACACACACAGATAGTTATATATGTGCAGTTAACGAGGCTGAACTGATGAAATAAACTCTATCTGACTGACCCTTGGTGTAATCATGTTTCTACACAGACTCCATAAATTTGCAGCTTCTTACGAGCTGAGATTATAAAAAAAACTGTTAAAATATGATCTTTCAATATGAGATGAGTTTAGTTTTCACAACTGCATTGATTTCAAAAGGGTCACTTTAAATTGGTGTTGACAGTTACAGAGGTCACACGTTACATGATGTTTAATCAGAAGGAATCCTCTCTCTCTCTCCCTAAACTCAAAATTAACCACACAGGAAGGATGGAGATTAAAAACAGACAAAATAATCTTCCAACTGAAGTTTTTGTCACTGACAGAATTTTTCCAAAAACAAGTTTTTTTTTTAGTTTCTTATCTTCTCCTTTTTAAAGTTTTACATTGAGAGAGCAGATAAACTTTTGACAAAATCAAAAGTGAAAGAAAAATGAGGTGCTGAAGTTTTGTAATCCAAGTGTGTGTGAGTTTACCTCATCCTCCTCACAGGTCTTGGCAGCTAAGAAGAAGCAAGCGATGGCGATGCAACGAAGGTACTTTGGACGGGCCTGAAGACGAACAGACAAAGAAACGAGTATATCAATCAATCTGTGCAGTTTGACACCACAGATAACAAACCACAAGCTGCTGGACTCATTTCTGATCACTTTACTGTTTCAAGCAGTCAGTGTTAGCTCCATCACACGAAAGTGAAAAAGTTTGTGTAAGAAGTTTGTATTTTGTGAAGAGAAAAAAAGGTGAAATCTGTGTAATGTTGGCAACAGAAAGTCAGATGTAGATCACTTACTCAGGGTCATTAAAGTCATTCTTACTCTGTGTCTCACCTTCATGTGCAGCAAAGCAGCACCAATCAATACCTCCTCTGACACCACGGTTGATCAATATTTCCTGTTTCTTTCAGAATATTTCCAGCGAATCAGCATTTTGTACTCACGAAAGAAAAAATGAGTCAGCAGTCTGCTCTTTACTTCAGCAGAGACTTCTTCTGAGTTTTCCTGCTCGCTTTTTTATTTCTTATCTTATTTAACTTCATTTTTATAACATATTTGGATGTTTTCATTCTGCTGTAAAAGCTTGTAAAATGTGCTTTGGACATACAGTGAGTAAACAACCGGTGTCTTTTATGGTAGGAGGAAGAGAGGCACAGTGGGAATATAAGCTGTTGGATTTCTTGAAGTACAAAAGCTGTGATTCCAGCTGACACTGTCTCTTATCTGACGTACACCAGGGTCAGCTCCTGATAAATCGGAGAACATTTCATTCCTCCGCTTTAACACTGACTCCCTGTTAGTGGAGCAGGACGTTGTCCTGGTCTGACACAGAAATAACTGTTCCTGTATACTTCAGACCGTCAGCTGTGAGACAGACAGCTGCAAGGAAATCCTGATCATCAGCTTCACAGCAGCAGGAGTCACAAACGTTTAAAGAAGTTCCCACTGGTTAAGTTACAATACGTGACCTGATAAAACCCCTGACAACAAACTGGAATCTAGTCTGAGAGCTTCTGTTCTCATTCAGGGTTCCTGCAAACTTTTACAATCAAGAGTTTTCAGACCTAAAAGATAAAGATTAATACTTGTTTACACAGCTGTCGTATATTCATCTATAAGTATAATGAACTCTGCTATATGCAAAGTTCAGAGGCTGTTTAAACAGCGTCTGTCGCATCATTATCAATCCTGACCGGTGGCCAACGCCGCTCAGGAGAACGATGATCGTTCTCCTGAACTTTACATTGGAGTCCAGACGTGATGCAGTCAAAACAAACTGATGTCGGCTATCAAAATAAAAGCTCACGAGAGGAGGAAAATCTTGTTACTTTACAACAAAAAAAGACTTCAGATGTGAATTCTGTGAAGCATCATGCGGCCAAAGAAATCCACAAAAAAAAGAGACGACGGTAAAATCATCAGAGTGAAATCAGTAAATTCAAAAACCCTCACTACTGACTTCTTTGAAGCGTTAATATTAATTTATGCAATGGTACTAATGAATGGAATAACAATTTCCTTTGCTGTTTTGGATTCTTTACTTTTGGTTTTGGCCAAGAAATTTCATTTTAGTGCATCCCTTTTCACTATATAATAGTTTTAAGCCTAATAAAGTGATTCAGTTCTCCTCTCTAGATGAACCTGACATTCAGCAAAGCAACTCCAAATAATCAGCATCACTATTAAAGCACTGAAGGAGATATTTTTTTACCTTGATGGGAGCCAGGAAGCGGTCCAGGATGCTAACAGCTAACACCAGGGTCTCTGGATAGAGCTGCAGTCTGCCATGGAGCTCTGTCAACCAGCGCACGGCCTCGTCCCGCTGAGCCGGGGAGATATCTGTATCCTTCAACAAACAAACAAGGTTTAACATCGACAGCTTCACGTCTCTAAGCCATTTGTGCTAACCGCTAAAGCTAGTGAGGCAGAAGCCTTTAATGGGCTTGTTGTGTGACAGCAGGACATTGTCACGGTTTGCTGACACAAAAACTCTGATTCACTGCCGCAGGTTTCCTCCACAGCGCACGGAGCTGTCATGCTTTTGTTTGATTATAAAACATTACAGTGTGTGTCCTGGGATTTGGGAGAAAGCTTTTCTGTTGTGAGGAAATAACTGTACAAAAGGCTGTTTGTTGTGTTGAGAACACAGAATGATAAGACAGACGTTTTCTCAAAAACAAGACGACACGTTTTGTAAACTTTACCGTTTTGGCCAAGTTAATAGATCAATGACGAAATAAAAACTACCCTCTGAAAAAATGTTGTCAGTGAACATCCATCCAACAGCTGGACCATGACTGTGCAGCAGAACTGAGGACACAGTGAACACAGAAGAAACTATTTCTGGCCTGACTTCTTCTGGAGACACAATTCACTTTGAGATAATTCATTGGGACCTGAGTCTGACATAAAGTGTACTTCTACTTCCTCCACAACCAGAACAAACCTGATCCAGAAACATGCCAAGAATCTCAGGTTTTCAAACCACCTGACAGCTGATACTCAGTACAGGAGCTGGCAGTCCAACCGCACAGGCTTCCTCTTAATGAAAATATTATCATTAAAGAATGAATGTTACATTACTCGTTTGTCTAAAGAGTTCGGCTTGTTTATCTGGCGCAGATTTAACAGATGATGCAGCCGAAGACGAAAATGAAACTCCTGAAACTTCAGACAAAGCAACAGATTAAGACTTGGATAAGAGGTATTCACTGCACAGATACCACAATTAAAAATGAGCAGTCGTCTCTGAGCTAAATAATGTAACAATCAACTTGTTACTTTGTAAATAGTAGCATTATCTTAAAAGCGTGAGATACACTTACCTGACTGATAAACTAAACTTTAACAAAGCAAACCCTGACTGATGATGATAATTAGGTCTTAATAACCAATCAGCTTTGACCAAACTCTTCATCAGTCGTATTAAAACAGCATACAAGTCTTTGGACTGAGGGAACAGCTTCTCACAGCACCTGGGGAATCACTTCACCAAACTCCATCAGGTTGGGTGGGCATTCCTACTTTTGGTAAGTGAACTCTTTATTGCTCAAAGGCATTTACCACGCTGAAAGAAAACAGATGTGGTGGCTGCTTTACAAAGCCAATTCTCAGCAGGTTTGAAAGGCTGCAAAGAAAGATATTGTTCTAGTTTGATTTGCTGTTTAAGATAATGATAATATTATTATTACAAGCTTTGCAGGGTTCAAATGATTTATGAGTTTGCATTTGGCTGCCTTTGGAAAAACTGCTCCAAGAACCTAAATTATGTCTTTAAAGCAAACTGCTTCACAATTTAAAGAACAATAAGCACTAAACTGTTAATTATCTCAGTTTTTCATTCACAATTAGCCTTTTCTTAATAAAAGCAGTTAGCGACAGAAAGCGCTTGATTTTTTTTTCCATATTTTATTATGTTACAGCCTTATTCCAAAAACGAATAAATTGTTTTTTCCCTCAAAATTTTACACACAACACTCTAAAATGAAAACGTGAAAAAAAAAAAAAAAAACACGTTTTCATTTAAAAATAAAAAAAAAAACTAAGATATCACGTGTACATAAGTATTCACAACAATGACATCCTGGAGTCTTTTTGAATATGATGCCACAAGCTTGACACACCTCTCTTTGGACAGTTTGGCCCTTTCTTCTTTGCCACAAATGTGCCCAGTAATAAATTGATGGTAGAAGTTTCTACACACACTCTGGTTTGGGGATCTTTAAAACATGACCAGCCAAATGTTTCTTGTTGATTTTTGGAGCGGACACCTGCTGACCACTGTAGCAAGGCATTCATTTTTCAAGTTTCTTTAAAGATCAAATGATTTGATCTGTTAACTGTTCTACCAAACAAATGAGAGCCACGAGTCAGAGCTACGAGTCAGAACTAATGCTGAAACAAAATATTACTTGGCTGGTCATAACTGTCACTTTTCTTGCTAAACATCAAGAACATGATTGATCTCAATTAAAAGACATTTAAACTCTTTTTTTTAATCAGTCTTATAACTTGCTTCATTCGTCCTTATTGTAGCTCAATTGTATCTTTTCTTTGCTTAGTCCCAAAAAGAGCTGAAAGCTCAGTGAGTTCAGCATGTGTAACTTTTGACTCTCAGCAGGGGTCAGAGGTCAGGAGGCCACTGACCTTCCAGCAAAAAAACTTTGCAGCCTGACACTGCTCAGCCTCTAAGCTCTTTACTGTCCAAACTAAAAACAACTGGCCTACTTTGGTTTCCAAAAACGATGAACCAGTCGGTTCCACCTCTTCATCTCAACTGATCTTCAGGTAGAAGAGAAAACAAGAAAAGAAACGTGTTCTTGATGTCTTCTCATATGAGTCACTAGTTTGACTGCTTTCATCATCTAAAGTCATGCAAAGCACGCTTCATTTCAAAAGTTCAATCATTTCTACTGCATAAAGAGTATTTCAGGAGAATCTCTATGCTGATGGTGTTTCATATTCACATGATTTTATTGCTTGGTTGAAAAATTCACCCTCAAATATTAAACTAAGATAAACTCTGTACCTGCAGAATTGGATTTTACCCAGCAACACTGCTGATATTTTTATAGCTATGAAGAGGCTGGCTGCTCCTTTGATCATTCACACCCGTTAGCACATGAGCTAATCAGCAAAAGGTGCTGATCCGTTTCATAACTTCTTTAGTGCCTGTTATAATCATAAACAAAACAAAACTACTGATAGGCCGATCCAGGGTCAGACAGAGCAGTGTTTGTGTTTCTGACAAGGATTACATCTTTTATGGGATGATTTTTGAGATTCTCTTCAAGTATTTTTCAAGTAACTGTTACAATCTATGCGTGCAATTAAATAAATAAATAAATATGACTGCAATACTCTTGAGAAAAATGCAGCAGGGAATGTTGCCTCTTGCAAAAATTCAGAATCAGTTCATCCATCAACAAGGAATGTTTGGATCGGGATCAGAGGTTTCCGTGCTCAGCTAACAGGATCACACTGCAGGATTCAAAACCAACAGATCACCAGCAGGAAGCTGAGCGTGTCCCACTGGCCTGATTAAAGTGACAGACACATGAGCACGCAGCAGTGACTCAGCAGCAGAAGACCTGGAGACACACTGAGAGTTTACTCTGATGATAATTCTATTTAACTTGAATTGCTACACCTTACACTTTTGAATTTCCATTCGGGGATAAATAAAGTGCAATCTATTCTATTCTTATTAAGATCAGCTGGGTGTGAGTAAACAGTGCGTGTAGCAGATATACGGTGATCAAGCTTCAGTTTTGCACTGACAATGTTAATGGCAAAACTTTATTTTAATTACTGTTTAATCTAAGTGTGTTGTTGTCTCTTTTACAGTGGACTACGACACTGCAGGTGTCTCATATACAGATTACCAACCAGGGATGCCCCACTGTCAATCCCATCTGCTCAATTAGCGTAATTAGCTTGATTAGCTAATGCTTCCTTGCACCATAGCATACTAAGGGGACACCGCAACAACTTCCCAAACAGGACATGTTCTTGGAAATACCTCAGTACTAATGCAGAACAACTTCCTTACTGACTACCAGAGAAGAAAAAATACTTTTAAGGTGGTTAGAGGTTTTTTTTTTTCATGCAACAACATCAGTTGCATATAAACCAGCGCAACTTACAAGCCACACATGCCTGAAAAATTCTAATACAATCATGTGGAGTGAAAGAGTGAGCAGGGGTAGCGTTGAATTTTCCACCCCATAAAACTTCCACCAGACATCGTAGTGAGTCAAGGTGAGTGCTACAGGTGATGTCCTGGAATGACACTTGTATCATTACTCGCAGCCTCGAGCACAAAGACAGAAAAAAAAAAAGAAAAGAAAAGACATGTTGAGAGAGATTTGGGGTTGGATAGTTCTACTCTGGAGTTCTTTTTTCAACTGAAGTAACTCTTGTGGTAAAGAAGTTCTTAATGTTGAAATTAAAGTGTGAAGTAATTTCAGGGATGTCTGACATCACGTTATGACGAGCCCAGAAACTGGGTGTGACCAGCTGAGGGTGTGATGACATTAGGTGTTGTGACATCATTTGCGATTGTGCCTCCAGACGTGTAAACCAGGTTGGACCAGCTGGTGATAAATGTGTGTTCAGTGACTCACTTTGTTTCTCAGACACTGCTGCTTCATGGCTACGTGTTATCTGCTGCCGTGTCTCTGACGCAGCAGCAGAGGTTGGAACCTACTGTCTAAAATGACCTGCACACAAAGTCCTTTTCTGAACTTTCTGTTCAATCCTTTGTAGGTTATTTCATAAACTGGCCTTGAACCTTGATGAAGCCAGAAATTGGTTAAGCCCATCATATTTCACACCATCAGAATTTTACTTCATTGATTTCTTGTTAAAATTTAAATGAGTAAATATAAAATCTAATATTTCTTAATGCTCAAAAACAGCAAAGTGATTACCATGTTGGTATAAAATTTGTAAAAAGTAAGCCCATTCCCTCAAAGAATGATAAAATGTTTGAGTGCTGATTGTACTAACTGTTTGGAACATCATATACAACTTACACAAGTAACATAATGCCTACCTGTGAGGAGGGTTTCTTTGGCACGTAGACCCTCCACATCTTGGCTTCCCTAGAGGCTGCCTTTTCCAGAAGAAAAGACAGCCTCTGGCGTCCCCAGGGGTCGATGAACTTCATTCTGTCCTCCCCTGGATAAGCCTACCTCCCCACTGGATACAGCTACCTGCAGAGACACCACACATATTACACACTCGTAGTATAGTCAGCAAAGTTTTTAGTTTATTTTCAAGATTACTTTAACTGTAGATTTTTTGCAATATTTATTCATGAAATTATGCTAAATATTAAGGGTTTATCTAAGTATGATATTTTCCCCTTTTTTACCTCAACATTCTTTTTAACAAATATTATTTTGAATCAATTTTCACATAAAGAAAAGCTGGGTAGTCTAATATTAAAGCAATGTTTTCATCTAAAGTGTCAGGCTCTTAGACACGGTTTTCAGAAACTATATCTGTGCACATCTTTCTTACATACATGCCTAGCAAATGAAAAACAAAACAAAAACAAGTGTGGACAGAGGAAATTATTTCCCTCACTCTTTCACATCTTGAAGACAGAAAAAGCAGGGCAGGGTTACCATGTTATTGGTAATTTAAACATTTCTGTAGCTCTATAAAATAAAGACTTTCTTCACTTTGATCTTGTGCACGCCATGTTCCTAAAATTAAGTATTGTAAGTGCTTTCATTTCTTATATGTCCTGTTCAGTTAGGATCATGGACTAAAACAGTAGATATACATTTGGCTTGGCTCTGTTAATTACATTTTTAGTCAAGGGAAGAAAAAAAAACGGAAAAACTAACGCCCTACAGCATGGAATCTATCTATCCATCCATCTATATAGATATATAGATATATAAAGCTTTCCTTGGTGTGTTAACTGCTGTGACCCTGTAAAACCTGCTGCAAAGTTAGTGCTGGGACTAATGAAACTATTTTATCACACTCATAAACACAAACTTTGTGGTTTCTACACCCTTAATTGGCATACAGTTATATAACAACTAACTTCCACACATAGCTCGAAAAAATATCGCAAAATATGATACTGTCTAAATAGTTTCAATAAAACCTCTTCTCATCTAATCGTCATTTACCTGAAACTCTTCCTTAAGGGAAACCCCCAGGCCTCCCAGAGCAGGTGCATTACCAGGCATTCACTTCCACTATTATTCTGGATGCGACTATTCCCTGGGATGTAGCTAAGTTCACAGCCTAACGTCAATAGCAACTGGCTAGCTGCGATGACTCGCTCTGCTGTGCTTACACATTATTAAGTTTCTCACACAAATGGTGTAAATGTGATTAATACCCTCAGATAGTATTATGTAATACACCTGAGAAAGTGTTACACTGACATGTAGGTACAGTATATGATAGAGACCTTTAAATTGCTGACTCACACCCAGAAAGTACACGGAGCCTTACCTCCCCTGCGAAGCGGAGAAAACCACAGTTGGATTTCATCCGGTCCGATCCGTTCAAGGATATTTTAAGGGTGAAATCGGGGACCCGTTCTTTAGTTTAGTCGTCCATCTTGGCGACCATGGTGCTAAGTGTTGGGGAAAGGGGTAAAAAATGTATAAAAATAAAAGAACGGAATAGACAGCGACGTCTACTTCCGAGGAGGGGACCGGGGGAAGAGAGAAGAAACAAGCCCCGCCCACCTCAAGGCAGAATAGGGGGACAAAACTACTCTCCGTGGAAAATTCTTTAAAGTAATTCTGTTTTATTTCTTAGTTTTAGAATTAAAATGATTTTTATCACTTACTATTGTAATAAGAGCTGTAAAAATGAACTAATTTCTTATATTGTTCAATGTTACTAAGCATATAATGTTGACAAAGTGATGTGCATGTGTGTAGACATAATAAGCTTACCCCCAACTGGAAGGCTGACTACTGATAAATCTCTTCTCTGAGGATTAATTTTAGCTGAATTAAATGTAAGTTTTAAGTTGAAAATGTAATACTGAGCTCAGTTTGAAGCTCAAAGTCTTGAAAAATTCGAGTTCGATGATATTTGGCACACTATCAAATAAATGATTAGGAGTGAGATTTTGAAAGGGTTATAAATGTATGGCAACCTTATGAAAAATTTTAATGTTTCCATCAAAGGTATACATAACTATAAAAAGATGACTTACCATCGGTTGAAGTTTCAGTTTAATGCTAGACCTGTCTGCAATGGTAAAATCTCGGTGTCTATTTGCATATGCTATGTTTGTCTCATTTCAACTACCGCTGGACCATATGTTTGAGGGGTTATGTTGGAACAAAAGCCACTAAAGTTACTTATATGAAATATAACAGGATGATTTCCTTAAAATATAGCTACAGCGTTATGTTATCGAACTGCAGGACTCGTTGTCAATTCGCATTTGTAATTACTATTTATGATCTGTATTGTAATTTCCCAGCAGTGTATGCAGCCCACATCCAGAATGAAAACATTTAAACATTAAATGATTTCACTTCTCTTACACGATATCAAGTTATTTGTTTCAATCAGGTTTGAATCAACTTGATAAAGACAAAGTCAGAAGACGCTACGTAATCTAGAGATTGCGTCAGGACAATTTAGCCAATCAAAACATCCAATTTTGGGCGGACTATTTGAACGTTGAGAATTGCAGCTTGCTGATTGGCTAATTGAAAACGTCAGTCAAAGGGGATCGTCTCCGGCAAATCATACTGTTTTTTTCATTTAAGGACGAGTTTCAGTTGCGTTAACAATCCTTTGAGCATATTTCCCACCGTTTAAGTTCTTTAACTTGTATTCTAACCGTCTGTGTTTGTTCTTTCTATGCCATTTTGGACCTGAAATTGGTAAATTCTATTACTGAGTTTACGTATTTGATTGGTTGCTGTTCTGTGACGGAACGATGTGGGCGTGAGCTTTATAGACATCAACAAAAGAGAGAAAAGGAGAAAGGAGAGAGAAGACGAGAAGGAGTATCGTTGAACGCTTCTGTGGAGAGAACAGATATGTGGATTTAATCTGCACTAACAGGTACAGTTCTCATTTTACATAAGAAGACTTATTACGAATTAACTTCCGGTAAGACAGAGTTAATATATTTTATGACTTCAACTTGCCTCTCTTGTTAATTGCCTCGATATAGAAGGAAACAGCTGATGAGACTGAACGGTCGACAATAGGACATACATTTTGCTTTAATTGAATCAAATAGGCTTTAATTCTTTGTATTAATAATTATTGGGTTTTTTTGTTGTTGTTTTTGTTTCTCCTCGGTGTATTTCTCAATATATTAGTGAAGATTAAATAAATAAAGACAGTGGCAGTAGTATTTGATGGGATTTCCTGGTCTCAAGCGCATAAAGGAAATAGTGTCAATAAGAGTGTTTTCTCTGTTTGGTCGTTATTTTGGGATTAAAATTCAATATTAACACGATTTTGTACGAATAGTTTCCCTGCAGTCGAAGATGTTTTCCTCGTCTGTTGTTGGTATCCTTGCATCCGTCTCCCATTAAAAGCAGATTTTCTTACACGGTTTAAACCAAGCAAGAAAACCAAATTACGCTGCAGGTGTATATACTGCATACATACCGTGATAATATAACTAAACATTTATTGGAATTCATCTATCTGTTTTACTGGACAACATAATAGGCCTTTTAGTGTCTGAGGAATGAAAAATCAGCCCCTCCCCCAACTCTAGTTGGAGATTTAAACGCTGGCTGCTCGCAGTTAACGTTAGCTTCCTCGGTTAGCCGAGGTTAAAACGATAAATCAGACAATTTCAAACCCCGTGGATTATATTTTTGTTTATTTTGGGTTGTTTATTAACAGACAGAACCTTGGATAAGCTGTTGTTTTTCGGTCAGAGGACAGGGGAAGGCGTCTACCTCTAGAAATCTGACACCGGAGCTCAGCTGAGGGGGGAGTGGGCGGGACTCCGAGCGTTGGCTGACCCCAGTATGGGCTGAGAGAATGTAGGCCAGGGATATACAGTGTGCATAATAAAACACAAATAGTACTGAAAAAACAAAATTATACATAGATCGATAAAAAATCATTAAATCAAAAGCCATAAAAGCAGATTTGATTCATGTATGACGTCCATAGGTGTGAAAATGTTATCCGAAATGATGTCAGTCTTCTTAAAGTTAAGTGGAATTGGCAAAGTGGATTTCTCAGAAGAAAACAAACAACAAACAAACAAAAAGTTAAATCTTCAACAGCCATATAATCTACTTCTTAAACTTTCCTGGGTACATAATCGTTCCTATAAATGTATTGTTTTGTCAGAATGTGTGTAAATCCTGAATTAAGCCTTGTCTGTTTTTTTTTTTTTTTTTTTAGTAACAATACTGTACTGAAAACACAAGACCAGCAGCTCCAGTGCCAGCCGAGATATGGATGCCTTCAAGCTGATGAGGGAGCTGAGGCTGAACTACGATCAGGAGGTTCATTACCTCCCCAAGGAGACAGGACTGAGCCTCATCGAGTCCACCACACACGTGAGCAGATCTTTGCTTCTTCAATATCACCCAAATTGAAAACTTGAAATAAATACAGACGGATTAAAAATGTTTTGTTTTGCAGGATGACAGCCGGATCTCAGCCAAGTGTAGGGATGCCAAAGTGGAGGATCTGTGGAGTCTGACCAGCTTCTTCGGTTACAGCACGCAGACCTTCGTCCTCGCTGTTAACCTGTTGGACAGATTCTTGGCCATGATGAGGGTACGAACTGCTCACACCTACTAGGACCAGCTTTTTTTAAACCTTGTCTGGTGCATGGTTCGGCTGCATGCATGTCCCAGTTTGACTTGATGGAAGCAAAAAAGTTAAAACACATACATTTTTCCTTTCAATGAATGGTAAATGTCTTCTAAACCAGTGACTTACACTTATTGTCCACCTCAGATCCAGCCCAAGCACCTCTCCTGCATCAGCCTTAGCTGCCTCCACATTGCAGCCAAAGTGACGGAAGAGGAGTGCAACGTGACGCCGGGCAACGAGCTCATCCGCATCGGACAGTGCAAGTTCACAGTGTCCGACCTCAACCGCATGGAGAGGATCGTCTCAGAGAAGCTCAACTTCAAGTCCAAAGCCATCACTGCCTTAACATTTCTTCACATGTACCACCAGATTGTACTTTCACACTGCACAGAGAGGTGAGACCTGAAATCCAGTTCTTTGAATCAGTGGTTTTTGTTTTTTCTACCAAACACATTAAGTTTGCTGCTCCTGTAAAATAAAATTGGGGATTAATTTCACATCTTAGCTGTAACACCAGTTCATATTCAAATTTTCCCCCAGGATTTGTTCTGAGGATCTTCTCCTCCCTGCTGCTTGTTTGTCACTGTAGCTTTACCTGATGTAGGGCAGTAGCAAACTTTCTGTCCTGTCTGATTGGATCTGGTCATGGCAGTCATTTGCACCAATTCCTCACACTTGCATAACCTTTTGGCAAAGTGTGTTGTTTTTTATTTTGTCCTGCTAATCTTCAGCTTAAACCCAAGATATTCAGATTACATCACTTTTTTGAGGAAGAAGCTTTTAGTGCATTAGAAAAGGTCTTTGAAAACCTGAAATCAGTTGATTGTTATTTTCTGGTCTTGGGAGGAAAAAACACACCTGAATTTTTTTTCTTTTTTTTTTCTCTGTGGGAACAGAAAGGAGACTTTAAGCCTGGAGAAGTTGGAGGTACAGCTTAAAGCCTGTCTCTGCAAGATCTCTTTCTCCAAAGCAAAGGTAAGAATTCCCTGCAAGGTTTAAAGGTCAACCCTGAACTAAACCAGCTCAGTAACCAAATGAAACTCAGAAATGAGTTCATTATGTCACTGTTTGTGTAAAAACTGGACTGAGACTTTGGTAAATGTTTAACCTGTTATTGTTTGTTCCACTCTTTGTTTTTGTTTGTCCATCCAGCCGTCTGTCCTAGCCTTATCTCTCTTGAGGCAGGAGATCGGAGCTGTCCAGTCAGAGGACATGTTGGAGATAGCCTATCATATCCAGAGACACCTGAAGGTAAAAACACGATTTTATGAAACAAACAACTCAGCCAGTGAGGGAGAGCAGCATCTGTTGAAGCCTGATGTAACGGAAAGAGAGAGAGAGAGAGAGAGAAAAAAAAAAAAGAGTTTGCTTTTCCACTAAAGAAGTGACCACAGCTGCTCAGGGGAAACTCATGTGAGCGGAAATTAGATTTTTAAAGAGCTGATTTTACAGAACCAGTTGTTTTGTGAAAGCCAATTTACAGATGGTATCAGCTGAAACCACAAACATTTAACAGACGTGACTGCACAAACAAGATGAGGAATAACTTCATTAGCCTTTAGAGTTCAGACTTTTAAGGAAGATTCAAGTTTCTGGCAGAACACAACACAGAGTTAGGTGTGGTCACATATTAGGTGGCAGCGTGCATAAGGAGACGTCTGTTTATTCTTAGCCCGGCTCTGGTCCAAAACATTTTTTTTCAATTGACGGCTGCAGTTACGTAACCCGCTGTTGTGTTGTGACGGCTAGAGTCCATACGGGCAAGAAAAGGAGACCTTTAAATGCTTACGGCCATGGCAGGATTTATGACAAGGCTCTGGTTTTATTACCTGCTTCTTCAACTTACTTTTATTTATCACCTGTGGAAATGATCAGATAATGTGCTCCTTTTTCATTCTTCTTCTTATTTAAAAACATCCAGTCTACATTTGTGTACTTGAATGAGGTTATTTTAGGACTTAGAAGGTTGCTGACACAGTGACACTCCGCATGTTTGTCTTTCAACTCCTCCCAGCTACTCGTACTTGAACCCTCAGGTGTTACATGATCAGCTGATCAAGTTACAGTGAAACCTGCAAACGCTGTTTAACCTGGTTTCACTTAACCTTATGACCTGGAAAACGAAGCCAGGCTTCCTTTTACAGGAACATAGTATTATGTGTTAAGTAACAAAGTTATTTTAAATACACTATCTGTTACTGTACAGGGCAAAAAGCCAGACATCTTTACTGATCTGTGCGCTTTGGTTTCAGATTGCAGACAGTGAGCTGCGGCTGTGGAGTGAACGTGTGGCGCGCTGTCTCTTGGACTATGCGTCCCCTGAATGCAGCAAACCCAATCACAGGAAGCTGCAGTGGATCGTCTCGCGGCGTACGGCCCAGAACCTGCACAGCTACTGCAGCATCCCTGAACTGCCCACTATCCCCGAGAACTGCTGGGATGAGAGTGAGAGGTCAGTCCCCCAAATTCATCACACACAAAACACCCAGTTAAAGTTAACACACACCTAAACAGGATAACGACACGGTCAGTACCAGAAACTTACCTGAGCAACATAAAAACAAAGACGTTCAAACAGAAACTCAAACACACGTTAGAAAGGAACTCACACTAGAGGAACCAAAATGGCACCAAAGGAAGATACTTAATCCAGAAGAACCCTTATGCACACCTGAGCAAGATACTAGTCTGTCTAATCTGCACTTTCAGTAACAACGTATTGGGAGAACTATTGACACTCTTAAGCACGTCACAATCACTGCCAAGGCTTCAGTTTCCACAAGACGCTGTTTATCGAGGCACTAACACTGACATCCACACACAAATCTGAGCAAGATATGCATCCTGTCAGATCCCAGTATATACTCTGACAAAAGACCAGAACTTCAAATACCCAAGAAAGATACTATCAGCAATAAAGCCCCATAAACCCACAAGTGAACCATGTCTACACACTGCTTAACAAGTCATTTAAAGTATTACGTTTGGACACGTTTTGTTCCAGATGAAGAAGAAACAAAGCGTAATATAATGTTTGAAAATATTCAACCAGGAATATTTTGAAACCTTATAAGCAAATGTTGATTCATTAAAACTCTTGTTGCTCCCAGTGCGGAACTTAAAGTGCTTGGTGTAAAACAGACTTTGATTTGTTTTTGATTCAGTTTCATTCTTATTCAGACGTCAGGTTGAGTACATGTGACCTCATGTGAGGGCTGGCGGTAAATTCCCAAAAACTCCTGACAACAAAAAAGGCATTTAAGATTCAGAGCTACCAGACACACCCGATTTGTTACCACACACTCAAACTCAATGTGTCATACAGTTCATAAAGCAACACAACACTTATAAAGACTCTGTCCTGTTAGGGTTGACTCTGGTGGAATAAGGTTTATTACCTAAACAAAGGATCCCATGACACCATGTATCAGTTTGAAGGAGAACTGTAAACAGCAAACTTCATATGTTGCTGAAACACGAGCCTAAAGCAACACACAAGTTCCCCGTGTGTTGTAACTATATGTCACACACACACACACACACAGACAGACCAGCCCCCACTCCCACTCTGTCTCAGCATGTCAGGGCCTCTCATATCTCCCTGCGCTGTATGATGGGATGTGAGCGAGTCGACAGGCACGTCCCACTGTCAGACGTTTCCATGATGTCACTCAGGGCTGAAGTGCGCTGCCTTTATGTAACACGTACCTCTGGAGAACTGTTATCTCAGGTGTTGTGTAAATAGAAATAAAAGAGAAGCAGACGTGAGAACGATCCGGTTTTTATACTTTTCTGTGAAGTTAAATCCCACGTGAGAGGTACAAAATCAGCTGATTTTAATCAAGATTTTGCCAAGTCAGACTTTGTCGAGACAGAAAATGAAACCATTTGGACCGAAATAATCTACGTGTGATTATTTTATTAAAAAAAAAAAAAAAAAAATGACACTAAAGGTGACGCAGTGTTACATCACAACCATAAAATACTGCAGCAAAGAACCCAATTTGTACATAAAAAATTTTGAATGCAGGAAAACAAAATGTTAAGTAACGCCAAACACACACCTGACCTGTCTGGCACACTTACTTATTTTAGCAAATAATTAACCGACTATTGGACTGTTGTGTCTCTACAGTGAGGATTCCAGTGAAGACGTTATGAGTTCAGGCGAGGAGTCTCTCAGCAGCTCTCTGGGCAGTGACGCCGAGGGCCCCTACTTCCCCCTGCACCTCCGCCACCAAAGAGACCGCAAACACCTCGCTGCCTGAAGCCTCACTGCTGCCGTGTGCCTCTCCGTCTCCACCCTCCACTCTCTTAACCTCTCCACCTGATAGCGTCCTTTTAAATGACCTCTTTTTAATAAGCTCCGGTGCTGGTGGAGAATCGCACAACAACTGGCAGCTGAGCAGTCCGGACTCTTTTTGGTAGATTTGATAGATTTTTAGTGAGTAGACGTGTTGGTGCATGTTGAGATGTCACATTCCAGGACAAAAGTAAGAGAAAAGTCAGTCGACCGGGTGCAGAGTCAAGTCTTCATGGTGCTGAGCCAGTCAGACACAAGACACGCTGAAGGCTCAGGAGTGAGATCAGACCTGCAACTTGTTTTGTTGTCGGCAAGGAAAAAAAAAAAGAAGCTAAAATGTGGTGAATATTTATCAGAAAGTTTTTGACTGTTATTAATCTTAAGACTGTTTTTAGTGGGAGTAAGGAGGAGTTCTCTGATTTACAGAAGATGAGAGCAGCTGGTGATGATGAAAAATTTCCACTTTGAGCCTGAAAGCAGGGTTGCACAATTTTTGTCTCATGGTGCAAGATTGTTCACTACGAATCTGGCCTGACTGGAGTGAAATTGTTTTTGGTTTTTTAAAGCCTCTTAAGTCTTATCAGGTGCTTCAGGGTAAAAAAAAGAATAGTATCTCTCTTTCCAAATTAGATCAAAACATCAGTTTTTTAAATCTTGAAGAGAAAGATTGACGTCTTTCACACAAAGAAAAGCAAAGGTCAAAACTTCAAGCCTCAATTTTTGAGACAGCTGACATCTGAACCAGCTGCTCTGTTCTTCTGTCAAACACTTTCATTTGCACAGTTTTCTTTTGATTCTCCTTCAAGTGTTAAACGAGCAGACTGGAGGTTTGAGTTTGTGTCTGAAGGGAACAGATGAACCAGAAAATCGATTTTAGAGCTCGTGCTTTTGGATTCGAGGACAGCCCTTTAAAGTGCCTTGCTCAAAGGCAGAAGAGCGTTCCGATCTTCCATTCAGATTCAAACTCTGCTCACACCACAGGGTGTTCAAATAAATATTTAATGAGTGTGTTTGTGAATGTGTGTATGTATGATCCTGGTTTCAAAAGTCAGAAGTTGCCAATTCTAGGATGTAGCGTTAAAAACAAGTTTTTGTTCTTTGTTCAGTGAGGATGTTGTATGAAACTAGTTGATGCTGACTGTCAAAAAAAAAAAGGTCTAAAAAATGTCCAAAATGTAAGAAAATGTTAATATAAAAACATGTAAAACTGTAAATGATGTACAAAAAAAATTGTTAATAGTTCTTTGTAGATATTATGTTATTTATTTTCTTTTTGTCAACTGTACTGAAACAAGAAAATCTTATAAAAATATTGTTTTTTAATCTGTTGTCAGACCTCCTTTTGTCTGTAAAAACCAACTGGCAGCACCAATCAGATAGAATTCAGTGTGTTTGTAATGAGTCAGGTAATTTATCAGCGTTTATAAACCCATCGTCAGTTACACTGAGAAACATGCCTGTAACATAAATACAACTACCGTATTTTACACTTTAAGGCGCACCTGAAAGCCTTCAATTTTCTCAAAAGCTGACTGTGCGCCTTATAATCCGATGCACCTTATAGTGTGGAAAATACGGTAATAAGGGAAGTGAGTGTTTTGATAAAACCCAAATGACTTCTTCCCTCTTTTAGAATACTGAGGGAAGCATTATCACATTTGATCAATTTCACTGAGCACAATGTTCGTCTTTGACTTTGGATTTTATTAAGAAAATCACTTTTTTTTTGTATAAAAAAGAATGTAGAAAGGATTCAGAATTTGTCAAAACAAAGTTGTTCCTTCATTTATCAGTGAAAAACAAACCAAGTGAGGTCATGGAAACGAAACTGGTAAAGGGAAGCAGCAAACGCACAGAAACACAAACGTACACAAACACACCAGAATCTACTTGATTTAACCAACTAACTGCCTGGATTTAGAACTTCAGTCTCCTCCTCCATCAGCGGCTCAGAATCTAACAGCCTGCTCAGAAAGTCCAAATGTAACTGTCCAGATTTAAAGTCACAGATATTACCAATGCTTTATATTATCGGGCTGTGCTGACGGGTCTGCAAGCAGTTCAAGAAGGCTCTGTGGAGCCCTCTTATGACCAAATAATCTGGGTCAGACTAGATGTCTTTCCTTATAGTCTGGCAGTGAATGAGGTTTAAACCCTCCAACACTCCTGTAGTCTGAGCCCAGATTAAAGAAATGTTTTTCACACCAAGAACTGAAAGAACTTTGACCTTTAGATTGATTTTAAATCAAATTTTAGAGTCCTGTTTATCATTTATCTTAAATGTATATTAACAGCTGTCTCCTGTAACAGGTTCATTTACTTCAAAGTCAGAGTAAACTAGTTTTGTGCACCTGCATGTACACACACAAACATCACTATTTAGAATTAAAAGACAACCACAAAACAGATAATATAATCCACTGAATCCTACCAAACAGGTGTGCAGTCCGTCTTCTTCAGCCTCCAGATAAAACCCTGTGATGGATCCTTTTCAGACAGAAGTCCGTCTCTCATCCAGATTTACATCCAGTGTGGAAGTTCAGTTTTAAAGATACAATCCCAGTGAATGAAACTGTTCATCATCCAATGAACAGATCCTACAGCAGAAATCCTACTGGTTTTCTTCACTCCTGTGTTTCGTGCTCTCAGGTTGTTCGCAGTACAACATGTATTCCAACCCAGTGAATCAAAATCCCATCCGAGACTTCTTCTTTGGTTGTGATGACTTTGACGGCATGAGACGGCCCTGTGAGCTCTGGGAGGACTGAGACAAAGACCACACCAAGGAGTCCTGGGACAGGTCTTTCCCTAAACTCCTCTGAGAGAGGGAACGAGAGCTGCTGCGCTGAGACTGTGTCGCCACAGGTGGACTGGCGGGCCACACCATGCTGTCTGGAGGATAGCTGTCGAGCTGTGAGGGTTCGGCCTGATGACAGAGCAGAGACAGAACTGAATCATAAGGAGGAGTGACTTCAGCCTTTACTGCTTTTCACAACATTTCAACCAAAATATCAAGAAAGCAGACACAAAGAGTTGTAAGACTAACAGCCAAAGGAAGAAGGCAAAGCCTGAAAGTTTGAATTTAACTGATAAATTGTTTTAAAATAATAAAAAGATGGGTTAAGTGTGGGTGAAGTGGTTGCAGGCAGTGGGTCACAGCTATCAGTGTTAACAAAGGCTGCGCTGGTCTTAAAACCTCCACATGTTGAACACCCACCGTCCAAGAAGGAGCTCAACAGAAAGTGCATGCTGCTGACATTACTGAAGGAAATCGCCACATCCAGAGAAAGTAAAAACTTTTCTTTTTATGGTACTTAAATGTGTCCTGTGTGGCTATTTTATCCTGTAAAATCTAAGTACTACATTTATTCAGTGTGTAAGTGAAACTGTCAGTTCAATGTATCCAGTGAGCAGGAACGTGTAACTTGGAGGACCCCAAGGTGACATGATGAACAATAAATCATCTGTTCAGCTCAATGCAGCTCGATTCAGCAACCACCAATCATAAGCCTGGATGAGTCACAGCGCTGGAGTTTGAGATCAGTTAAGGACATCCATATTTACATGCTGCTTAACAGCTCTTAAATAAACACATTTCTCTATGAACCAGAGAAAGTAAAGCTTCAAAATGCTTCTATTTCTACTGTTCTTACCAGAGAGCTGAAGACATCTTCAGCTGGACGCTTGTTTGTCTTTAAACTGGACCGTGTCGCAGTGGGTCTGAGTGTCAAAGATGGAATGCGGGAGCTGCTGGGAGTTTGCTGCTCATCTGGCTTGGATTTAATACTTCGTGGTGTTGCAGGAGCAGGAGCAGGAGCAGGAGCTGGAGCAGGAGCTGGAGCAGGAGCAGGTCCAGAAGCAGGAGCAGGAGCTGGAGCAAGAGCAGGAGCAGGTCCAGAAGCAGGAGCAGGAGCAGGTTCAGGTCCAGGAGCAGGAGCAGGTCCAGAAGCAGGAGCAGGTTCAGGTCCAGGAGCAGGTGCAGGAGAGTCTGTCTGGGTATTCATAGGTGTAGTAGCTCTTGATACCCCACTCTCCATGAAGCCCCCTGACTGGGACCTGATACTCTCTGTGTCTGACCACGGCTCATGACTCATTGTAGAGGACCAGTCCTGGAAGTCAGAGAGCTCAGAGAAGTCAGAGAGCTCAGACTGGTAGCTGATCGACGAGGTGAAGCTTGCGGACAGCTCCAGGCGTCTCCCTGATGCTCTCTTGGCCTCTTTCTCCTTCCTCCTCTTCCTCCTCAGAGCATCCATCCTCTGCTCCCTGTTCAGCCCCAAACTGTTCTCCCACCATGCTCGCCACGCCTCCTCTCCCTGCCATGAGAGCGTCAGGCGCTGGCTCAGCTGGTCCTCCCATGCCCCTGTGACTACTGTATTAGGAAGTGGTTCCACATCTGGAGCTGTAATGGAGTCAGAGACGGAGGTGTGAACCAGCAGCGAGTGTTTGG
This sequence comes from Labroides dimidiatus, assembly GCA_030710495.1. Taxonomy (NCBI): domain Eukaryota; kingdom Metazoa; phylum Chordata; class Actinopteri; order Labriformes; family Labridae; genus Labroides; species Labroides dimidiatus. The sequence goes on from CM061157.1 coordinate 7,548,247, forward strand.
ACATGCATGCTCTCAGATCACGCCTCAGGTTCTGAACTCTCTTTTCCTCAGGGTCTGTCCTGATACCATATGCCAGTGGGAGGACATTGTCAGTATCGACTTCAAAGTGCTTTAAGCGGTGTGCTTGGGGCTTCTCTTTGCAACTCTTTTTCATCAATTTCTTGAGCCAGCGCTTCCAGGTGCCAAGAGCCCTGTCACTGAGCCGTACTTCAGTCTGAACGTCACCCGGGCTTCTAGAGTCCAATGTTTCATCCAAACTTCCAGGCGCCTCAGTGGTATTTCTTCCAAGCACTCCATCATCATCCAATCCATTTACTGAGGCCAGCTCTGGATCGTTATTGAGGATGACCTGCAGATTCAACCGCTTCTGTTTTTGCCTCTTCCACCCTTCTGACTCGGAGTCCTCAGAGGATGTATATATACCCGCCCCTCTTTGGATCGTCTGTGGTGTATCAGGTACAAATCTCTGCGCAGTATAAGCCTGACTTGGTGCAATTATATCCTCATCACTTGATGTTTCTGATACCCAAGAATCTGATTGAGGCTTTTCTTTCAGACTTTGTTGTAATGACTCGTCCCTGGCTGCTGAAAGTATAGAGACGTCTGGCTGCTCGGACTCGATGATCTGGTAGAAAATATCTCCAGCTTCTGTTAGCTGTAAGACACAGAGACACTCTTCCCCACCTCCTTTCATCTGGATACAAGTCAGACCTAAAAGGAAACCAAACAAAGAGAGGACACATTACACATGCTTACTTTTCTTTACAAAGCAGGTTGGGCTCCAAGTTTAGTGTTTGCATTGTATCTGCTACACTGAAGTGCTGCTGTACTCCAAAATAGATCATAGAGAGAGAAGTGAACAGCCAAAATGGATCATGATTGTGACAAGCAACCTTGGAACTGTCAGCTGACCAACAACACTGATAACCAGACCATGCAAATCTGACACTGAGTGACTGTTTTGTCTTACTTTGCCATCTTGGTGCACCACGGGCCAACACTACCAAGAAGATCCACTAAAGTAGAGTATTTCTTACAACTTCAGGAGTTTTAGGCTGGAAGTAAACAGCAACTTCTTGTTTTAGGGTTTTTTACATCACTGCTGCTGAGGCTAACACTCCCTGCCTGCCTCCACTTTAATCTCATCCCACAAACCTGCAGCAGGTGAGGACAATCTGTTGGTTGCAGTTTCATGATGGTGAGGGATCTGAACAGGAAGGTGTTTCAGGCTGTCTCTGGTTCTGAGGAGGGCCTGAGGAGGACCATGACTGGAACAGGCATCTGCTCGGCCTCCTGAGCACAAACAGAGGACTCTGATTATGAGGAGTTAAAAAAAATCAACCACATCACTGAAACACATGGGAGATGCAGGATGGTGACCAGCAAATAAAGATTAATTAAAAACTAACTCTAACCCTGTTGACCAACCTGAGTACTGCAGCAGGGTGATTTCCTGAGAACTATGGGAGCCCAACAGAACCTTTACAGTCCCAGCCCCACCTGCTGATGGTACAGAGGAGGAAGTGGAGGCAGGAATAATGTGACAAAACATGGGTGGTGACTGTGTCATGTGATCCCACTTCAGCATGGGGACACCAGGGAAACGCTCATCCATGATGTAGGCCGAATACTGAAAAGGAGAGATGAGGGGAGAGAGAGAGAGAGAGAGAGAGGTCAGGTGACAGGTCAGTTTATACTGATTACACAGTAAATATGTTTATAAATATAAACTTTCTTCTGTCCATTCTTTTTCTATGTCAAAATATCAACCCAAAAGAGACAAACATTGGTGAGATTCATCAGCATGCAGTCATCTGCTCTGGCTGCAGCGTGGAGGGACTGCTACGAGTGGAGGAGTCTGCCTGTGTGTTTTGGATCAGGGAGGGGCAGCTTCTCATCGAGCAGTAGGTGCTGCAGATCAATACATGCTTTCACTTCGTCCCCAAACTACAGAAAAGTCACAAAAGTGACAGAGCTAATTTGGCAACACTGTCCTGCATGCTGCAACCATGTGTAACATTACAGCCAATCACTGGAGGTGTTATTAGATCTTGATCACGTAATTGACCCTTTGGGTACCAAAACCTGGCACTGAAAGATGAGGCACATTTTGATAGTCGGTACTACTGAATCATTTCAGTCAGTGCCATGAAAGAACCAAAGTTGTGTACCCAGCCCTACACAAGAGACATAATTCAGCTATATGCAATGTGTGTAAAGCTCAGGTGATGGTAGGACTGACAGCACTCCTTTAACACTGTCAGTTTAATTTTGCATTTCCAGAGCTGTCCTCCAAAACAAACAAGAGTTCCTGAAAAGTACGAGTGAAAACCTCAGCAGCCTCTACTCCAGTCATTCAACAAAGCTTTGAACTACAGTAGCAACTGTACAAAGGGAAAGGAGCTTAACAAAATATCTTTGTCTTCATTGCTCATGATAAAAAGCCTTTCAGTATGGTGGGAGATCCTGTTTTCCACTGGCTTATTATGTAGTTCAATCAGTATTAGACGAAATGAGTTTAAGTACCTCAATATCAGAGGCCAGCAAATATCAAATATTTGCATCTCTAACATTTGCTCACCATTTAAGAGTATCTGTGCCTTCTTTGTCTCTCCAGAGTTGCAAACTTAGTTAGAAATTTCTTTCAAAATCATTTGATGTGAAAACAAATGCTGATTGCTGGATAGCTGAGAATATGAACCAGCAGGTGACTACGGAAGACAGAAAGAGAAATATAAACGTCTTGAGGAAAGACCACCTGGGGACAATAACCCCATGGATCAGTAGGCTCATGACAATTCATTCAATAGTTGTTCAGATATGTAGATCTGATACGATGAGTAAAAACCAGGCTTGAATTTAGTGTGTGCAAACTTGTGATGTTACCAAACAATCTGCATAACTGAAGCCGTCTCAGAAACAGAAGAGACTGTGTGCTGTTTGACTCAAGTAGACAGTATGAAAAATGTCAAAGGCTTTAAATTAAAACAGCCACAGGACTGGGACATGTTATTTATTCACAATAGCATTTCAGTTTGAAAAATCTATTACACAACATTTTAAAATCTATTTTCCACCAACAAACAGAAGCCAGTCTATGCACCCCTGACCTCTAGTGGTAACAAGCACATACTGCAACATTTCAGAGCATATTTTATCTGTTAGTAGATTTATTTAGGACCCATCCTCTTCTAAGTCAGACCCGATATATTTGGTTTCTCAGGAACTTTTCAGCTCTGCACTTGAACATAAACAAAAAGGAGGACAAAACCAAAGGCTGTGTGATATTGTACCTGAGTGGTAACAAGGTGGTGGAAGGGGTGAGCTTCTCTCAGATATTTGGACAGAATGAGTCTCTCCCCTCTTCGGCACTCTGGAGTTTTGCTGATACGAAACAGCGTGTGACAAACGGCAGGACTCACCTGGGCAGACACAAGAGGGGTAAGAGAGTTCAAGAGATCCACTATCTCTACTTTGAAACAAACAAACAAAAACCCCAAACTAAAAAGGACTGAAACATAGAGAAAAACTCTCATCTTACTCTGATGTCTGTGAACTCCACTCCTGTTCTGTCTGCATACAGCATCACTCTTGGATGAGCTGAGAACTCACACCATTGCCACAAAGACTTGGCATTAAAGTACAGGTTGCTGTCTTCCTCCCGGACTTTCTGAATCCTGATGTAGCAGAAACATTTACTGAGATTAATATGACTCAGGATGAGATACTGAACAGACACTTGCAGTTCAACAGTAAGAAAATTCCATCCTCACCCTCTGCCGACAGACCACAGGTTTGCTGTCCCGCTCTCACTTGCCACCAAAACTTCACCTAAAACATGAGGACTGACAACATACAGGAGAGGTGCTACTTCAACACCTTTTCTTAACATTAACCAATTTTCAACAATCATGACCGTAGCTTTCTACCTTCTGACTACTCACCTGACAGTGACGCAGGTTGCGACCTCTTTGGTATTGATGACTTGATGCAAATGAGGTTCATTTGTTTCACTGAATCCCCAAACTCCACAGAGATAGTCTGACCGCACAGCAACACAACCTACAGAAAAACAAACATATATAAATCTATAAAAAAGCACAACACTCCTGGTGAAACCTGTTGATGTAAACTCCTTTTCATACTTTGGTTTAACAGAGAAGCAGAGCTGATCTGTCTAATGGGGGCTTTCAGCTGGAATTTGAACAGACTGCTGCTGCTGCTGCTGGCATCCACACAGGGAAAACCTCCCCTTTGATGCTGAAGCTCCACTTGGTGGAAGTCTGAGGTACTGCGTTAAGAACCAAAACCAAGTCCTACACATATGGCTCAGCCATCAAAAGCTTGTTGTTAGAAAACAAGAATATAAAAGAAAGGCTGCATTTCTGTTCTTGATAAAAATGACAGCTAGAGGAATAAACAGAGATTGCTCCTGTGTGCCATCTTTATCTGGGTGGAAATGGAGGAAAGACAGAGGTTGAGAGAGAAATACTGAATAAAGTTCACACAGCATAAAGCTAACAAAACTGGAAAACTTTGGTAACAGATCACTATAATGGAAAATTATAAAAAGACAATTTAACTTCTAATAATCCTGGAAATATTTTACATTTTGGGATCCAAATTACAAATTGATTAATAACCCCTAAATATTATTTTGAACAGCTTTAGATTTTCATCGGGCTATAAAAAAAGAGCAGCTCACTCAGAGACCACGACTTCAATTTTTTTTTTTCTGGGACTGTCAGACACTTAGTAGAGATGTAACTACTCACTGATCGCCTACTGATATTAACATGTCTTGAATTGTTTTCACCATCAAAATTTTACAAAAGTAGACTCTTCTTTAAAAAATAAAAAAATGTGAGGTTTATGTTTTCCTCCAACTATTGTTTACTTTGCCTTTAGTTTTGCCCCTTGTGTTATTTTGTTCGTATTATTGAGTAAACTGGACGGAATTTAATTATCCAATCCCACCGAAGCAAATCAAGTCAAATTGCACTGAATCCCTCTTTATTTCAAATCAAATTGTAACAGTCAAGGTTTAGATAGTCAGATAGTCTTATCCGGGACAAGTATACTCTTAACACTTAAATTCAGCAGTGGAAAAAAAAAAGGATTTTTTACATGACATACTGAACTTTGATTTCAGGCATATATTTACCAGAAAAAAATACACTGCAGTAATCTCATCCTGTTTCAGGGCTGCATGCTAAAGCTATCTTTAGGAAGTATAACTTCATGTTTTAGTTATTAAGACCCAAAATATAACCAACAAACAGAAAAGGTTAGAAAATACTGGACCTTCCATTCACTTCTTTCTGTAAAGTAGGCTCTTAAGGATACTGAGGCAGTCCAGTCCAGGATTTCCAGGATAGATGAGGCAGCCGTGCTCAGGGCTCTGTGAGAATGGAACAAATCCTAAAGCGCCCCCTGTGGCTCCTTCAGAGAACAGCAGGCGGTCCCTCTGCTCGGTCAGCTCCCTGTACAGCAGATCCCCCAGCAGCTCAGGACAGACGGAGTGAGCTACATCTGAGAACAGGGAACTGTACCCATCCAGAGTACCGCAGCCTAAGGAGCTTGGGTTGCTGTACAAAGATGCAACATTTAAAACAATGAAACAAAAAAAACTCACTGATATACAATCTTTACTCGTGCAAAATTCTGTCCACTTGAACTCACTTTGGTATACATCAGTCAGGTCCACTCACATTTTAATATTCTTGAACTCTACAATTTTCCACATATTAACCAAGTTTTTCTCACGTCTCTGTAAAAAACAAACACACATACAAACTCTGATGACATGAAAAACAATTCATGAGACAAAAAGTTGTAAGGCTCCAAGAGGCAAAACACAAGCCCTTTAGTTTTTAACTTTTGTGTCTAAACCCCCCCCCCCCCCCCCCCCCCCTCCATACAAACGAAGGCCTGTATGCATTAAATAGGAACTGTTTTTCACAACAGGTGTTTTCTCATTGACCCACCACTTCTGATCCATCTGTCAATCCATCTTTAAAATCAAAGTTTTCATGAAGAATTTCACCCATACAGCCAAAGGCATCCTGGCGGTGATCTATGAAAAAGTTCTGCATCTGGAAAAAAATTAAAGAATCATTTAAAACCTAAAAAGAAATACAAACAAAAAAATCACTGGGTTGATCTTTTTACGTACTAGTGACTGAGAAGAGATACGATCTCAAACTATTTTTAAAAAGAGAGCAGGTCTACACTCTACAATCCGCCTATCATTCATTCAATTGATATTCAATTAGGAATCAAAAAACAAAACATTGACAAAAACAGTTTGTTTTCTGTTTTTTTCGTCTTGAAATAAAAAATGAAAATTTGTTTGTTATTCAATATCTTGTTTGTTAATATACAGTAGATCGAATAAAGGAAAGCTGAAGTAAAGGCAACAGGCTGATTTTGATTTTTATAATATTTTATTATTATACATCGGATTATGACCCAAAGGTTGTAGCCTCTCTGTAAAGAGACTGTAGACGAAGCATAGATCATAGATGATGAATGAAGATTTGTGTATGTCTGCGAGTCTCTGAGTGTGTGTGCGCCTACCTCAAATATACTGACAGCCGCTGCTCAAGATCAACTGCTTGATCACTGCTCAATGACTCCATTTTTATTAATTAATAGAAATATAAACGCATCAAATTCAGTGTGCAAAGTGTCTGTTTTTTTTTTCCAGATTACGGATCAAAAATGACAGACTCAACGTGCAAAGACCTGAACAGCCACTCGTTTAGCTCCTTTGAATGAAACGTAGCTTTCCGTCCTTGAGGATGCAACTACTATCAAGCTGCCTTCATCTACAATCTCTTGACAGAGAAGCTACTCCGTCTACAACACCAGGACCATGATGATCAGACAAATTGGTCTGTAATTCAACTTTCCTTTAATTGATCTAGATTACGAAACATCACGCTACAGTTTACCTTTCTTTTGTCTTTTTTCTTTTTGGCAATTCAGCTCCAGTGTCCACCATGACTACACAAGCAATCCAAGAATTTTTTATCAGCAGAGAAAAAAAAAAAACTAGTGGTGCAACGGATCATTGTTGATTCATGGATGACTTCGGCAGGCATGTGGTCCACGGATTGGTTGATTGAAACAAAACAAAAAAAATCTTGTGCATGTTCAATCTGCACTCATTAGTTGAGGGCAGCAGTAGTCATGGCTAGAAAGAGACAAACACTCAGCGATTCATTTGCATGCTCTGGCTGCAGCTGAGAGGTAGAACTTGTCTGTCTGTGAATGTTTTGGATAGGGGAAAGGCCCATGGCAGCACCTGCTGCTCTTTGAGAAGAGTAAGAATGATATGTGCTCTCATGTCAGCGTCTCCAAACCTCACTTAAGGGGTGTGAAAAGTCGCTACATTTGCAATGCTGCAATTCACAACATGACAGGGGGAGTGGGAGATGAGGAGCCCTGTACTGCTGACACGCCCCCATCGTTGAGAGAACAGATACAAGTACTGACACAGGTACTGACAGAAGCAGTGGCTGAGTGAAAATGATGTGACCAAAGGCTAGTTTTTAATTCACTCTCCGTATTTGAAGAAAGAAGATATTCCTTATATTGCACTTTAAGTTGTTTTCATATAGTTTAAATGGCCGTACTGGACATTTTGGGTTGAAATTTGTTTTTATTTTAATGGGCAAAAGTGTTTTGAAAATTAAATGGAGGACAAACTAATATTTGTCTTGTCTTCTTTATTATTTCTTTTCTTTTTGCTGATCCCAAAAAAATAAGATCCAATCTGTGACTCAAAACCATGATACAATCTGAACAGTGAGTTTTTCGATATGTTGCACCCCTATTGAACTGTACTCATATCAGCCCTGAAAGATACCTGAAGTACATGTGTTTACTTACATGTTCCCTGAAGTCAAGTGGATCTGGGGGCTCCAAGGGCCACAAGACAGCTAGAAAAGATTTTAATAAAACTCTCATATTAATGTGGAAACGGACAAGAAAAATGAACAAAAGAATTCAGGACATTTTTATGGAAAATAATAAACCTGCTGGAATTTATTGCCAGGTATTTAGATAAAAACAAAAATACTGTGGCTGAATTTTGAGATACTCTATCTCGTCATTTATTCAATTGAAACATGTATCAAAGTTCAGTTTGTTAATTTACTCTCAAACGTGTCAGAAAAATCAAACAAAACAGACCATTTACAAACCATTCTACAAATAAGACTGTATTTTTCTAAATGGGATTTTAAAGAACAATAGAAGGAATAACACAGAGGTAATAATAGAACCAAAAAACCTGCAGTGAGGGAATACCAGTGCCATGAATGACTCACATTTTCTGGGGGACAGGAGAGGCATTGGTATTGGTTCCTTGTGACGCCAGGTTGGCCCTCTGACCCGGTGTCTGGATGTGTAAGTCCAGCTGGAGAGAGGACCAGAACCGCCCTGTAACCAACAGAGAAAAACGTAAAGTTGATTAAACAAAGAATCATACTCACTCATCACATAACTAAATGACAGCTTTAATATGTCTGTGTCTGTCAAACTGAGAAATTTGTTATATATGCATGACACCGTACAACAGAAATAATCTAAACTGAGTTTTATATCCATGTTTTATAGACATAAAGATAAAAAATTATTGGTTCAATAGGGATGAAAATAGACAACAGCAGCTCAATTTAACAAAATTGGGGGAAAAGACAAGATAAATACAACATTTAAAAAAAAAAAAAAAAAAAAACAAAACAAAAAAAAAAACAACGAAATTGTACATCATAAGCAGAGTAAACTAGAAATACTCAGCTGTAGGTATGTAGCACTATTATTTTATGCAAATGTAATATTTATGACCATAGATTTCTTAAATCAGCTTAAGTCGGAAGTACTACAGCATAGAAATAATGTGTAAAAAAAAAAAAAAAGACTACGGTTCTTGTATGTTCTTTTTGTATGTTCTTTTACAATTCTGATGATAACAGACCAGTTCTTCCATGAATGCACGTGTGTAAGCTAAACAGAAGTCAACTACAGAGGATAATACATGTATATTAAAGAATATACAGGAAACAGGGGAGCTTATAAGTAACAATTGATCAGTGAAGCTTCGTTCTATGTGTACAAACAGAAGTGATATTATAAAGCTCACAACGCGTCGATTTAACAGTATCACTGGTGACTAGCACTGAGCTAACAGCTGACCCACCTGAGCTAAGACTCTGTCATAGGAGCCCCAGTTTCCAACGCAGTGTTGCTGGAACGATTCCGGAGGTCCACTGTGATAAAACGAAGGAAAAAGCTGCCTAGGAAACTGGTAGTCCATTTCCCACAATTATTACATCAATTTAAGCAGATGTCAGTATTAGTGGCGTATATGCCATCCCTCCACTCTAACAACGTGTCTAGGAACAAGTCTGGACATGTTGTTCTTGAGCTTAGCTAACGTTAGCTTTCCTTCTCATGCTGTTGTTTGGCGTAAATAATCGTTATTATCTCCTCTTTTAAACATGGCACGCATTCGATAAGCCAGACTTCAATAAGTCAGTATCGACTAAAAAAACAGCGTCCAAAAAAACTGGCACAAGCGATGAAATAGTCTAAAACCGTCAGTAAATTTACAGTACACGTGTAGACTTGCGACCGTTGATCATCAAGCCCGGCAGTGCACGAGCTAGTACTAACATTGATGCCATTTCCTGTTGACTTAAAACGCACAGTTAATGAAAATAAACTCCACTTCTTCGAAAATAAATCTAGATGTAGGAAACCACTTATAATGGTAGATATTGAGACACCAGACTCAATTGGTGGTTAAAAGGTTGATAAGTAAATTCAAATACTCTTGAAAAATCAAGCAACCTGGTCGACTACCTTTTATTTTGAAGTTACCATTTCTACATTATTTAAAAGCTTTTCTAAATGTTAAAAAAAAGTAGTTTATACGTGTGTTCAGGCCCTTGCCCCCCCCCCCCCCCCCCCCCCTCCATTTTTTAAATATCCCAATGTCACTAGAAATTAACTTTTGAATAAATTAATTAAGTAGAACCAACCATGATGATATTGTGCAGAAGGACGATCAAATCCTGTGCGTACAATACAGGGAATACTTTTGGGACTTTAAGGTATCTATAGTCTATGTCAATCATTATTATTATTATTATTATTATTATTATTAGTAGTAGTAGTAGTAGTAGTAGTAGTAGTAGTAGTAGTAGTAAAACTGCCTTTTGTTATTTTAGTAATATTATATTGAAGACGAGAAGAATAACAAAATATTTTTTTTTTATCTTTGGCTTCAATTAAATTTTTCGCTATCTATAGACAAGTACCTTTGTTACTTACTTTGATACTTCCGTTTTATTATCATAAAAAAATCCTCTTTACTTTGAAACTTCTCATGGTATGTGTATCTAAAAAAGACAACTAGTACTTTTATTTTGCCCGGAAATAGCTCTTTGTCGTCGCGTGATCAGCTGACCGAACAGATCGGTTTGCCAGTGGCATAATCAGCTAAAATTAAGCTGAAAAAAGGACATTTTTGCATTGTATTCGCCACGGAGGCAAAACTTCGCTTTAAAAATTTTCACCCGTAGGAAATGTCCAAATAGGACATCCTTTAGGGTATGTATTTTTAATTTCTGACATTGTGTTTTGGTTCCATTAGCCGTGCTGCTAACCCTGTAGTAACGACATTGCAGGTGTAGTTTAGCGTTAGCGTTTCAGGGATCACTGCACAGCTAATCTGCCCTCTAATATCTATCTGTGACATGCATCTTAAAATGGAATTTCTGGAGAATTTTAGGGTCTTTTGATGTCTCTCAAGTATCTTTGACATTTTGCATCTGACAGCCCATATGACGTATCATCTTTTCTCCCTTGAGAAAAGGTAGGCTGCGCAGCCCGTTATCCGATCGTAACGCCAAGGTGAATTAATTATGACGAGCAAGACCATACAAAATGTGGATATAGTGAAGTGAAACTGTGTTGACGTTATTTTTAAGCATAGAATCACAGCTGTGTCTGCGTCGGTCAGGACAGGACGATGATTCGTGACTCCCTGATCGTGTTTTTGTGTCGATGATCAGGGTTATGTGTAAATGAATTGAATTCGCAGACCAATTCATCTAATTTATTTTTACCCAGTGCTGATTTTAATGTCAGTATGACACAGTACTTGTGGTTTTCATGATGCGAGCCTGCCATCTACTAGCATCAAGATGGCAGCGTGACATATGTTCCGCATCTTTTACGATTTCACTGTTGTAAACTATTCCACCCTGAACGAGAACATAAACCATACTTAGTTTGATTGACCAAGCTGTTTTCTGAGTGTGTTTTTACAGACTAAAAAAAGGAATGGTTAAGGAAAACGCACACATATTAAACGTATGAGAGCTGAGTAAATAATAGTGTGCAACGTCTTGAATAAGTAAAACTGTTTCTGTGGATTGGGTTTAAGAAAATAGTGCTATAATGTTGCAGACCTCAAGTATTTAAATAATTCATCCTTGAGTGCATCTCTGCTAGGAGGAGCTAAGATACAAGAGTAGGAAATATGGATGCACGGTCAGAATACTGGATCAGAGCTTTGTGTCTTTTAACTTCTCCTCTTTCTTTCCAGACGGCATAATGTCTGGGAACAACTTGGTCCTACCCATAGTGCTCTGGGGCCGGACGGCTCCCACTCACTGCATTAGCAGCCTGTTGGTGATGGATGATTTCAGCACCATCATCACAGGATGCCACGATGGACAGATCTGTCTCTGGGACATGACACCTGAGCTGGAGGTACTGATAATTGGAACAGAGCTGTTGATGTTCTAGCTCACCAGTTCTTCACTCTTTCAAAACAAAAAAAACATCTTAACCATCCTTTTCCTTTTTCTTTCTCTTTCCTCTTCTTTTTCTTCTTCAGATTTGTCCCCGTGCCATGTTGTTTGGCCACACTGCCTCCATCACCTGTCTGTCTAAAGCAAGTGCATGCAGTGACAAGCAGTATATTGTCAGTGCATCAGAGAGCGGGTGAGAACATTTTGATCTGTCAGAAATGTAACACTGATTATGTTTTAATGCTCCATAATGTCACGTTCAAATGAACTTCAGGTGTGTTATTTGCTCAGCATCTCTACTAAAACTCCTTCAAGATTTGTTGTCCTTCAGACGAGCTGTCCAGATGTCTCTTAGTTGTTGTTGTCACAGTTATCCTGCAGTCTGTCAATATCAGATAGCTGAAAAATAATTATACTTTATTATTTCATTATCATGTATGTTGGTTTCGTCTTATGTTGTTGCGGTTCATTTGATTGATAAATCTACATTTGGATTTAAGAATGTCAGACCGTACATTGTAGGTTAGGCTTAAAAGATGTTTCAGAAAACAGAATTTTGTTTTGAAAACTAATTTTCAAACAGTTTGGTACATTTGTTGTAAACTTGAAGTAACTCATCTGAGGAGCTTCAAGCAGTACTTGTTGTCCATGTTCTGCTGTCTGACTGCGGTGTGTGCAGTCAGTTAATTTCATGTCAGATGACTGTAAAGTCTCTATCAGTGGTTGCTGCCCGTTAAAGGCAAACAAAAGGTGCATTTGTGTGCAGTTATATAAAATCAGTCTTTCGCTCAGCAACAGTGATCAAAAGGGGTTAAAGTATTGTAAGTATTTATCTATACATTTGGGTCCATGGGTCGTTTTTTGGCTGATAGGCTTGTTAATTAATTGTTGTCATTGTTTTGTTGGGAGGGAGATGACGGCAGCATCTTGGTCAGGTTTCAATTGTTTCCAGGTACGAGGTCTTTTTCAACTTAGATCAACTGAGACTAGATTTCAAAAATTGTGTCTCTCGTGCTCAATTGAGCCAGGTGTGTATTTCAGATAGCCTGGAACTTTGATGTGATCATAGACTGCAGGAAAAAAGCAGCTGCTGGTAATTTATCGTCTGACATCGACACAGAGGCCATGAGCAAACTCAGGATAACAAAGAGAAAGGACGGTTACCGATTTTGCGTGATGTAAAGAAAAGTAATATAATCATTAGTTTAATATATTACTGTTGGAGGGAGTAAGAAGTTAAGTAATAACATTACTTTTAAAGAGAGTGACGCGCGATAAGTAATATATTACTTTTTTTTTCAGTAACTGGACCAACAATGGTCACAGAAGACATGACTGAAAAGTTTAACGCACAGTTTAACAGTTTGATGCTTCCAGCTCAGTCACGTCTAACTTCAGCTTGCTCCTGTTTCTACAGAGAGATGTGTTTATGGGATGTGAATGATGGACGCTGTATTGAGTTCACTAAGCTGGCCTGTGCTCACACTGGCATTAATGTAAGACACTCACACACACACACACACACACACGCACACACACACACACACACACACAACCCTAATTCTTCAATGAGAGCTTTTTGTGTATTAAGATTGATCCCTCTCTTGTTTGTTTTTTCAGTTTTATCAGTTCACCATTGGCACTGAGAGGGAGGGACGTCTGCTCTGTAATGGCCACTACCCAGAAATCCTTGTGGTGGACGCCACAAGCCTGGAGGTCTTGTACTCGCTGGTGTCTAAGATCTCTCCTGACTGGATCAGCTCCATGAGCATCATCCGATCCCACAGGACACAGGGTAAGGAATGCAGACGGAGCTGTGGTGTTCGACTCATGCTCAAAGAGCACATTTTTACATGTAAAAATAAGCAGAACTGTCTCAGTAACAGTTAAAACGTCATCGTATGAAGTACTGAATGTAATACTTAATTTAGGTGATCAGACAAATGTTTATATGATTAACTATGAACCACTAACTCTCTGTTTTTGAACAGAGGACACAGTGGTGGCAGTGTCAGTGACGGGGATTTTAAAGGTCTGGATCATCACAGCTGAGGTCAGCAAGATGCAGGTACACTTGCTTACAAATGTTTATTCATATTTATCAGTTTTGCATCTGAGTTGTGCCTTTTTCTTGAAATATTTTTAAATGCTGAGCATTTTAGGCTCATGCTCCATTTGCAGAGGCTGTAATTGTCTTTGTAGGGATTGCTGGTTTGACTAATGACCACAATCCTCTGCTGCAGGTCTTCGCCCAAATTCTTCTCCCTATATTTCTCGTCTCTATCCAGCTGTCCTGTCTAAGAAAGGCAGAAATGCCTGAAAAACCCAGTCTTCTTTAACAGTCTATTCACATCATCTAAAGCTTGTATGCTTTCATTTATACCTGATTCTTATTTTGGAGGCTTGAATTTATGCTCACTGAGCCAATCATCAACCCAGTATTTTATATTACCCTGTATCTCAAGCAGAGATTGAATTATACATACTTTTTGGCTCCAGTGAGAGCGTATCAGTTCAGACTCAGTTATAGTCTCTGTGTTTTTTTTTTTTGTTCATGTAATTGTGTGCTCAGGACTTGGACCCTGTGTTTGAAGAGGAATCCAAACCCATCTACTGTCAGGGCTGTCAGAGTGTCTCCTTCTGTACCTTCACTCAAAGCAGCCTGCTCGTTGTCTGTTCAAAGTACTGGAGGGTAAGCTACTAACTCTCCAACTAACACTACACTCAAAGCACTGAAGCAGAGTGATGCATGGACTGAATTATTATTCTTATAGTTATTATTCTTCGAAGCTGGCGGTTACAATAACAGACTCCTGTGTCTCTTGCCAGGTGTTTGATGCAGGTGACTACTCGCTCCTCTGCTCTGTGCCCAGTGAGAACGACCAGGCCTGGACTGGAGGAGAGTTCATCGCTGCAGACAAAGTCATCATCTGGACTGAAGATGGCTGCAGTTTCATCTACAAGTTACCTGCCAGGTGAGTTTCATGCTTCCACATTATGAATCAGTATCCATTTATGGTGTGGAAACTGGAGCTGTGGAGAAAAACAGAAACAGTGCTTCCTCTCACAGCATGTGAACATTTTACCATTTTAAAGCAGTCGGATGAAATTAAGATCAGATATCAGACACTGTGATGGGACATGTTACAAACGGATATTGTGGAGTATATTTCATCCTCATATTGAACAACGTTCTGGCAATCAGACTATAGTTCTCATTCTGAGCATACACCATGAGCACTGTGCACCAGGAGCACAGGCTCAGTTCATGCTGAGTTTAAGTCATGGGAGCTTCTCTGTAGGGTTCAACTTTTTGACTGGCTATAAATAAAGCAGCACTAAAACAGTACATTAAAACTCACTGTTGGAGTGTGTGTGTGTGTTCCTCAGCTGCTCACCTGCAAGCGAACATTTCCGCAGTGATGTTGGGAAAACCAAGGAAGGCTCCATCCCTCCACTGATTTACCGCATCTCTGGCTTTTCAGACAAACAGGTCAGTGCTTTATCCTTCATTCTGTCCCAGCTATACAGACTTTTTTTTTTCTTCCATGCTTTGAAATTGCAGCCTACACATTACTTCTTTTTCTTGTTTATTCCAAATCTGATCAGAGACCACACCACACAGGCACTGCTTCGATGGTTTTGCCACTCTGTTGTGTTCAAAGTTAAACGAATATACACAGAAATCTAACATCCTCATGATATTTAAATGTAAGTTGTCAAAGTAGATGTTATTAGTAGAAAATTCATAAATATATGATAATAATTGATGTGTGGGACCACACATATGTTTAAATTTGCCCTCCTGGTCGGGTCATGTCAAGTCAAAAAGTCTGGACGTGCCCCTGTCGTGAAAATATCTTTCAAACCAAAGTTTATTTGTGGCTGTGTTTGTTTTCCTTCTTTCTTTGGACTCCAGCTCAGTTTGTTGAAACCATTTTTTTATCCTCAATCCTCAAAAACAGAAATGACATTGCTATTTATTATTCATCTGTTTAATGTTCCTGCTTACAGAGATTCAAAACACTTGATGTGTGTCTTCTTCAGCATCTCAGAAAGAGGAGATCTGAGTAATGTGGAGGGAAAAATGGCTCTTGCTTGCCTTGTGTACTTTTAATTTTTTTGAAATGATAACCTAAACTGCATCAGCCAGAATAACTTCACAATTGACCAACAAAGAAAAATGACAACCCTGTGAGTACCACTCATATTTGGGATTAGACAAATTACAGTAGAGTTGAGGCTTTTATAGTTATACATATTTTAGAGTTTAAGAAAGAACTTGACAAACACATTTTTTTTCTTTTACCAAAAAGCAGATTATTGGTTCCTTTTTGGCCTTTAATCTGATTGTGAAATCTCAGTGTAATCCATGAATGTGAGCCTGTCCCTTTAACATTTTGTGTTCTGTGTAATTCTGATTTGATATCGTCCTGCAGTACGTTATTTTAAGTGTATTTATGATTTATTGTCTTGAACGTATTTATTTGTTGTCTGTGTCTTTTTGTTATGTTGCTGTTCCTTCTGTTGTCCTCTGCCCCTCCCTCTCCTCCTTTGACCTCCTCACTTCTCTCAGAAGGAAGGAGAAGGAGGTGATGAGGAGGAGGTGGGGGTTGTGGAGGTGATGTGCCTCCCTGCCAGCGGGTGCGACTGGGAGCTCTACACCCCAGAGTTGCAATACCGACACCGGCCTCTAGAGGCACCAGTAAGCCCCAGAAAATGTGCACTGGAAAAAACAAAGGCAGGAAGAAGATGGTTCATTTTTCTGTTTTGAGCTGCAAAAGTTTTTTTTTTTTTTTTTTTAAAGAAAAAGCTAAAAAAAATACAGATTTAATTACATTTTTATTTATTTATTAATTTTTTTCTTATTCTTTATAGAAAAATATAAATTACCAGCTGCTGCTTTTGCTTTTGTTTTAGACCAAATAAAGCTGAATGGTTTGGAATGGATGTGCAGAATTATCAATATCTGGCACTGTTTTATTATTCTTAAAAAGATCAGACCACTGTTGAACCCAAAAACTATAAACTGTTTTTGACACTTCTGCAGAATTTGAACACGTCTGGTTCTGATGGGATGTTTGTTTAATTGGCATAGAATACAAACATTGAGCAGAAAAATATGTTTTGAGGGCATGATTGACGTTTTTTAATTTTTTTTCCCCCTGAGATTAAAGGTTAAACAGCCAAGTCAAAATTTAGTTATATTTGCTAGTAAGTTTTTCATTTAATGCTCTCCATAATAAGAGTGCATCAGTAGAAGTTTTGTGGGATTCCTCTTGTACTGTCACTAATAATGGTTCAGCACTGTATGATGGACTGTGACTGATTATGTTTCTCTTCCAAGCTGAAGGTTCTCAGCAACTTTTGAGCTCAAACAGTGGTGTGTTCTTTTCTTCAGAGGAGCTGAGTGATGTGTTTTGATAGTGTGGAAGGTGTTTGTGTGAGTGTGGAGTTCTAAAACGCTTTTTGAAGTTTTGTAAGTTGTGACTTTGCAGCTCAGCCAGAAATAATGACCAAACATGAGAGGAGCAAAGTGTCTCTTTTGTAACGTTTGCCACTCAGTGGCTCACATTCACCCAGCACCTTTGGAAAAAAAAGTTTGTCTTATTATGTTAATTTTTATCATGTTAACACTAACATTCAGATTTTCAGAAACAGAGCTGACTGTAGAACACCATAATTCAGAGCTGAACCACTTGATCATTATGTTTAAACATGCACACATATGACTGACAATTTAACAGCTCTTGTTATATAAAAGTCACAGAGTGGGAACTTGAGTTCTGTCATTGAATAAAAATAGAGGATGAGTTTAAAAACCCTAACTTCAGGAAAGCATTTATATCAGTATTAGTATTGCAAATTACAGTTGTTAATAATAATGCAATTTTAATTCCCCTCAGTCTTCCTTTAGTTTTGGAAATCTTAAAAAAAAACATCAACAAAAAACAAATGGAGTAAATTACTGTTGAACATTTCACACCAGGCTTATCTTTACATCAGAACTTCAAATGATACGAACAAACAACCGACAGAATCTCTTAATCCCAGAGAATACCAAAATAAGAAGGAAATTAATAAAGGGATTATAAATATAGAAGAGAAAAGGGACTCGGTTCCCTCCTACTTAACACGCTTTGTGTGCAGATCTTATGAATTAATGCTGAAGGTGACAGATTAATTGTGAAAGTGTTGGGATAGAAGTGTGAGCTGCTAAGTCAACACTATCAAAAGTGACCTGTGTGTCTTTGCTCCTCTCCTCAGTTTCCTTCCTGCCTGACTGAGAGACTGATCTCATTCTGGTTCACTTTCCTCATTCTCTCCTCCCACTAAACAAAATTCCTTTTTCCAAAAGCACCATCACCCTCCTCATCTGTCTTCATACTGATGAAGATGCATGCAAAGTCCCCGAGTTTATAAAAAAATAACACAGATGGAAGTGATAAGAATACTGGCTTGGACAAAGGGCCTGGAACCCATCAGGGAAAGAGGGAGTGTATTGATCAGCTTTGATCAGAACTTCTTGAGAAGATGGTTGTGTCAGTTGGCTGAGAACTGGTTTCAAGTAGAAAGCAAAAGATGGGAGGATATCAGTAACTGTTATATAAGGATGAGGGGGTACGTTCTGTAGGAGGGATGATGAAGATACTGAGGCCAGAGTTCAGTCAGAGAGGGAACCTGCAGGGGAAAAATGAGATTTACACGTCCTTGGTCAAATGAAGTTGAAGTTACTCTCTGATTTTCTTGGACTCCAAGAATGGTGTGGAATAGAGTAGTTACACCCAGAGCTTGGTGTTGGACAGGAGGAGGCTGAATTCCAAAGCAGACAGAGTCCTTAGGTTTCATAAAGTTAACGACTGTGTCCTTTCTGAATATAGAAGGTATTTTTCTTTGGTGTGATGCTAATTTTAGTAAATAAATGGTCTGATTTCAGACTCATTTGATGTTTGATTGCTATGATTTCATTTAACAAACAACTAGAAAAAATCTTAAAATATGATTTTCCAATAAACAAAAGTGGACTTTTTGTTTGGATGCATATTTTATGAGCATTTTAAGATGTACATGCACAAACGCTGTGCTTGAGATCAGTACTTTGTTATCATCAGCACAGAGCTGAAACGAGAGCTCTCTCTTTGTTTTCCTCTCCTTCTCGAGTGCTTTGTTTTTGGATTTATTCTCATCTTACATCAAGATGTGGTTTGGTTTGTGAAGGTGTGTGCGATTAATTGTGTGCTAACATTGAGCGGCACTTTGCATTTCCTCTGTGATCATCCACAGTTCTTAGACGAGCTCATCAGTTATCGTTCACAGCAGACACCTCAATCATTCCCTGCTTCTGTTCCTCTTGAAATGTTGGCGTTAATCTGATGATGGATGCACATCATCGCTAACTTTCATCCTGTCCATCCTATTTCACTGTGATGGAAAACTAAAACCCTCCACCTTCTTGAGCAGTGCTTAAGGTCCAAAAAGTAGTTCTGAAAAAAAAGACAGAAGAGACAAGAGACATGAGCAGGAAATGAAAGAATGACCACTTGTTAGATTCTGTTAGTTCCTGCAGTAAAAACAGACTATTATAAGAAACAGCATTTTTACCTTGAAGCTCCTGAGAGAAGTTTTTGAAACAAGCTAAAATGAATAGAGATGAATTTTAAGACATACATAATACAAGACCATCAGCGACAAGTTAATCTGTCTATACTAACTTTTAGTGCCTGTAAACTGCCACAGGATAAGTGTCAGACAAGAGGTGCATCAGCACATTGAAGAAACAGACGTTTTTCTGTTTTCAGTTTTCACCACAAATATTGTCAGTGAGTGATACGTATAATTATGATAATTAAAAAAAAAAACTTAGCAAAAAAAGTATGGCAGTTTATGTTTATTAGGTTATTTCTTCATTGTAACAATGCTTTTTGGGCAATAAATCTTAAAGTCCGTGTAAAACAGAAATACACTTGTCACACCACAGAAACATGTCATTGACCACTGAGCTGAATTTAAACATTTAAAGAATTGCTAAGTATATAAAATTAGGTCTCAAAATCATGAAAAAATAAGCTCTTCTCTCTGCTGTGGAATGCTGGGGGCGTGTCAGTTAGAGATGCTCAGCCACGCCCACACACAGGAGGGGAGCCGCCTCTTTGTACTGTACAAGGACGTTACCTACAGTAACAATGGAAGCTAGCGCTAGCAGCATGATGGGACTGACTGGGAACTGACTCTGAGTCAGACACTGGTAGAGCTCAGCCTCGTTCCTCACAGTCTGCATCAGAATGATCATTTATTTCTCCATTTATGACATTTAGCGACATGGATTACTGACCAGTAACATTATAGCCTAGACAAATACAGTTAGGCTATCAATCCACCTGTTTCTTTAGAAGCCTCTGGGTGTTGCTATGACTGGTAACTACTTCTGCCTGCTGTTATCTGTTTCTGGTTGCATGTAACTTTATGGCTGACGGCAGCAGGGGCGGGGTTATGCTAATGATGGCCCCATGATGTAATGCAAGTATGATTTCTGACCCGCCCATTAAATCCTGAACCCAGAAGTTTGAAACACAGTTTGTGAAGCCGAGCTCCACAATGAAATCCTAAATGTTTGAATGGCTTTGACATGTTTCAGGGAAATACATTTGTGACCAATTTAATGTGTTACAAAGAAAATTGGTGATGTTGCTTTACACAGACTTTAAGAGAAACTGTTAATTTCTCTTTTGAATGGTGCTGTATTTTTAAAAAAGATGGGTTTGTGGGTATGTGGGTTATGTCCATAAAACATTTGCCAAATCTTCTTTGCTCGTGCCAAACAGCTTATTCTGCCATTGACTCTTGTTTGGTGATTTGGATGATTGAAGTCTGAAGAAACAAGACTTATTGGCAATTTGACAAGTTATTCATTTAATCACTGACAGGTTTTAGATTTTTCTCTCTCTCAGTTTCTCAGTTTTCTCAAGTAACCATTTAGAAACTTAAAAAAAAAAATGGATCTCATACTTTGATTCAGGTCTGGGATGGATTGTACCTTTGTGGGCAAAAATTAGCTTTAATACCCCCAAGACTTCCTTTACTTCTATTATCCAGTTACTGTTGGATTGAAAGTGTCACCACCTTAAATTGCAGATAAATGGAAATTGAATATAAAATTTTCCAGCTTTAGTTATATGTTTCAAAAGGACACCAGTACTGCAGAAGCCAACAGTTTTACCTACTTGGCAGGAAATCCTGTGAGTATGAACAATGATGTATAGAATCCTCCTCATCGATGGTAATAGTTGGTAATACGACATGTCTGCTCAGGTTTTGGTGAACCTAAATAACACTGACCTCATTTCACTCTGTCCTACCTTCACAATGGGACCCTGATGACACATACACAAACACACCAAGCTGTCATACATCCAGAGTGATAGATTTGACATAACTGTCCATGTCTATGGCTCTTGATTTTGTCCATGAGTTCCTTCAGTGGACAGATCTTACACCTCACAAAGCTGCCAAACACGGTAACGCAGCAACACTTTGGGAGGGATTGTTGGACTTCTTTGGGCTGCACTACATGTCATCAGAACCAGTTTGTGTCTATAGTTTTTAACCCTGCTGGGAAGTCAGGTGTCCAGGTGAAGCAGAAATGTGTGGATTTTATTTTCTTGCTGGTTTCGTTGCTTTTGTGCTGTTGCTGCTTTTATGAATGCAGCCAGCAAAACCACATGTTTCAGCTTCATGTGGGCATCAGGCTGAACCAATGAAAGGGCATCACTACAAAATGAATGAAGTCCAACAATGGGGAGACTTAAGGGAACCTATTAAGATGGAACTTGACTTATACACATGTATTTAAGAGATGTAGTACTTCAGGTCTTCAGATGTTGACAGGTTTGTTTCCTACCACCCTCAGCTCCTGATCTGTCCTCCTGTGACTCGGTTCTTCTTTGGCCGACGGGAGCCCTTCCATAAGCTGCTGATTCAGGGAGACTCAGCAGGCAGGCTGTCTCTGTGGAGCATCCCAGACGCCTCTCCCCCACAGCTGCAGTCAAGTCCTGCAGGTATGAACTGTTTTAACATATTTCTGCCCCCAGAGAAGAATCACTTCAGCTGTCTTGTTGGATAATAAAAAATACAAAGTTGTTTGTACAGAAAGGTTATTGGGCAAGCATTTCCTGGATAAAAAAATTCTGAAGCTAATTTTAAAGACAGAGTTGGTAATCAGAATTAGACTTTTTTTATTCTGGTTAAAATGATCTTAATTTCCTGATGTCAATCAATACATGATGTGTTCTTAAAATAGAGTGAAAAATATCTGCTGTCTACAGCAGGAGTAAACCTGGGAAAACATCAGCCAATCCTGGTGATTAGGATCCAATTTATTAAACCAATCAAATCCTGTCCCGCCGTTCTGCCCGCCTCCTCTGTGTACATTTGGCCGGCGTGCTCTAGCTCTGATTCAATGCGTATCACCAAGAAGGATCCAAGTCCTCTGGAGAATGGCAGAAAAACGACCTATACCCCAATTACTGCAAATGTAGTGCAAACAAAAACGATGAGCTGAGGACCGGTTTGAGTCTGTGGTTTTGAATCAGTCACCATCATATGGTTGTGAATTAGTGGTGCTCGTGCATGTGAGCGGGGGCGTTGTTTTGGAGGAGCTCCAAGTGTGGGAGGGCGGGGGCGAAACTGAGTCCTGAGGAGATGCTACATTCAAATTCATGCTAGTTTTCTGTTACTACCAACCCTGACTTTAATTTTAGCATTTACGTATTAAAAAAACTTTAAAAGCACCACAAAAAAAGAATCCGCTTTCTATTCATAGATAGTTACCCTTAGAAATGGTCTACATCTGTTTGTATTAGGATAGATGCTTATCTATCCTAATACATTTTGTTAAATTTGGCTTTTTGTGGGTGGGTGGGTGGGTGGTGGTGGTGGGGTTGTGAATTCTTTGTTATCTCAGGAAAGGAAGGCATCGTCATAGTCATAAAAAATATACCAGACAAATTGTAGGTAAATGCATTTACTTATTTTTATATTTTTTGTTGAGTTTTCTTGGCATTTCTTACTCACACATGACAACCCCAGTAACAAATACATGTCATCAAACATGATTTCATAAGACGCAGGTTGACTCAGTTGTTAGAGCAGGCTCCTCATGTACAGTAGCTACAGTCATTGTTGGGATGTCATAATGTCCATCCTGGTCCCAGCAGTATTTGACACATCATCCCCCGCTCCTTTCTCAAGTTTTCTTACTTTGTCTTGTTGTCCTGTTAAATAGAAGCCAAATATCCCAAAACGACGTTAATCTGAGGAAACAGCTTCTCTGCTTCATTCTTGTATTTTTGTCATTAAATTCTTTATCAAGGCTGGTCCGTAATCATCTGCTTCTGTCTTGTTTTGACTTTTTGTGTGTATATCTTTGTCTCCTTGCAGAGTTGCAGGTGTCATCCAACATCAGTCTCCAGGAGGCGTTTGATAAGTTGACCCCTGTATCCGCAGGAATCATTGACCAGCTCAGTGTCCTGCCTGGAAAAGAAGAACCAATCAAGGTCTGAAGCCAGTAAAAAAATGCATATGATGCATAGTTCATTCAAAAATAAAATGTATGAAGACCTTTGTGCTTTTCCAGATATTATTAGTTTACTAACTTGTTTTTGTGCTCTTTTTGAAGAAATACAGGCCCTGCTGTTCTTTTAAAGAGTATCTTTGTTAAGTGAAAAGAAACAGAAAAGATGATCACATCACTTTCTTCTTCTCATTTAACTGTTCGCTTTGATTCTAAATACACATTATTATGTGCACTGACCTCTTTTATTTTATCCCTTCCACTGACTCTACTCCAATGACATCTCTTCAAGTCATGATACGATGTACTTATGATAACCTGGAGATTATTTGAGCCTACTGAAGCTAAAAGAGGATTTTTTAGGTTTTAAAGTGTCTGACAGTTTCTGTGTGTGTGTTTTTTCCTCAGGTGACAGCGAGCGTGTACATCCCCTCTCAGGGTCGCCTGGTGTGTGGGAGGGAAGATGGCAGTATCATCCTGGTTCCTGCTACTCAGACTGCCATTGTTCAGCTGTTGCAGGGGGAGCACATGCTCAGGAGAGGTGAGGGAGGGGGATACACATGTTAGGGTAAAATATACTGAGACCAAAAAAATCAGAAGAATTAGTCACACCAGTACAAAACATGGTGTGCTTTGTGCAGCAAGCGATCGCTTGAAATACAAACACAAACTAACCCAAAGTGCTACTCTGTCTCTATGTCTGTATACAAGACTTTACTTCTTCCTTTATTTTTTACAAATTAAAACTTTAACCAAAATTAGTAGATAAACATCATCTTGTGTACACTCTATCCCTCTTCAGTATGATTTAGCCACATACATTCTGAGTTTCGTGCGCATGTGTCCTGCAGGCTGGCCGCCCCATCGCACACTGAGAGGTCACAGGAACAAGGTGACATGTGTCCTGTACCCATACCAGATCTCCCCACGCTATGACCAGCGCTCCCTGGTGTCTGGAGGAGTTGACTTCTCTGTCATCGTCTGGGATATTTTCACCGGAGAGATGAAGCACATTTTCTGTGTCCACGGAGGAGAGATCACCCAGCTCATCGTCCCCCCTGAAAACTGCAGCGTAAGACCTCTGACATATCACTCATTGTGTTTGTTTGGTTTAGTCTCGTCGTTTTATCCCTTGACCTTTGTTCTGTCTCATTTTTAAAAACGGTTTATTTCACAGTTTTTTGTTCTTTGTTGCATCTGTGTCTGATAAGAAGAATAAAAGGAACTGTTTGCTGTTTTGCTGACATTAGGTTTAAATGTTAGGTGGTGATGTCATTGCAGTTACTATGGAAATAACTTCAGTGGCATTAAGTTATTGTGGTCAAATGTTGAATGCACAGACACACAAACAGCTGCTGAATAGAAACATTATATTGTTTATCTGACACATACTTTATTTAATGAACACTTCACTTGAATGAGAAACATCTGTCCAACTTTTAATTAAATTTTGAAAATATGACAAAACATTTATGAGAAGTTCTCCTGTTAATCTTTAATAACGGGTAACATTTCAATAAGTTATAGAGTGCCTCTCTAAACTGTTTTCTTAAATAATCTAAAGAAAATTTGTTATGGTGAGATTTGAATTGATAAGTTTTTGGCATGTATGTGTGGCGTGTCTCAGCATTCAAGGATTCAGACTGAGTAGACAGATGTTGTGTTTCCTCTTCAGACACGGGTGCAGCACTGCGTCTGCTCGGTTGCCAGCGACCACTCTGTCGGCCTGCTCAGCCTCAGAGAGAGGAAGTGCATCATGTTGGCGTCCAGACACCTCTTTCCCATCCATGTCATTAAGTGGCGTCCTGCAGATGACTACCTGGTCGTGGGATGCTCAGACGGCTCTGTTTACGTCTGGCAGATGGATACAGGTGAGACACAGTCTGAAAGGATGTCAAACAGAAAACAGGGGAATTGATGCTGTGAATTTTCAAAAGTTATCATGAATTTGTTCTAGGTTTTAAATTTAAACAATATGTGATACAATGCTCAGAGCTAATGGGATAGCATAACTGAGTATTCAAGCTGTTTGGGTTGCATAGTATTATTGTAACTTATCTCATCCAAGCTTTGGTAAGTCATTTGAAGCTTTATCTGCCTTTTATATCGCAAGTTATTCATTTTTTAAAGTATTTTTTTCAGGCTTTTTATGCCTTTAATCAGAGAGGACAGGACAGTGGATAGATGAGGAAACAGGGTGAGAGTGGGGAGAGACATGCAGGAAAGTCGCCACAGGCTGGACTCGAACCGGGTCTGCCCGCTCAAAGGTTACTGCCATATGGAGCGTAACCTAGACCGCTGCGCCATCTGTGCCCAGTTTAGATGGCCACTGGCTTTATTTTTATGTGTCCCATGTGATGCTGCTCAGTCAGTCAAAGCTCCTTTTCTTTTCTTTTTTTTCTTTTTTTTTTTTTACGATATTTTGGGCTTTTTATGCCTTTAATTTGAGAGGATAGGACAGTGGATCGAGTGAGAGTGACAGGCTGAATTTGAACCCGGGCTACCTGCTCGAGGGCT
This sequence comes from Labroides dimidiatus, assembly GCA_030710495.1. Lineage (NCBI taxonomy): Eukaryota > Metazoa > Chordata > Actinopteri > Labriformes > Labridae > Labroides > Labroides dimidiatus. Next base: position 7,574,164 of record CM061157.1, read on the forward strand.
TTGCCTCATGGAGCACAACCTAGACCACTAGGCTATCTTTGCTCTGAGTCAGTCAAAGCTTTAACTCTAATCAGCATAAGATCAACAATTGAGTGAGTCTCCAGACTTGATCCCCGACAGACAAACTGTTTCAGTGATTTTGGATCTTAAATTAGTTTTGTTGGAATCTTAAGAGCGAGTTTTTTAAGAAATTGAAAAAAAATGTATTTGTCAAGAAATTAAGGATGCACGATAGATCCGCATTAATATCCGTGTCAACCGATGTTTGTCATCTTTTAACATATCGCTATCAGTCCAATGAGTAAAACTGGGTCGATTTTAACAACAGATGTTTGTATCCGTCTAGCTGCTGTTTGTGTTTGTGTCGGTACAGGGTCGCCATGAATACTGGTCAGTTTGTTAAGGTCACTTTGTCAGGATATTATTTTGATTTGTGATCCTTTTTGTAATTTATGATCCAGACTTTCTCACTGGAGTTTTGTGAGTTTAGAGTTTAATTACACACTTGCTACAAGTTGTGAGGATTGCTAAAAAGTAACACTGTTGGTTACTTGTGTTTATGGTAGCCCTGTTACGTTCTTATCTGAAAGTGAAACACCTTTTAAAAATAAAGAAAGACAATAAAAAATTAAGTTTGCATAATTTTTAGTCTGTACAAATTTTAACATCTCAAAAACTTTTTTTTTTTTTTTTTTTTAACATATATTGATATTGGTAAATATCGGTTATCGACCATAACAGAAATATTAATATCGGATGTCGGTATCAGCCAAAATGTCCTTATTGTTGCATCCCTAATAGAAATATAAACATGCATCTTAAACTCAAATATCTTCTAAGGTTTGAGTGGCCTGAGCTTTAATCTGAACACATTTTGGAGCAGAAAGACTCAAATCAAAATAGATAATATTAATAAAACTAGCTTCACTTTGTGCTGATTCTATTCATGTTTGCCAGAAAGAATCCACCCAGACCTTAATGGTAGAAGTCTTAAGAAACATGAAGACACTTTGTGCAAAGTTAGACAGACAACATCCTGAAATCAGCTCCACACAGAAAAAGATGAGCCTGATATTTATCTGGAATGTTACTCTAGAAAAAGTGAGAACGTTGAACTGTTCTTTTCAATTTTCCTCCATCTTCAGACATATCGGCTCTCTCCGTCCTTTTTCAGCCACATCAGGGAACCAACATTAGCTTGAATGATGACTAGCCACTGGAAAACTGTGTGTGTGTGTGTGTGTGTGTGTGTGTGAGAGACTTGAATGAGCTGTAGTACTGGGAGATTGCAGGGTAGCTAAGTGTGAAATTAAGGAAGGTGTGTGTGTACTCAGGCGTTGGACATGTAATAGGGCCATGGCTCACAGGCCCTTCTCTGTCTCTGTGTGTGTCTCTCTCTCTCACACACACAGGTACCACGTCTCTTCTCACTCAATCCCTGAGCCAATACTGATGTCAGCTCTGTCTACAGCTAATGATGTCTCTCTAAACGTTTTTTTCTGTCTGTAAAGGTTGAGAACCCTTGCAGTCAGAGATGGAGCAGACTTTATCTGTCTGTGACCTGAATCATATTCAAGAGACAACAGATGATGATACTGAGCACTGGGGCGAGAGGGAAATGTTGTGAGAGAGATTGGAAGATTGATATAAATGGAAGGAGAGTGCAAGGACAGGGAGAGAGAGATTGATAAAAGCTTGGATCTTTGACAGAAAGAGGTTGAGAAAAAAAACCCCACAGCAATATATAAGGAGTAGATACAACAAGCAGGGCATCGCCTGTTGGTCTGTGGTTGCTTTGGAGCTTTCACTTTTGAGTTTTGACCTTAATCTCCTTTTTATGAAAATCATGAACCATTGAAAAAGGCTCAGATCTTCTGGTTTCGATCGCATGCACATTTAGGAAAGGGTCTGAGCAGATGCATCAAGTATGAAGTAGGCTCATTGTTAGTGAGTTAAAAGTGAGTCTAGTTAATCTCATAGGTAGTGTATCTATCATATTTTAATCAGATTCTCTTTACAACTTATGGAAGCCTCTGCCTGTTCATGCAGTTTTCTAGTTTTGCCAATATAATGTTTGTTTTTCCTGTTTGTGTGTTTGCAGGAGCCTTGGATCGCTGTGTGATGGGTATAACTGCCGTCGAGATCCTGAACGCCTGTGATGAACTCGCTCCAGCCACCGTGGACGCTTTGAGCCACTCGGCTGTGAACCTGAAGCAGGCAATGACCCGACGCAGCCTGGCAGCGCTGAAGAACATGGCTCAACACAAACTGCAGACGCTCGCCACCAACCTGCTCGCTGCCGACAACGCCGACAAGGTATGAATAAAACACTTAGTCACACTACAGCAGAGGTATGGAGGATAAGCAATGATAATAAATAATTAGAGATTATTTCACACAAAGCATAAAGCACAAAGACACACACAATACTTCCTTGTAACCCTCACACACAAACATTCACTCGTCTTCTTGGTCAGATAGCTGGCTGGAGTTGCAGACCAATTAAAACTCTGCTGGAGACAAACCTTAAGGTCATATCTACAGTCTGTGTTTGTGAGTGTGTGTTCGTGTGTGTTTTCGTGTGTGTGTTTGAGAGAGAAAAATAAAGACCTATTGGGATCTCCCAGGAAAGGCCGAACTATCTTAAATGTCAAAATCTTGAAAAAAAAAAAAGAAGTGCAGTGTTTTCTTCATGTGAGCTTGACTTTCCTGAGAACTGCTTGAACGCTTTACTGAAAACTCTGCCAACAAGTTTGAAATATAGAAGTAAATGTTACAGAATGAATCCAGCCTACATCAACTGAATTTATTTTTTATCCTCTAAGCTTAAGCTTTAATGAATTTGGTTACATGCATCAATCATTTCAGCCTCTTCTAGTCTTGTGCAGTCATATCGTTGTTTTCTTGAAACATTCCTGTTTGGGGAGTTTTGAACCTTGTCTGAGTCTTTGCTGATTTTTTTGCCTGTTGATTTTCCTGCTGATGTATTTTCCTTTAGTTATCTGTCATCTTTGGTGTGAAGTCATCAAACTGCCTGAGCTTTTCCTTTGTGTTCTGCCTTAAAAGCTCCATCTTCAGGGTCTCTCCTCCAGGACACTCAGAAGCAGAAGTACTTAATATATCCAAGGAGAATTTTGTCTTAACAGTTGCTGTTTTACGCAGTAACTTAATAGGCTATCAGAGTAGATGTAGAAAGTACAAATAAGTAAAGAATTAATACCTGATAAAACAAATAATAAAAACACACAATAGTTGGAATAAGCAATGTAGAAAGTCATTGTTGTCAGTTAATCCTGAAAGAGAAAGAGGTCACAGGGTGGATGCATGATGATTGCCTGGGCTTTATGAGAGCAGGCTGAGGGAACACTCTTGTTGATTTACATTTAGGGGAACAAAAACGTGGGCACCTTTACTCTTTATTTCCTGTTAGGTTTAAAATTCCAAGATCTTGTGATATATAGCTGTACAACTGTGCCGGGCTGGTTTTTCCATTACGAATAGAGTTGTGCACAACTTGAGCAAAATCTCGTTCCACGAGTTAACTGGAGGACTGTAACCTGCGGTATCCATGGATATCCCAAACATTTAAAGAGCCGAGGGTGTTAAAATATTGTAATGTCCGTCCGGATGCTGCAATGATGACGACCCTGATTTATGAACACTTGTGTTTTTATTCACTGGTCACAGTCGGCTGTGACCACGCCAACTCAAAACAGGCACGAAACTGTGATGTCCGAAACTCCAACATCTGCACCGTACACATAAATAACGAGGAGGTGAGGGAGGTGCTTCTGTTATTTACGTCCAGTGAGATGTTTTTGTGAAAAAGGTGTTTCTGTTGCACTTTTGCGATAAACTTCAATATCAAAACCTCTGAAAAACCACCTCATGAGAGCGTAAAAACTTTTTACCAAAATTTGAGAGCTTTTCCAAAATTTCGGTGTTTCCATTAACATTTTTTTTATTGTGATCTTTAGGTTTTGTGCAATTCTAGGTTTAATGAAAACACAGCTTGTTTCAGTAATCCATCCTGGGTGGAAAACTAAAAAAACAAACTGTTTAAGTACAGTCAGTTTAACATTTCCAACATCTTCTGCTGAATGTCAGTTCATCTTTTGGACTCTATTCTCATTCTCTAACTTTCTTATAATAAGTAAAGTGTTAATACTACAATAATTATCCAATTATCTTAGCTACAGCCTGCGCTATATTGGCAGCAAATCAACCTAATCCTTGTTTCTATTGTTATTCTTTCAGTCCGACAAATCATGGCAGTCATTTACTGTCCACGTTGTACTTTGTATTTGGGGCAAGTCTTCCATGGTGAGCCCTCGGGGTATAAAGGATTCACCTGTCAGACTCGGATGATCTGATCTGCCCTGACGGAGTTGACCCCGCCCACCCAGGCCTCCCGGCACAGAAAACAAACGCCCTGAATTATTTAGTTTCTGAGCAGCGTTTAGTTCTGCTGCTGGTACAGTTTGACTTTTACACTTTTGGTCTCAAGCTGTTTA